>VDFB02253227.1:548603-797115 GCA_007258455.2 Sequoia sempervirens | reverse complement strand
TCTGCTCTCTTAAGAGAGAGTGGATGAAGCTATATGTAGACCAGTTCCTCTCAGCAGCTGAAGAACTAGAAACCTGAGATAACAATCGGATGGCTAGAGTGGTAGTCAAAGATCCCGATCCATGGCAAGTCCACCACAAAATTGGGTCCTCTTGTGCCATAGTTCGCATATCCATCTTGGCTGCATTTGAATAACCCCTGAGAGTGGCAAATTTGGTCCACTCAGTGCAAATCACACTAGCATCTACATCATCATACATCCTCTCAATGCACCTGAAGAACCCTGCCTTCACCTTTGCATCCTCTATCAGTGTCACTCTACCAGGCCTAGTCAAGTACCACTTAGGATTAAGTGCATAGGCTGCCATGTGCAAGGGAGTGTTGAGCTTCTCCCATCTCTTGTGAATGATTGGCTGAATGTGCTCGTGGTAGAATGCTAATGTTGGGTCCCTCTCTCGCACAACAACCCTCATTTGATCAAGCATAGAATCGATGCACTCATACACCTCTCCAAGGTTAGGTGCATCTGCATCCCCATACCTGATAACCTGGAAAACTAGTTTAATGATGGCAACAATATATTTTGCATCAGCCCATAACACATCCTTCTTCACCGTATCCTTCACCCTCCTCCCCTACTCTATCTTAGACTTGGCCCACCTACTCCAATCTGTTGTCATGACCATGAGTTGCAGTGCCTCTTGCAACTCAATCATTCTGTCCAAGAGAATGAAATAGGAAGCATATCTCGTATCAGTAGGTTTTAGGAACTCCTTCTTAGCAAAGGTCTTGAAGAGTGCATGTGATGTGTGGTGGTTGTAGATAAACATCTGCACATCTCTCGCATCATTAACCACTACTCTAATCCAATCAATCTTTCCCATGTCCTTGAGTGCATTGTTCATGGCATGCACACAACATGGGGTCCACCAAATATGCCTATAAGTAGCCTCAACAAGTCTCCTTGGAGCTTTGCACACATGTGTAGCATCTGTCACAACTTGGACCACATTTTGTGGCCCAACCTCCTCAATAGCATCCCTGAGAACCTCAAACTGAAAATCAACATCTTTGTGAACAATCAACTATCTTAAGAAAATATGGGCCCTTAGTACATGTAACCATGATGTTAATGAGTGGACGATGACTAATGTCCGTGCACCCATCCATGACTATGCTGCATCCTGTCTTAACCCAACACTCCATCTTCTCCATCAACAAATTGATCTTGGAATAGTTCTTATCCAAGATCGTGGTCCTCAATTTCGTCTCACCTGGTGGCACATATGATGGTCCTCCCTTTGCCACCATCGATATCATATCTTTATAATAAGGAGATTGGGCAACATGAAACGGGATGCCATTGGCAAAGAAGAACTTGCCAATGGCATCATCTATCTCATCCTTGAGCTGCACATTAAACAAATCTGCAATGGGGTTACTTAGAGTTTGACTTTGCAATTTCCGTTTCCCCCTCCCCTCTCCTGCATAGGCACTAGAAGAAGAACTTGGTGTCCCTCCTACTCTCGTCTGCAAAGTATGGCTGAATCTTTGTTGTTGGCTATGCTGAAGCTGTGTCCTATGAACCAAAGTAGTAGGCACAGGTGCAACTAGAGTATCATTAGGAACACCCCATAACTTATTTATTTCAACTTTGAATTTTATGTTTTCTGGTTTTGCCAAAAATTCACATATCCCCACACCTTTGCCTCTAATGAAAAGAATGTGTGCATTGACTCTAGTGATGCTCCCATACCACCCCTCACCACAAAAGTTGCACTTCCACCTCCTTGTGCCACTAGATGTTGCCCCTTGCCTGCTTAGATCTTTTGTTGCAAATTGTTTGAGAGGGGATTTGGGATCAAAAAGACCCTTAGCATACTTTACCAATACTACAGAAGTGCACTCTAAAGTATTTGCTTCACTTGCCATGGAACTAGTTTGGGCTTCATGCTCAGCCCCATGGTCATCCTCCTCAGCCTCAGGTGCATATTTAGGATTAGTATCACTATGTGAATGAACCTCATCCTCACTTATGCTGATGTCATGAGAGCTCATTGTGACACTACAATAAACAAATAAATTCTATAAGTACCTATTTTCAGCCTAGTTTAACAAATTTGAAAATAAAATTTTAAAATTTCATGATGAATCTTGATGGAAAGATGAAAAAAAAAACAATGAGCCTTGAAATGAAAATTCAAAATATGAATATGCATTTGCAGCCATGTATGTGAAATTATGATTAATTTTTTAATCATAATTTCATAGACATGGCTGCAAATGCATATTCATGTTTTGATTTTCATTTCAATGCCCATTTCAAACATCAAACTACATTTTTCAAAATGAATCTAAAAACTTGGAAAACAAAACGATTTTTTTTGTTTGAAAAAACTAAGAAAAACAGTCATAAAACCCTTACCTCGTGCTTGAAAAATCCTTCAAAATTGGTGTAGAATGCTCCTCCTCTTCTTCTTTCTCCTTCTCACCCCTCTTGCACTTGCAGCACTTCAAACTCACTCTTTCACTCACACTTCTCACTGGTTTTCCTCTTTTTCACCTAGCTGCTGCAAAACATCAAATACATATGTGAGTAAAAAAATGAGCAATTAGAGACTTTTATTTCATTTAGAGGCTTTGAGATGGGTTCCACAAGCCTTTAGGGTTCGGCCCTAGACACAAAGACCAATAAGAATAAAAGAAATTTAAAACAAAAACACTTTAAAACACATCCTAGCGTGAGGGATGCCTGGGCGTCTTTGAGACACTCGAGGGACGCTTGGACGTCCTTGAGACGTCTTGGAGACGCCTAGGCGTCCCTCGTGTCTCTGACACATTTCTCACGTCCCGATGGCGGTTGAGGGACGTCTCCCTGGTGTCTCCAAGTCTCCGAAACGTCCGGGATGGGGGGACGGAAAAAATTTAGGGGGGGATGCATCCCCGTGGAACACTCAAAACAAGCACAACATGGGTCAAACAGCGAAAAAATGTGGGTAAATGAAAAAAATGCATTTTGTATGCGTGATTAAAAGAACACCAGTTGTTTTAGTTAGCCTGTGGGTTTTTGTCTATAAAGCCGTCTAACTTGTTTCTTTTGAGAGGCTGCTGAAACTTGCTTTTTATCATTTTATGTTATTTTCTTAATATAGAGTTAGGCATGCTTTTAATGTGACATTCAGCCTATGAAAAAGTCTTACAAGGTATCAAAGCCTCTTTGGGGCCTTCAGCCTCAAAGGTCTGTGAATATGAATTCATGATTTATTGAGCAGGCCTAGTGGCTGTCATATCACTCATTGCACCTGGTTGCCAACTTTGTGAATGTTGTTATCGGTAAGATTGTTTTAGGGTACTATCTATGTGATGGTACATAGAACAATGCATGGCGGCTCAAATGGGATTTACAGAGACACTGGATTTTCTTCTTCAAAGCATGCTTTTATGACAATGATGTGAGCATGCTCATAGAGTCATAACCCAATCTCTATGCCATGATGCCTACATGGTTTGAGATGAACATTACCAATAAAAAATTCAGCATGTGATCACCATCAAGGGATAGTAAGGAGTCAATTGAGCCAAATCCTTTATCAATGTAAAATGTAGTTCTATACAGTTTGTATACAAAGTATTATTGCATTGGTTTGCTGAGAGTCGCAGGTTTGAATCTCAGTCTACTTGAGAAGCCAAATTGAAGGTAAATGGGCCTTAATTGATGTGATTGGACTTTGTTTCTCTTTTTACACACTCTAGTTGGCATGAAATAACATTTGCAGTTTTTTTTCCCATGTTTTATGATTGTTTTAGCGTCTTTTAATTTGCCTTGTTTTTCTTGTTTTAAAGTTTAAACCTGTGTAATTGATTCCATTTATACTTTTGGCTTGCTGTGCTGTAACTCTGTACGTATAATGTGACTATGCTTTGAATACACAAAGAATAAAGCCATCTGGAAATTCTACAAATCAAAATGTAAATGCCAAGTTTCTTTATTTTTGCCCCAGACCAAATCAATCCAGTCATCAGAAAACATCTTAGTGGGAAGAGCATCTGGGGCAATACACACAACAAAGAAATCCCAACATTCTTTAACCTTGTTTCTTCATTATTTAACATAGACTGTATAGCAACATTATTGGCACCCTGTTTTGTAGAATCAAATGGCCAGTGAAAGCAATCATTAATCACAATCAGTTGTATGCTGATGTTAATTCTTGAGGTCAATCTCTATTCCTTCACTTTCTATGTCACATATATGAATTTTAAACGCATTGATCATATTGATTTGGAAAAATGGTGGAATGACATATATCATATCCAAAATCGAGTGTTAGTGTATCCTGTGGTAAGTTATGTCCCATATATGTGAATTAACTTTCTTTCCATGGTGTTTGTTCTATTGCAGCCTTCTCTATGGAGCAGAAGATCCATCAATTGCTGGGATGGTATTGGACAGCCCATTTTCAAATTTGTTTGATCTCATGATGGAGCTGGTGGATGTCTATAAAATTCGCCTTCCCAAGTTTACGGTACATTTATAACTGTCTAATTACTATTTAGTTTATATTTATCGGTTATATTTTTAAATTGAAGCTTATACTTTCAAGCAAGCTGCAATAATTTTCTTTCTAAGACTAATGTGATCCCCAAAATTATATCCAACCATTCGTGAGAGTGCAGTTAAAAGTAAATTCAAATTGAAGTTGCTCTAATTAGCAACCCAGATCTTCCTATATAGTTGCCACACCCAGGCTCAATTCTTGTCCGGTTTACAGATAATATATTGGAATAGGGAATGATTCCTAAACAGCATTTAGCATTTAGGCTCATTTCCGAAAATGAGGAATATCCTGAACTAATTATTTGGTTCAATAAACATTTCCCATTCTAGGAAATGACCCAGTCTAGCTGTTCATAAAACAAATAAAATGATAAAAAATAATAACAAATTTATTTATCCATTAATGCATTAATTACACTCATGTAATAATTATTTGAATATATTAATTTGCAATAGCTAAACTAGTATAAATAGATTATTTTAAGAATTAATAATTTAATACTGTATAATTTATTAATTCCTTATAAAGGTAAGATTTCCACAATCCGTGAAAATGAGAAAGCAAGCTTCTGGAAGATCTTTGTAGCAAAGTTTTATGTCAGTGTGTTGGATCACACTCCATGGTCCATGGTCAGGATGAAAAGAGATTTGATACAGTAGTCCATGGTCAGGAGGAAAAGAGATTTGATACAGCAATGGATCATCCAAATGTGATTGCTGAAAAGAAATTGCTACACAGCTATTCTAGAAGCTTGTATTAATCTATTATTTATTATAAAGTGCAATAAAAAATAATATTAAGTTATATAACTACCATAGTTCTGCTAACTTATTATACAATTACCATAATACATTTTATAATCACATTATTATGTATTTTATAATATAATTCTATCACATAATACTACTTAATGTATAACTATTTCCAAATGTCTGTGCGTGTAGGCAAATTTCTGAATTCTAAATATTGGGACCTCTGCTGTACCTGCACCCTACCTTCTTCCAAGCTTGTGTGACTTTCTACTCCAATTCTAGATTTACAAGACAAATGGGAAGTTATTAACTTATTAGCTTAATCTCATAAGATAATTTTGCAACAAAATTGCTTTAGATCAAATTTGGATCTATGATGCATTAAAAATTGAAATACACAATTCCAAGTCTTTTTCCCAATGCATTCCCTTAAAAACTGGCCTATGTTTTATTGTCAAACACAAATTTATAATTCGCACAAATAATTGTTGTTCTATCTGTTTAGACATAAACTTCAATTCTCGTACAGGAATTTTGTCAACTTCTCTGGTGCGTTCCAGGAGAATTTTAGTTTCTGGAGAATGATGCTTTATGGTCTAATGTGGTTTTTTTTTGTATCAGGTGAAAGTGGCTGTCCAGTATATGCGACGGGTTATTCAAAAGAGAGCTGGCTTTGATATAATGGATCTAAATGTTGCACAGGTTTATCATTCGAAACAAACATTATTCATTATAACTTATCTGGAATCTATATCATAATTCATTATACCTTATATGTAAATTTTCAAGTTATTTTAATTATTTAACATTATTTCATGTCTCATAGACTCATACTATTGGCATATGTTTATGTCTCCTGCACCTGGGCTGTATTATTTGTAATTTGTTCATTATGATATTGCAACAGAAATATAAAAGAAATATGAATGTTATAGTGAAAATAGGGTTTATGCAAAATCCTAGGAATGGGCTGCTACACTTATTTCATATAAAAGTTTGTAATTCACAAATTGAATCGATATTGCAGATAGCTCCAAAAACCTTCATTCCAGCGCTGTTTGGACATGCAACTGAAGACGTATTCATCCAGCCACATCATTCTGACAGCATATTCAAATCATATGCGGTATTGGAATAGAACTTTGTATTCTTTTACTGTTTCTGTTAATTTTGAATTCCTCCTGTTCTGGAGACAAGACTAGCATGCATAAATTAAGTAATCAAGTTCCTAAATTGTACATGTTGGTTGATTTTGTAGGGAGACAAAAATATAATTAAGTTCGAGGGTGATCACAACTCTGCACGTCCCCAGTTCTACTATGATTCAGTGTCTATCTTCTTCTATAATGTCCTTCGCCCTCCACAATTGTCAGCTACAGGGACTCCTGCAGCTGATAAATATTTTGAACTTGGAGCATTACGGCTGGGCAATGCAGTTGATGAGGTAAAATTTGTTGAAGGCTTTCACTGTGTTCAATCACCTCATTCATTATCAGATGAGAAATAAGAGCTGCGAGTAATATTACAGTATTGAAAAGGTGAATAAGAATTAATTTTGGTATCTTAGAGGTAAACCAAAAATAACTTGCTTTGATCCTAGATGTAGGAGATGAAGAGTTGTGAAGTTAAGAACAAAAATGTCTGAAAATATGGTAAAATCCATATTCTAAAATAAGAAGGATATACTTGAGATAAAATATTTGATGAGATGATGGTAATGTATTGTGAAATATATCTATTGAAGCTTTGTTTCACTCTTCAGAATTTGCTGTACGAGATCATCACTGGAATCCGTATGCTAGAACCTGGGGCAGCTAGCTCTTCTTCAGCTCCTTGCACAACCAGTGGTGATATAAAATTTTCATTTAACATTTTGGTCCTTTATATTATAGTTCTCTGAAGTCCCTGTTTGGCAGCTTTAAAGCTGGGATTTGGGTATTTATGTGTAGCTTATGTTTCACAGGATCCAGCATGCCTTTAACAAATGAAGCACTTCACGAGTCTGATTCTTCTGCAGAAATCCAGAAAATGATTGTAAGATGAAGAAGATGACAATGTAGCTTATGATTAAATTTTTTTTCATTTAATTCTGGACAATGTAGCTTACGACATTGTTTCTTCAGGTGCCAGAAGGAACCATAGAACAACATGATGTCATCTTTGAGTTAGGGAGAGATGACGTAGAATCATGTTCAGGACGGGTAAGTATTATTAATGCTAATGTTCTGATGTTTCTTGCATGCAATTTCCTTCTTAGAAAATGCAATGAATTGCCAAATACTAATAGGTGTAGTATGCTTTATTCTTTTATAGGGTTAGTGCCACAACATTTTTGTGCTTTGGGGGAAGTTTTTTTAAAGGTTTCAACTCATTCCAGTCCAGATACATGAATGTTAAATGGGGTGATTAAATATGCATAATTATTGTGCAATACTTTTAATTTGTTACACTTATTTCTCTTTGATTGACAGTTGATATGGGTTTGACATGATAGGAATGACCTTTGAAAATAGCATTATGTTAGTGTTAGTGGAGTCATTGGCAGTTCTTCCATTGAAGGCTTTTTTCAAGATATATATATATATATATCTCAGTAAAAACATTGGAAATATAGTAACATTTGTCTGTTCAAAGATTCAAACTATTTGAAAATCTTTTGTTTGACTTGAGCCTGTCCTGCTTTTTAGTTTTTACATTGTGAAAGTTTCTATAAAAAATATATTTTACATTTATAGTCTTCTAGAAACTACAAGGTTGGCTCAGAAGAGTTTATCTACTGCTATGCATCATTTTGATTCTCCCCCATGTGTAAAGAAACCGACAATTTTGCAGTACACATTTCACGAGTATACCATCAAACATATTCTTTCCTTTTTATGCTAATTTACCCGTGGTCCTCACTAATTAAACAAGATGCAGTGCCAGAAGATACAAAAAATCCTTCATGATTTTGGTTCAATTTGCCTAATCATAGATGGCTTTAACGACCTTTAGACATATGTATTGTGAAATAAGAAGAGCAGGAGGCTGATGTACCATTAGAAAGATGAGTCACTATTTATGTAAGAAGGTGAAAACAGATTGGTCTTTGTCAAGCATACCATACAAAGAACAAAAAATCTTATTGACAATAGGATGTTGCTCTGATCTCTTGAACTCTTTCTCTTTGTTTCTAACAGATTTTGTTTACATATGACTATATGAGTGAATATATTTGAGAAGTTGCCTCTTTCTTATTTCTATTGAACAATATGGAGAACATTAGGAAAGTTGTAATAAGTTTAGGGAATCACACACTGGCTAACTATTCCTTCAATTCTCAGCATGATATATGGAGTTTGAGTAACAAGTTTCTTGTTCTACCTCTTTTAGTTACTGCCAATGTGTATAAAAGTGAAACAAAAATGATCTGTTGTGGTCAATTGGAGGTCACAAAGAGTGCCATACCCATAACTGTACCTGAACCGGTACCTTAGTTTATTTGGGAAGTGTGCTGGCATTGCTCTTAACAAAGTAGTTTAGTTTGAGTCTTTGAGATTTTTAATTTGAATCTCGTAAACAATGCTCCTGCAGCAGCTCAAATAGCCTAGTTGGGTGCACATATCTGACTAAAATTTAGGTGCACCTGAGACACTCAAATCCACACAAGGTGCACTTGTTAAAGCCTAAGATTTCTGGCATTTTGGTTTACTGTGAGTGGCTTGAATAGCCTATTCCAAGGTTGTTGAGTTGCACGTATCCAACTAAAATTGAGGTGCACCTGAGACGCACTCATATCTGCATGAGGCATACCTTGTAAAGTCCAACATTGCTGGTATTGCCTTAAGTGAAATAGTTTAAGTTGTGTTTTTTAACTTCAATCTCATGAACAGTGCACCTATCTGCATGAGGCATACCTTGTAAAGTCCAACATTGCTGGTATTGCCTTAAGTGAAATAGTTTAAGTTGTGTTTTTTAACGTCAATCTCATGAACAGTGCACCTGCAGTGGTTTGAATAGCCTATTGCAAGGTTGTCATTGTGCACATTTCTGACTAAAATTGAGGTGCATCTTACACACAAGTCAAATGAGGTGCACCTGTTCAAAGCCTTTACACTTGCGTACACTCCATGAAAAACACAATAGTCTATAGAAATAAACTAAAATTGGGAAGGAAAAAAGTGTAAGATATTAATATATTCTTTGATTTCAGTTCCACTATATTTTGGGACGATATTTTTCAACTTTTCAATTTTTAAGTTTAATGTTCCAGTTTACAGCATACCGAAGTTTTGGAGGTTGACACCCTACATACTCGGAACTCTTCTACCTCATATAGCCCTGTACCTTTGCACTGCCTACCACATTTTGTGGACTAACACAGGCTTTTGCATAGCCCTACATCTTTGCACTAATGTAGCCTTACGCTACTCAATTCATTTGGAATATGCTGGATGTAATTTGTGGCAAAGTTGGTGTTCTTTGTACACTAATCCTGGTAATCTCTGCGCTATTGTACATGCTAGTATTGGCTTATTTGGCTTAACCTTCTGAAACCTGGGATGCTATGATATCTATAGCACGCCTTTATTTATATGATTTGTCTATCTACCTGTACCAATGCACTTGTTTATAATATGTATTATATGCATTATGCAAAATAATGAATTACATATTTCATTTATACTAGGTTGAAGGGTCATTGATCTATGAGTCACTCTCCCATGTTACATCTTTTACAGGCATAAATAGTAAGCCATATATACTACTTAATTAGGGCCCAAGAAGCCATTGAGGCAAGGAGATACATAGGTTAGCAGTTGGATGATTGAATGGCATGTCAAATGACTGGCAAGTACTTGTGCACCTGCCCACAGAAACATACACAGTGGTTAAAAGATGCTTTCTGGACATATATTTAATATTGCACTAGCTGGGATATGATGCAGAATTGGGCCATGCAAGTGGGTATAAGAAAGATAGCTTCAGCTATTCCTCCATGGTGATTCTATGTAGAGAGACTATGATTGGAAATTGTAGATGTTTTTAGCTTTTAACTTTATTCTGTAGCTTGATGGCCATAAGTCTCATAACTCGTGCAGTTTTTGAATATGCGAACAATAGCATTTTGTGTGCTAAATTGGATGGCATAAAAATTAAATATAGGAGTCTTGGCTATTCTGCCAGTCTAACAAATATAAAAGCTCAGTTTTAGGTGTAAATCATCTATAAATATGATACATTCATATGTTTTTTCAGGGTAAAGGGAATGGTCAAAATGATGACTGCTCCTCATATTCAAGCTCAAATCGTGAAAGCTGGGGAAGATGTTCTTCCTTGGGAGTGAGTGATGAAGAGTCATCCATTGAAAACTTTGCACCTTTTTCCTTGAATGCAAATGATGAACAGGTGCTACTTATGCTCATAACTATGTTGAACAAATTGAATTATATAAAATGTTTGCATGCCATAAGAATTGTTGTTAAACAACTGCTATCTGAAAATCATAGTTTAATGAGAGTGGAGTAGTTGTTGATTGGAGATATCTATTCAGCAATTTGTTGTTGTTCGGGTTTCTGAGACAGCTTCATACTGTGATGATTTTGCAGGCAGATAAAGTAGATGCACTAAAAGGGTTAACTACACCCAAGAAAGTTCCAAAGGCAAAAACTGAGAAATTGGAAGCGTTAGGTCAGCGGGTAAGATTGAGCATCCTAAAAAGGATACGCCACAAGAATAACAGTTCTACATGATTGCTGTATTATCTGGTAATATATTAGTCGCTTTCAAGTATTTTTGTGAATTGTTACGTGTATGTGTAGCAGAATTATTGATTGAAATATATCTTATCTCTCTGAGATGTATATCATACTTTTCCATTGCCTAGTGCATTGATGAACGAGAGGAAACTGCGGTTTATTTGTATCATAGACTGGTCACTCATGTATAGGACTGCATCATTGAAGAAAATTTTCAGTATCTGTTAAGATAGAGTTCTTCCTTTCTCTGGTGTTTTGAGGGAGAGAATGGCTATAATTCTGTAAATTGCGTTCTTTCCAGTGTCTTGGAAGACTAATCTTCTGTAAGTCCTTATTTAACTAACTTTGAGAAGCTGCAGTGCATTATGTAGCTTTGTCAATTGGAGTTCCACCACATTCACAATTAACTCCACTTTCCTCTCTAGAAATGTTCATTTTCTTATGGGTCCAAAGTTGCAGATCGTCTTTGTAATTTTCTTACATAGGAAGTGGAGCGGTCTTTGAGAAGAACTGCAATGTGTGATTTTCCATGTTCACCATTTCTACTGCCATTAAGGGAAGAATGTCTGATGCAAATGGTTTCTGATTTGTTGTATTTAGTGAATTTGTTGCACAGAAGGGGAAGTATTGACGCATCATATGTTAAGCACTTCCGTTAGCATACACGTGGCTGGAAAGACATAAAAAACACATGAATAAATTAAATCAGTTATTTTTCATTTGATTAAAACTACAATCAGGTGTGTCATTCTTTCTCATGTATATCTAGAATGCAAAAATACTATTCAACTAATTATCCTGCTTGGCATCTCACTTTGTGTGCTTAGTTAACTTGATTGTCAATGAATGAGAGACCTCAAATAGAGTACGGCTTACACGAAATCATGTTATGTTATCTATTAAATCTCATGGCCCAGCTTTTATATTGGTTGGCCTGGTGAAGGCATGTGCAATCTATAGTAGAGTGCACAGGTTTGAATCTGGAGTACAGGTTGCATTTTTCATTAGACATTGTATTTAATAATATACAAGGTAAACGTTATAAAAAGCAATTCTATCATGCAATGTTTGTGTACGGGGCCCCTCATGCACAAAGTATGGTAAGTATGATCAATTGGTGCCCTTATGCAACGTTTGTGTATGGTAAGTATGGTCTGTTCAAAATTTGAGGGGATTCTGCCTGTTCTATTCTTTTTTTGTGTTTGAAATACTATAGGGTTTAACAAAACAATGTAAGGATCGTTGAATATACCTTCAAAACTAAATGACAATCAAAACATGTAATTGTCAAAATTAAAACTAAACAATTTTATGTAAATATACTATTAAATTGGAATGGAACTATACGAACTCTTGAGCCTGATATTGTTTGTATGGGCATGTTATAGGAAATTTCCACCATTTTGTGTCACTACAGATAGCAAAAAAATATTTTAAAATAAGTACAATATGATGTGAAGAGTGTTGTCCTCAAAGATTGTGGCATGTTGAATTTACCAATATATTACAAACCATCTCTTATCAACATGCCTGTAATAAATAAATAGTGAATGATGGCTAGTGAAGTAAGAATTAAGGTTATATTTATACTAGTAAAATTGAGGTTATATTTATACTAGTAAGTGAAAGGTGGATAGGCATTTGTTAAACAATGCATATTTATGCTGTTTTGGTAGTGTTATTGGTGCAGTATTTAACCCATACAATTATATGTATTTGTGCCTATCGACTTTTCAAGTATTAGTTTTTAATCAATTTAATGGGTATTAAAACTAAAATTATATTGATGATTGTATTTTTAGAAAACAATTTTGAAGGTGCTATAATTTATCAATGTTGATAATTATTTTTAAAGATATCTAATACATGGCAACAAAAATTGTATGGGGAAAAAATTGGAAAACTGGAAGTCGAGGATTTTTTGAAAAAATGGGGAAAAAAATGGATTTGAAAAAAAATGGAAAAGTTGTATAAAAAGAGACAAATGCTACTCTTTTTTGAAATTTAAGGTCATTTCCATAGCATAGAGATATAGAGAGCAAATAAAATAGAGATTTTAAGAAATATAGAGAGCAAATAAAATAGAGATTTTAACCCATGAATTGTAGAAAGCTGGCATCTTGTTTATCAAGTTTATGTTTGTTGAGCTTAAATGCATCTGTTTCTTGCTTAGGTTGTGAACTAAAGATTGGTTGGAGCTCCTCATAGGCTCATACAATAGAGTAGTGTATATGTGAGATATGGAATCAGTTATAATGTAAAATCTTTGCAGAAATGACATGAGAAAAGTGGAAAAGGCTAGTGTATGGAGTCATAAATGATACAAGTGACCAAAAGCTTTGAGAAGGCAACGGCATGAATGAAATAAAGTGGAGGATGAAAAAGTAAGTGCGATAAAATAAAGGATTAGCTAAGAGTAAGTGCGATAAAATCAAGGATTAGCTAAGAGTTAAATCTTAGGCAGATACTCTTTAAAGCTGTGCAAGCTTGCAATTAGAGAATGTAGTCTAAATTCAGGCTAATGCACTATCTGTGATTTCAAGCTTGCAAAATGACTTCTTTGAATTACAGACATAATCTACATGCTTGGCATAAAAATGGGCATGGGATTGAAATCTTCCAAGAGCTATTTTATAAGTTTTGAACATAAGTGAAATTATTTTTAATATTCTCTATGTAAAGTGTAGTGCCTATAGGTTGTGTAGGTTATAGATTTAGTAGCAAACATTTACATACTTTCATTTCATTACTACAGTCATCATCGATGATGAACCTCACCGTTTTTTATTTTGGAATAGTACAACCTTGGACATTTTGCAAGAGTTAGCTAAAAATCTAGACCAAAACATGACAACTTTGCAACCTGATAGTGGGAAGACTATAACTGATTTGACTTGACATTTAAATAATGATTAATCTATGACAAAAAGAGAGACAAAGTAGTATGATATTGATTTTTGTATAGGTACCACAAATGTTTTATTTGAGGGCAATCAATAAACTTAAAATGATACAATGAAGTTATTTACAATTTGGACTGATTTGGTGTAGATTGCCCATTTTTTGTGCAGGTTTCATATGTATAGTTTTGACTAACTTGGTTATCAAAGTTAACTTTTGAATTTTTCTTGGTATGGAGGTGGTAAATGCTATAACCATTTATAAGGTTACCTTACAAAGGCATGACTAGTGAAAATGGTTGGAATTGCTTATTTTGATTAATAAAAAATCCCTTACTTTATTTTATTATGGTTTACTTTATTTAAGGGCGTATTGATAAGACTGCAAGCTTAAAGTTCAAAGTAGAAAGGAACCTGTTCGCACTTGTATGTAGGGTAGATTGCAGAGTTGATGGCGGTCACCCTTAACTTATCACGACCCTGATTTATAGCAGAAAACATGACAAATTTAGGATTTTTTTAATGCAGCAGTTGTTAGCACGATTTATTGCGATATTTTTCATGATTTTAACGCAGAAAAAATAAGGATTTTCAATGATTTTTTGTCAGTCAACAGTCTGCAAAACATCCCGAAAATTTTGGGGAAAAAATCAACAAGCTTGACGATTTTTAAAAATCACAAAAATAACGATTTTTTTTAAGGATTTCTGCTTCTATGATCTAATATAATAAGTATTAACCACAAGAAATGTTATTTTGTACTTTCTTTGAAGGCATGAATCTTTCGAGGCACTGAAAATAGAACAATGTCCACGTGGCAGATGAATCCAATCCATCCACAATGATGAGGACATGGAGAGCCCTAGGATCCATATTCAAATCGGGTCAAAGTGTGGTGCTGTCCAAGAAGCTCATTAATCATTAAGATTTTGAAGCCATTCATATCTCATAGAAAGCCATTATTGTAGTGGCTAGAAAGAGGTTCCCTGAAGGAGCACGTTAGGTGTTTTGGAGTTGTCAAATGACAGTCCTTTAATTGTATGATTTTGAGGGACGCAACAAACCATCAATTTGGTTACGCAGCTTGAAAGCACCCTTGGCAAGTACTTAAACGATTATCTAAGCTAACTATGTATTATTGTTGGTTTCAATGTGAGTATTATAGAAAGACTATTTCAATGTTTCAGATACCATTATGAAGGAAACATTGAATGCATGCTTTCATAGGTAGCAAGATATGTGCTGCCATTTATTTGTCACGTCCCGCCACCCAACTTACCCACAACCTCGTCGGTCAGTTTATAATATCTTTTCGTCTCGCCACACGTGGTAAGAAGATACCAAAATTGCATGAAAAACAGTCCCTTTTGGCGTTCACTGAAGTGTGTCAAATTTCCAAACGTGTAAGGTGCAGACGCATTCTAGACAAGCTTAGAGTGCACAATAAATTTGAGTCACTTCAGGCGTTATTTTTCTCTTGCCACTATTCTGCTGGCATTTCAAATTCTATTTTAGTTTAATAAAACAAAACTATACGGAAGAAAGACAATTTTCAAAATAAAATTACACGTGTAAGGATAGAAACTTTTATCTGTTGGCGAGGGTAGATGGCAATGTCACATATAAATAAGTGGTCCCTTCTATTGTAATTCGGATTTTCCATCGCTATCGCTGCACGTACTTCTTGGGACACGGCTAGCCTTGGTTCCATCTCCCATCACATTAAGATTGCTCTCTTAAATAATAAAATCACGTATAGCCTTTTGTTTTTTCCATGGAGGATTTTATGTCTAACGGTGTTAATTTTCTGAAAAGACTAGACGGATACATTCACTTTGTTAGCATAGACTGAACGTATAAAGAAAAAGATGGTGAGGGAGAATCAAAATTCAATCCAAGTTGATCTATTTTACGATGTAAATTCGAAAGAGTGGTTTTTGTTTTCGCAGATGTAAATCCTATAAACACGAATATTGATTGATCGCTGAAGTTTTGTATAATCCGGAATCTAGTGCTTATCTTCATTTAAACTTGTTTGAAGATCCGCAAACACAGTACATATGAATGAAAAAGTTGATAAGTTATCCAGGTTATCTCAGTGTAAGTTCAGAGTTGCTAAGATAGAGCTGCAAGATCCTGTGAGCAATGTCACGGGTGAAGCAGTCCATATCGTTTTGCAGTGTATTTGTCACGGAGGTTATTCATCTCCATCAGATTGCCAACCGTAAGAGCAGCCGGCAACCTCGATATGGACTGCAGGCAATGCGTGAAGACTTCTACCACCATAGTAGTTGTATGTGTAAGCATGACAGATGATTTATATAGTGGACGGAGCACTTCAGGGAGAAGGATCACCTTTGCAAGTTCTAGATCCACTAGACCGCACGCTGGTGCAGTTCCTGAAGCCTCTGAAAGTAACTTTGTTAAAGTCTCCTCCGCAATAGAAAGAAGTCCGAAGAAGAAAAGCAAATAGAACGAGATCTGATTGATTCATGACGAGTGGTTTTGCAGATGAAAAAGCAGAGAAGAAATTGCAGTTGGATAGAAAAAGAAGAGAGTTTACAGCTAGTGGGAGCCTTTGAAATTATGGGAGAGGCCTTCAAAATCATTAGAGCCGTGCCCAGGCAAAAACAGGGGAGCCACCAACGGAGCATTAAAAGTACGAAACAAAATCAAAATTTTATGCATATGTTTCATTTAATGTTCCCATTCTAGTCAGTTTTATGAGCAGTTGAGTTAGCCTATTTCTTGGACCCCTGTAGCCTATTTCTTGGACCCCTGTAGGTTGACAAGATTTGGTTAGGGATCAGTGGCCGTTTTGGTGGGTGTTGTCATTTCCCACTCCTTCACTTCAGTAGTGGATTCAGTGTAGCATAGTGTTCATTAGACGACATGGAAAGATACTGAGTTTGGACGGAGTTATGAATATTTTGGTGGTTAAGTTAATTATTTAACTTATTGGTAAATTATAGAGTCAAATTGACTTTATAAAAGTTAAAAGCCACTTAAATATATTTAAAAGGTGATTTTAAGGATTATGAAGTGATAAAATAAATCACTTAAGTCATATTAAAGGTGCACTCACTTCATAAAGTGGGATTAAAAACTATTGAAAGGGATTTAAATACATTTTAATGTATTTTAAAAGAAAAAGTGCGTGAATTTTAGAAGTGTGTTCCTTTTTGGGAGATATAAGGAAGGAAAGGCTATTAAAACTCACTTCTTGATTATTTGACATTGTTTGATTTTTTCTTCTCTGCGGTTTTTGTCTCGAGGACAAGAGTTTCAGGAAACTTCTTCATTGGAGAGCAGAAATTCTTAATTGATGTGTGATTGTGAGACTGTGGAATACTAGTTGAATGATTGCAATTGTGGGAGCTTCAATTCAGGAGTTCATCTGTGCTTTCAAAGCTATTCTATACATAAATTTATAGGTTTTAATAAGAAGAGGGCTTATAGATCTGGAATGCCATCTTTACTTTTTTCCAGTTTTCAATAAATATCATCATTCAACATTTAGAGGCCATACTTTGCCTTGAAAGGCATGCCACTTGAAAAGGGCGTTTGGGAGCTAGAGGCAAAAATGCCTCTTTTTGGCCTTTTTTGTGCTTTGTTGTTGGTGCCTACACTTCTCAACTTCTTTCCTCCAGTCTCTGTGCACAAGAAAGTCAATCCAGGCTCCAGGCATTGCATTTACTCAGTTACAACCATTCTTCCTTGGCAAGTGCAAAAATTCTTTATTTAATTAATTTGGGCCTATTTGGGTATGTTTGTTGTTCATTAGCAGTTGTTTACCACATAATCCATAAGCAGTTTCTTAGATCTAGCTTAAATTTGAGTTTTACATGTACATTTTATATGCTTGGCGCACCTTCTACTTTTGTCTATAATTCTTCTTTTAACATTCAAAAACACAAAAAAACAAGTCAATAAAAGTTAGGGGCTTGAGTTAGAGCTAGCTGGGTTCATCACAGTGGTATTAGAGCTTTTAATCCTGCCGGCCTAGAGGGTTAAACGTGCATATGCATCATAATCAGTTTGGGCCACACAGGTTTTACTCACGTAGGAGACTAGGGTTGTAGACAAACCAGTTCTTGTTTGAGAATAGACCATTTGATAATCAGTTTGAAGAGGTACCATTGGAAAACATGGGTGATAGAAATGATGGTGGGCCACACATGGATCCTGGTAACAATGAGGATCATAAAGCCAAAGACATATTGAGAGGGCTTGTAGTTGGCTAGGAATAGGTGGCGAATGTACTACAACAACTTAGCACAAACATAATAATTTGACTGTTCATAGAATATTGCACGAGAACAGGAGGAAGGTAGTGTACAGGGAGGCCCACAGAGGATAGTTACTCCAGCACACACTTATGACAGGCCTACTCACCCAACATTTGTCATGTGAATGATCCTAATGAGGAGGACACGACTAAGGAGGGAGGTAATGTGAATTTTGCTGATAACATCATGACACTACATGATGAGTGGGATGCTTTGCCCCAAAGAGTTAAGGATTACCTTAACTTTGATAGATTTGTGAGCCAGAAGAGAGAGCATGGAAAAAACAAGACAAATTGGAGGCCTAGAAACAAGAACAATGATCTCAGACATGCTACCGGTAAGCTCACACTCACCACCTTTGATGGCAGTAGCAGAATCACAACTAGAGCTTGGGTTAGCAAGTTGGATACATTCTTAAACTTATGTCCTATGGAAAAAGAGGATGCCATAAAGTTTGTAGCTCTACACTTGGATGGTGTAGCCCATGACTGGTGGCACCATGGCATGGTTACACTACAACATGACAAGATTACAAATTATCAGGAGTTCACAGATAGGTTGGTTGAGAGATTCGACAAACGAGATCCAGAGTTATATTTTAGAGATCTTGCTCAGCTGAAATAGTTGGGTAGTTTAGAATCCTACATTAGAGAGTTTCAGAAGCTCTCAGTCATGGTAACATGCATATCAGAGAGGAGATTGGTTATACTCTTCGTAGAGGGCCTATTTAAGCTTATAAAAGGTTGGATCAAGGCATTCGATCCACCTACCTTGCAGGAGGCTACGAGGAAAGCTCGTAGCATGGAACTTACCACTTCACGTAGTAAGTCCAATTTAGAACCATCTTCATCACATAGTGGCAACAAATCAAAAGATGATCCCAAGAAATCAGACAGTGTTGAGCAAAAGAAAAAATTTGCAGCCCCTTTGGATAGGGAAACAATCAACGATTTGCACAAAAGGAAGCTATGTTTTTATTGCAAGGATCTGTATGACCTTAACCATGATTGTCCCCTCAAGCCTAAAGGTCAAAATAGACAAATGGATTGGTTTTATGAGGGAGAAAATATGATTGAATTTTTAGACCAACAAGCTATTCCAGAGGATAAATGAGCTGAAAATTCAAAAATTGAAGTTGAAACTGAAGGAGAGTTGGAGCCACCAGAAGCTCACATGTCTAGCATGCAAAGGGAAAGCTCTTTCAGGTTACAAGGACTCTTGGATGGCCAAAGAGTCATCTCCTTGCTTGATACAGGTGCAACACATAACTTCATTGATGCACAGTTGGTGGAAAAATGTGGAATTCAAACCCATGAGTTTGAAGGAATAAGTTTGAAGGAATAAGAGTAAGAGTTGTTGATGGTTACATTCATAAGTGTGAGAGGATGATACTAGATCTGCCAATGAAACTCAATAACTATGAGTTTACTACAGATTTTTATGTGGTGAACATGGGAGACACCGAAGTGATTCTTGGCATGAAGTGGCTTCATGCGATTGGAGAGTTCACTCTCAACCTTTGTGAAATGGAGATGAAATTCAAGGTTGACGGGGTTACTTATGTGCTTAAAGCCATCAAGGACAACAACCTAAAAGTAATTACCTTGAGAAGAATGGAGAGGTTTGTTTTACAGTCTATTCTCAAGATGAGGGGTGCAAAGACCAGTTTACGACATCCAACTTTGAGTTTGCTTGAGGACAAGCAAATTTGGGGAGGGCGGATTCTAATGTCCCCATTCTAGTTTGTTTTAGGAGTAGTTGAGTTAGCCTATTTCTTGGACCCCTATAGGCTAACAGGATTTGGTTAGGGGGTCAGTTGCCATTTTGGTGGATGTTGTCATTTCCCACTCTTTCACTTCAGTAGTGGATTCAGTGCGAGCATTTGTAGCACAGTGTTCGCTAGCTTTTGACAACACAAAAAAATATTGAGTTTGGAGGGAGTTATGAATATTTTGGTGGTTAAGTTAATTATTTAACTTACTGGTAAATTCTAAAGTCAAATTGACTTTATAAAAGTTAAAAGCCACTTAAATATATTTAAAATGTGACTTAAGGATTATAAAGTGATAATAAATCACTTAAGTCATAGTAAAGGTGCACTCACTTCATAAAGTGGGATTAAAAACTATTGAAAGGGATTTAAATACATTTTAATGTATTTTAAAATCAAAAGTACGTGCCTTTTTGGGAGATATAAGGAAGGAAAGGCAATTAAAACTCACTTCTTGATTATTTGACATTGTTAGATTTTTTCTTCTCTGTGGTTTTTGTTTGAGGACAAGGTTTTCATGAAAATTCTTCATTGGAGAGCAAAAATTCTTCATTGATGTGTGATTGTGAGACTATGGAATACCAGTTGAATGATTGCAATTGTGAGAGCTTCAATTCAAGAGTTCATCTGTGCTTTCAAAGCTATTCTATTCAGAAGTTTACAGGTTTCAATAAGAAGAGGGCTTACAGATCTAGAACACCATCTTTACTTTTTTCCAAATTTCAATAGAGATCGTCATTTAGCATTTAGAGGCCGTACTTTTCCTTGAAAGGCATGTCACTTGAAAAGGGCATTTGGGAGCTAGAGGCAAAAACGCCTCTCTTTCTAGTCTTGTTTGTGCTCCATTATTGGCGCCTACACTTCTCAGCTGCTGTTCTCCAGTCTCTACGTGAGAAAGTCGATCTAGGCTCCAGGCGTTGCATTTACCCATTCTTGCTTGGCAAGTGCAAAATTTTTTTATTTAATTAATTTGGAGCTATTCGGGTATGTTTGTTGTTCATCATCTATTTGTAGTAGTTATCACATAATTCATAAGCAGTTTCTCAGATCTAGCTTAAATTTGAGTTTTATGTACATTTTATGCTTGGTGCCCCTTCTACTTCTGTCTATAATTCTTCTTGAAACATTCAAAAACACAAAAAAAAAATTCAATAAAAGTCAGGGGTTTGTGACATAGTTTTAAACCTTTTTCATAAATTAATGAAATTCCAAGTTTTGATGATGAAACTTTGCCACACTCAAGCCTACTAAATAGTTTTTAGCTTTAGAATAATGATAAATAGTTTAAAATAGTGTCTGATTAAATTCCATTTATTCAATAGCAAAGTTAGGCTTAAGGAAGCTCTTTTATCTTATGTACATAAATAGTAAGAAAGTAATCGTTACCTAACAAATGAAATTTTTATAATTTTCAACATAATTATGAAACTTAGATGAGATTTGTTCTAGTCCCGTAAATTCGATTGAATAAAATAATTTTCAAAAATTACAAAAAAAATGGTCATAAATAGAAAAACAAAAGTATAATAAGTTGTGGTGTAATGGAAACAGAGGCATTTGAAGAGTGTGACCCAAGTTCAAAGCCCCCTCCCTATAATAAGATAACCTGTAACTCCAACATACATGTGCATTTGAGTGTGGCCTACTACTATTTTATCAAAGTACCAACCAAAAAATAAAATTTTAAACCAAAAAAATTGAATAATTAGAAATCCATGAAATTTCTGAAGCTTTTACCCTTTTCATCTATAATTTATTATTTGTTAAAAAAATCACAACAAAATTTAAAATTATGATATAGTCCAATAAAGATTAAATTTAATAATTTTTTTTTTCCTTGTAGTATAAATTTGGGAAAACAATTCAGTGAATTTTGCAAGTTAACTTTTTTGAATCCACCTTCAAAGACTATAATTTTGCTTAACAAACTTCCTTGGAACATCCAACTAACTATTCTTACAATGAAGTCTTCGCCCCTATAATTTCACAATTTCAACAAAATTTTGTAGTTAATTTTAATTTTTACGAGGGAAATTTGATTAAAAAAATAAAAATGCGTCTCAAACTTTTGGCCTCCTAGCTCTTCTAACCCATAAGATTAGTATCCAAGGTTCAAAACATCAATTTATTCTCTACTTTGGACGTTAAGAGAGGCTTTTTAGAGCATGACACCCTCATGGAGAACCTTTCTATAAAGACCACTTGGGATGATTGATGATAAGTGCTCTTATATTTCTAGCATTAGTTCATATACATGACAATGGTGGTCTAGAAAAGTGTGGCTTTCAAATTGAGTCTATTTTGAAGGGTTCTCTCTAACACATCAATTTGTATATACATTTGTAGGTAAATAAACAATAGCCTTATGAAAACACTTTTTATTACCCTATCACATTTTAGTATTGATTTATAATATGAGTTTAAGTTTAGAATTATTAGAAGATACACAAATCTTAAATGTTGCAAGCTTCCCACTCATAATTGGATTTAGATTAATAATCACATTATCAACCTTCACATGAAATTATTCCATTGATTTTATGGCTTCTACTGCTTCTCCAACGCATGCCCTTGTGTCTTCTCCTTCATCTGCTGGCATGTGAGCCCATGCTCCCATTCCAGTGACTCCTATGTGGGCTTTTGTTGATGTGATGGGATCCACTTTGTTCCACTTTTGTTGCTTGTGGAGGGTTTGTTTAATGGCATGCCTCTCATTGAGGCCTCTCTAGGTTGTGTCCTACCTACAGGTTTGTCACCCTTCACCCCTCCTCTCGTGCCTACCGCTTTTGCAAGGGATCATAGTTTCTTCTTAGCAACTAGATCTATTCTTGTTCACCCTCCTTGGGTGTACCCTTTCCCCTATGCCAAACCTTCATCTGTGGTGGTTTGTGGGGAGGATGTTGTTGAAAATTAGGGTTTCTACGAGAGGTAGGGATTGGTGTGTCATTTTTCCAACCCCCGACTCTCTCTTCCCAACCTACACAAGTGGGTCTTGGGTTCTTGGAGGAAATTAGTGGCTAGTAATATTGAGCTCTTCCCTTGTGCTAAAGGTTTTTCATTGCTACCTTTGCTTTTGTTGAGGACCATTTTTCGGTGCTGGGTTGACTTTGGGCTTGGGGAGAGCACTTTCTATTGCTTAAACCTTGGACATCTTCCTTCAACCCCTTTAGTAAACCACTCAATGTGTGTTTGATGCATGTTCAACTCTTTAATCACCCCCTCCAGTTTTGGGAGGAGACTTGCTATGAGGCCATCAATAACTCTATTGCTCACTTTTTGAAGGTTGACAAATCTACTTCTTTATGGGGAATTCAACCAAGTTTGCACATATCCTACTCCTTCGACTACTATTTTCCTAGTCCTCCTGTTCCCCCTCGTGTGTTGATGGTCTTCGCTGGGGTTGTCTTATGTCCCCCCTTGTAGTGGGTATTCAGATGACAATAATGATTGGAACTATCATTCATAGAAGGAATAAAGGTCTCTCCTCTACCTCTTCCATTTCTCATTCTTGAGACTTGTTAGACAAGTCTATTTCCTAGGATAATAAAGTGAGTTTATTATTTAATAACTAGGAGATAAAGTGATGAGGTGTCTCCACCTTTCATAGGTTGAGTATTTACTTTTTCATCACTTTATTTAATATTGGTAAATAACGGTGGTCAATTCCTATTAGGTTGATTTTTCACCTCCATCCTCTCCTTAGTTCTATATAGACTCACTATCGAGCTTGTAGTTTGTTGGAGTGAAAATGACACTGAGAGGGGGGGTGAATCAATGTCTTAACGAATTTAAACATTTTTCATAAAATAAAATCATAGCTCAGATTTGACCTCAATATTACAATGATTCATGCATTCATGAGTTAAATGTAATCATTCATAAACATAATTGAGAAAAGTAATAACCAAATAGTGAACAAAGCAGCAACAACTCAGTAAAACAGTGAGACCACAAAGAACAAAGAGACAAGATTTTGCCGAGTGGAAAACCCTCCTGGGGTATAAAAACCACTCCTGAAATACCTTGCAAGCTTAATATTTTTAATCCACTGTTCACAATGCCTTATAGGCTAATTTTTTGAGCACCCACTCAAGGAGCACCAACCCCTCATTTTGAGATATCAATCTCAAGGAGCACCAACCCCTCAAATTATATTTTTGAACAATAATAATATCTCATAGGATCTCTTTGTTTTCAGTTAAGCTCATAAAACTCAGTTTTCTCATCTACCTAATACCCTAAGAATTCAAATATTGAATCCTTAAAATATTACATAGAGAAGAATTACAATATTGCTCTGCATCATATTTTAAAGTTTTTTGTATAACAGAGATTTTACATTTCATTTCTTGATACAACCAATACAATATCTTAGAATCATAAAACTGGAAGTCTCACAGTGTTCACAACACTGTATTTATATATGTTTACAGTTATGTCTGTCAAAAAGTCTTCAAAGAATGTGTTGTTCAAAGGAATCTGAAACCCCCTTGCTGTTTTTAGAATATGTGCCAGTGAATAATCATTTGTAATGCCTAAACAACAGGCTGTCAATAAACTAACAAGCATAAATCAAATCCCTTTTCAAATTTGCAAGTGCCTTTTACAAAACCTAGATGCTTATTAAAATAAAATAGCCATTTGAACTATTTTTAGAAGATCATTATGCTGAAATCATGAAGCTTTGAAATGAATGGAGTGTAACTAACATATATATATATATTTTTAAAAGCACAACTACCCACCAAAAGAAATTCAGAAATCTCCATTATTTTATCAGCCCATAAGCTGAATCATTATTTTTGAAAGGAATAAAGTGATTTTAAATTGTAACTGATAGATTTTCAAAAAGCACGACTACCCAATAGCTGAAGAAACATAAATCTTCAAAATTATATCAACCCATGATCTATTCCAGTTGTAACTTCAATACATTAACTTCTGACAAAAAAAGAATGCTAATACCTTACTGATTCGAACTAGAAAAGACCAAAAACTTGTCATTTTCTGAGAGCAACCATTGAATGATAAAAGAGTTACCTGATAATAATGAAAGTAACTGAAATTGTGACCATTAGTGAAGCATTTACCAACCCGCATGATAAGCCATCGAATCTCCTTCCTTCTTCATGCTTCTGACCAATCAAACTCAACAACCAAACATAATTTCCTTCCTAATACAACTGTTATAGCCAACAGATTAAAGAATGATAATTGTTATATCCATTCATGGAGGCGGCAAGGCTAGGGTTCCATACCCAGCTAAAAAGATAGCAAAAATGAAAACGCATTCTACCCTAACCTTTTCAAAAATTCAAAGTAATCAATGACTTTGATAAAATGTAATATGATTCAAAATAAAAAACATAATAATAAACATCTTAGAAAATTGTAGAGTATTGTCCCAAAGATTCTGACCACTTCATTACCTCTCAATCATGCTATCAACACATGATAAATATTATTCAAGCAAAGCCAAAAAAAATGCCTTTGATATTTGCTAAGAGAAACCCGTTAGGGTTAAGTCGATGCCAACCAAAACTTTTCTAACTTGAATACTTTTTCACAAAGTTGACCACTATATGACCATTAAGTGGAGCTTTCTAAATAATTCGCACCAAGTAACCTTTGATTGAATCATGATTCTCATAAGGCCGACTAGAACAAAATGATGGCTCAAGAAAAAGCCATGTCATTTTCAAATGACCTTTAAATAATGCAAATAATCAATAAACTTGAATCAAATTATGACTTTAAATAAAATCATTTGTCAAGGTATGTCCACCAAATAATGCCCAAAACTGATAACCAATACCATAATCCAATTTCTTAGACAAGTAAGATAACTTGTATCTGCATGAAGCTCAAACTGATTAGTACAACAAGATATGAATGAAAACCAAAACTGAATGTAAGCCAAAGCCATAAAATTGTCCACTGAATGCCAAGACCAATAAGCCATATAATCAAATTTGTCATTAAATTAGTGCCATGATAAAGCAAAGGATCCAATCTAAGACTGTCAACAACTAAAAGTGATTTTGTCATCAAGGACAAACCATAAACACAACTGAGATCCAACAAACTCCCCCTTTGTCCTTGATGGTAAAACACAAATGACTCTCCCCCTTTTTGCATCAATAACAAAGGGTAGACGAGAAGAATGTGCATTTCCATGAAACACAACTGAGAAGCCAACTAAAATACCATGAGAATCAGTTGCAAAAAGAGTAACAAAGCAACGACCATATTTTTAGGAGAGCTGTAAGTGAATAAAACTCATAAGCTGCTCCCCCTAAGTAGATGCTTGGTAAATTAGAGAAGGATTAAGAGATAACTCCCAATCGAAGTCTCAACCTTTAAAATAATTCTTTAGCTAAGGGCTTAGTAAAAATATCAGCCACTTGATCTTGTGATCCAACAAAATGTAAATAGACTTCATTGGCCAGTACCTTTTCTCGAAGAAAATGAAACTTGATAGCATGTGTTTAGTGCGAGAGTGCATAATAGGATTTTTGGAGATATTTATCGCACCTGCGTTATCACATAGAATAGAAACAAGTTTAGGAACTTCAATACCCATATCTGATAGAGTTTGACTCATCCAAAGTACTTGAGTACAACACGAAGTGGCAGCAATGTATTCAACTTCAATAGTGAAAAGAGAAACATATTCTTGTTTCTTGCTGTGCCATGCCACTAAATGATCACCAAGAAAGAATGCAACACCACTGGTGCTTTTCCTATCATTCAAACAACCAGCCCAATCAACATCAATATTGTCAATTAATGAAAAATCATTGCTTCTAGGATACCAAAGTCCATAATCTAGAGTGCCCTGAACATATTTAAAGATCCTTTTAACATTAGTAACATGAGTTTCCTTAGGTGATGATTGAAATCGTGCAACCATGCAAACTGCCTGCTTAATGTCAGGTCTAGAGGCTGTTAAGTATAATAAGTTGCCAATCATTGACCTATATTCTGTTGGATTTATGTCAGGAGAATCATCAACCTTAGTAAGTTTACAACCTATATCCATTGGAGTGCTAACTGGATGACATTCATCCATTTGATATTTCCTAAGCATCTCTCTTGCATACTTTGTTTGAGAGAGAAATATACCAGTTTCAAGTTGAGAAATTTGAAGACCCAAGAAGAAAGTTAACTCTCCCAACATTGATATTTCAAACTCAGATTCCATAATCTGAGATAATTTTTTACTCAAAGCAATATTATTGCAGCCAAAGATAGTATCATCTACATAAATTTCAACAACCAAAATATAAGAACCTTCAATCTTAACATAAAGATTGCTATCAACACCTCCTCTAACAAAGCCATTAGAAATCAAATGATTATCCAGCCTAGAGTACCAGGCTCTAGGTGCTTGTTTTAAGCCATTTAGGGCCTTTTTCAGCCTATAAACATGATTAGGTTTGTTTTTGCAGATAAACCATTCAAGCTGTTCTATATATACTTCTTCATCTAAATAACCATTTAGAAAGGCAATTTTGACATCCATTTGATAAACAATGAAGTTCTTGAAAATAGAGTAAGCTAAGAATATTCTAATAGATTCAAGTCTAGCAATAGATGCAAAAGTTTCACCAAAATCAATACCTTCTTGTTGATCGTAGCCTTTGCAGACAAACCTTGCCTTGTTGTGAACAACATTGCCATTTTCATCAAGCTTATTTATGTAAATCCATTTGGAACCAATAAAATTCTTGTCATCTGGTCTTGGGACTAACTCCAAAGTCTGATTTTTCTCAATTTGACCAATTTCTTTCTGCATAGCATTGAGCCAACATTCATCAGTAAGAGCTTCATCATAATTTTTAGGCTCAAATTGTGTAACTAAACAGAAATTTGTAAGCTCAACTATATGAGCTTTTTCATTTGATTCAACAGTCTTTCTTCTTGTTTGAACTCCTGCAAATTTATCCCCAATAATATGATATTTAGGATGGTATCTAGCAAGAGATTTTGAAGGAGTTTTTGACACACACTTTTTAGGACTTGTTTCTTCAATTTTAGGACTTGTTGATTCAACATTAGGCTTTGCTGTTCCAAATCCTTTTTAAATTATTTCAAGTTCAAATTCGTCTACCTCATCATCCTGCATAGGATCAACATCTAAATATGGTCTTTCATCAACTTTTCCTTAACTACTTCAACAATCTTATTAAGCCTTTTGTTAAGACATTTATAGGCTTTACTATGAGTTGAGTATCCCAAAAATATACCCTCATCACACTTTGATTGAAAGCTGCCAAGATGATGATCATCTTTCCTGATAAAACACTTGCTTCCAAAAATTCTAAAATGCTTCACATAAGTTGTTTTTTCATACCACAGTTCATAGGGGGTGTATTTAGATTTCACCCTAAGTTGCACTCTATTCAAGATGAATACAACTGTATGAACAACTTCTTTCCAATACATATAAGGGAGCTTAGCCTCATCTAGCATTGTTCTAGCCATTTATTTTACTATTCTATTTTTGCATTCAACTACTCCATTTTGTTGAGGTGTTTTAGTGGCAGCATACTGCCTCTTAATATCGTGTTGTTCACAGTAATCAATAAACTCTTGAGAGGTGAACTCACCTCCTTTGTCAGATCTTAGACATTTGAGTTTCATATCTAATTCTTTTTCAACCATTTTATGAAATATTTTGAACCTATCAAAGGCTTCAGATTTGCGCTTAAGAAATGTGACCCAAACCATTCTAGTATAATAATCCACAAATAGCATAAAGTACTTTTCACCATTAATATACCTTGTTCTAGTTGGTCCACATAAGTTTGTATGCACTAGCTGCAAAGGTTTTGAAGAAGAATGTTCTTTTGTTTTGAAACTGACTCTAGTTTGTTTACCACTTAAACATTCTTTGCACACATAATTTTCTGGTTTGTTAAGGACTGGCAAACCTCTAACATTCTGATTTTTATTGATTCTAACCAGATTTTCAAAATTTATGGGTCCTAATCTTTTATGCCATAACCAACTTTCTTCAATATGGCCCATTAGACACATACCTTGATTACAAACATTACCTGATGTGTCAAGAAGATTGTAAACATTTCCTTTAGTCCTTCCAGCTGCAACAACCTTTCCAAGCTTGTTTTTAATCTCACATCCCTGTGAAGTGAACATAACCTGATAACCACTATCACAAATTTGACTAACACTTAGAAGATTGTGCTTTAGACCTTCCACATAGTACACATTGTAGATAGGAGTGTCCTCATTCAAAAGAAGTGAACCTCTACCTTTAATTTGTATACCAGAATTATCACCAAACTTCACATATCCACCTACATAATCTTCTAGTTTTATGAATTTATCCTTGTCACCAGTCATGTGGTTAGAACAACAACTGTCCAGGACCCATAAGTCCTTTTTCTTGGAATCAAAAGAAGTATGGACTAATATAGTTTGCTCTATGTTTTTGATATTCTTAGGTTTCCAAACCTTTTTGGTTTTCAGCTATTTATTTTGTAGATCAGCTTTGCATTGCTTGACAGAGTGCCCCAGAGTATTTGCATTTAAAGCATAAGACCTGTTTAACAAAACCAAAAAATTTCTTATGACCAAACCTAGGTATTGTAGGATTCATAAGCCAACAAGAGCTCACTTTATGGCCAAATTTGTTGCAAAAAAAGCAATACCCATAAAAGAAAGGGTTGAAGTTGTATGATGTTGGGTAATTCTTAGCAGGATGAACACTATTTTTATGAGAATTAGGGTGATTTGATCCAGAAATTTTGTTTACAACATCTTTTTGCTGTGCATCATTATTAGAACAATCACCCTTCTCAAACTCAATACCAATTTTATCCTCGTTCAATTTCTGCTTGCTAAGCATGTCGTTCAATTTTAAAGTACTTTCATACTTTTCAATGGTCTTCCTAAGATCAACATTTTCATTTTCAAGTCTTTGAATTTCTTGATCTTTATGACTTATACCAACACAAAGACAATCCTCAACTCTCTTGGCTTCTTCAAGCCAAGTCTTCAAAGAGACTATTTATTGATTTGAAGTTTGTTCTTGAGCAAGAGCTTGAGTAGAATTTTGTTCTTGAGAAAGAATTTGCTTTTTGAGTTTTCTAATCTCTTTTAAAGCACATTTCAGTTCACCTTCTAGATCTACTTCACCTTCTTCAATATCATTGTTGTTTGTATCTTCTTGCTAAGTGATTTCAGCCATGAATAATTTTTCATCTTCTTCTACAGATGAATCTTCAGATTCAGTGTCTGTTTCATCTTTACTAAACAGACTCTTCTTCTTTTTAAAGTTGAATTTTTGTTTGGGTTTATAGGCCTTCTTCTTAGACTGTTTTTCAGATTTCTCATTGTCACTGTTTTGATCACCATAGGGGCACTTTGCAACAAAGTGGCCCATTTTACCATAGTTAAAACACTTAAAGGGAAGTTTTCCCTTATATTTTCCATATCCCTTTTTAAGTTTTCTAACAAAATGGGATTCTTTAGAATAAGAAAATTCTGACTCACTATCCTCAACTTTTCCTTTCTTTTCAATGTTAAAGGTAGTTTCTTTTCTTGTTGAATTGTTTTTGCTTGTTCTCATTTCATAGGAAGTAAGAATTCCTTGCAAACTATCTAAGGTAAGCTTATCAAAATGTTTCTTTTCTTCAAGGGCTGAAACCTTATATTCAAATTTAGTCAGTAAGGTTCTAATGACCTTTGTAACCACATCAAACTCTTTTACATATTCTCCTAATCCTTTTATAACATTGGCAACTTCATCTATTATTAGGAAGTATTCAACCACTTTTTCATCATCCTTCATTCTCATTTCCTCAAACTGATGTTTGAGAGTAATGATTTTTGACAGTTTGACTTTCTCATTTCCTTGATATATGGTTTCAAGTTTTTCCTATATTTCTTGAGCAGATTTGCAATGAATGACTTTAATAAACACATCTTTAGTTAAATCACACAAGATGTCATGCTTTGCTCTAGCATTATTTTCATACCTCTTTTTCTCAGCAACATCTGTAGGTATTGTGGCTGGTATAGTGTACCCATTTAACACAATGCTCCAAACATCAAGATCAATTGAAACCATATATGCTTCCATTCTGATTTTCCAGAACACATAATCCTTTCCATCAAATAGTGGAGCTCTAGTTACATAATTACCTTCTTGAGCATGTGACATTTTAAATAGACTCCAAGACCATAAACAATCCTAGGTGGTTTAGACCTATAAGAGGACCCTACGCTCTGATACCAATTGTTGGAGTGAAAATGACACTGAGAGGGAGGGTGAATTAGTGTCTTAACGAATTTAAACATTTTTCATAAAATAAATCATAGCTTAGATTTGATCTCAATATTACAATGATTCATGCATTCATGAGTTGAATGTAATCATTCATAAACAGAATTGAGAAAAGTAATAACCAAACAGTGAACACAATAGTAACAAATCAGTAAAGCAGTGAGACCACAAAAGAACAAAGAGAAACAAGAGTTTGCTGAGTGGAAAACCCTCCTGGGGTATAAAAACCACTCCTAAAATGCCTTGCAGGCTTAATCTTTTTAATCCACTATTCACAATGCCTTATAGGCTAATTTTTTGAGCACCCACTCAAGGAGCACCAACCCCTCGTTTTGAGATATCAATCTCAAGGAGCACCAACCCCTAAAATTATATTTCTAAACAATAATAATATCTCAGAGGATCTCTTTGTTTTCAATTAAGCTCATAAAACTCAGTTTTCTCATCTACCTAATACCCTAAGAATTCAAATTTATTGAATCCTTAAAATATTACATAGAGAAGAATTACAATATTGCTTTGCATCATATTTTTTAGTGTTTTGTATAACAAAGCTTTTACATTTCATTGCTTGGTACAACCAATACAATATCTCAAAATCATAAAACCAAAAGTCTCACAGTGTTCACAACATTGTATTTATATATGTTTACAATTATGTTTGTCAAAAAGTCTTCAAAGAATGTGTTATTCAAAGGAATCTGAAACCCCCTTGTCATTTTTAGAATATGTGCCAGTGAATAATCATTTGTAACGCCTAAACAACAGGCTGTCAATAAACTGACAAGCATAAATCAAAGTCCCTTTTCAAATCTGCAAGTTCCTTTTACAAAACCCATATGCTTATTAAAATAAAATAGCCATTTGAACTATTTTTAGAAGATCATTATGCTAAAATCATGAAGCTTTGAAATGAATGGAGTGTAACTGATAGATTTTTTATTTTTTTTAAAGCACTACTACCCACCAAAAGAAATTCATAAATCTCCATTAATTTATTAGCCCATACGCTGAATCATTATTTTTGAAAGGAATAAAGTGATTTTAAATTGTAACTGATAGATTTTCAAAAAGCACAACTACCCAATAGCTGAAGAAACATAAATCTTCAAAATCATATCAACCTATGATCTATTCCAGCTGTAACTTCAATACATTAACTTCTGACAAAAAAAGAATGCTAATACCTTACTGATTCGAACTAGAAAAGACCAAAAACTTGTCATTTTCTGAGAGCATCCATTGAATGATAAAAGAGTTACCTGATAATAATGAAAGTAACTGAAAAATGCGACCATTAGAGAAGAATTTACCAACCAGCATGATAAGCCATCGAATCTCCTTCCTTCTTCATGCTTCTGACCAATCAAACTCAACAACCAAACAAAATTTCCTTCCTAATACAACTATTACAGCCAACAGATTAAAGAATGATAATTGTTATATCCATTCATGGAGGTGGAAAGGCTAGGGTTCCATACCCAGCCAAAAAGATAGCAAAAATGAAAACGCATTCTGCCCTAACCTTTTCAAAAAGTCAAAGTAATCAACGATTTTGATAAAATGTAATATGATTCAAAATCAAAAACATAATAATAAACAACTCAGAAAATTGTAGATTACGTTGTCCCAAAGATTCCGACCACTTCATTACCTCTCAATCATGCTATCAACACATGATAAATATTATTCAAGCAGAGCCAAAATAAAATGCCTTTGATATTTGCTAAGAGAAACCCGTTAGGGTTAAGTCGATGCCAACCAAAACATTTCTGACTTGAAGACTTTTCCACAAAGTTGACCACTATATAACCATCAAGTGGAGCTTTCTAAATAATTCACACCAAGTAACCTTTGATTGAATCATGATTCTCATAATGCCGACTAGAACAAAATGATGGCTCAAGACAAAGCCATGCCATTTTCAAATGACCTTTAAATAATGCAAATAATCAATAAGCTTGAATCAAAATATGACTTTAAATAAAATCATTTATCAAGGTATGTCCACCAAATAATGCCCAAAACTAATAACCAATACCATAATCCAATTTCTTAGACAAGTAAGATAACCTGTATCTGCATGAAGCTCAAACTTATCAGTACAACAGGATATGAATGAAAACCAAAACTAAATGTAACCTAAAGCCATAAAGTTGTCCACTGAATGCCAAGACCAATAAGCCATATAATCAAATTTGTCAATAAATCAGTGCCATGATAAAGCAAAGGATCTAATCTGAGACTGTCAGCAATTGAAAGTGATTTTGTCATCAAGGACAAACCATAAACACAACTGAGATCCAACATAGTTTTCATCTTGGAAGTTTTTAAAGTTATTCTATCATCCTAACATTACATATCTCTTGGAGTTGCTGGTTTGCATTGTATATGTTTTTCCAATTTATGTAGCTTTGAATTTTTCTTATAAAGCTCTTTGGGTTATTCAATCTATTTTAGATTTTTAATGTGGTATTAGAGCTTAGTAATGAGAATTTTGAGTTCATAGATTTCTAATTGAGAGTTTGAGTTTTTCATATAAGATCTTGTAAAATCTTCTATGCTCTTCCCTTGCATTTTGAACGATCGTGAGGATTAAAGAAGTTTACAAAGATCTAATAACCTCTTCATATTACAAATATGTTTTGTGAGATTTGGGTGATTGCAACATTTATAGTTATTGACATTATTTTTGGTTGTTCCAACATGTTCAGGAGGCTTGAGCAAGTCAAGATTAGATTTTGCTTCATCTGATTTGGAGATTGTTTAAGATAGTTGTGAGCAAAGTTTTGGAGCTTAGATTTGGCGAACAAATTTTTGTAGGAGCATTTTCAGCCAAAATGGACCTTTCCATTGTGTTAGGAGGCTGTGAAGATAATTTTTTTAACATAAAATTCATCCATATTCAGAGTCGAGAGCCGTTAAGGTAATTTTTTCCTAGAGGTTCGTATGGTAGGTCATATGATTTTATTTTGAAAAATACAAAAAATGATACACATTAAGTGCTAGTCGTTGTGGCATGGGGCTTAACCACCCACAACCATAGGCTGCTTGCAAAGTGACTAAGCCACCTACAACTTCAAAAATTCATGCACGGTTATTAAACCAAAACCATTAATGCAAATTGTGACCCTACATTTGATAATCGTGATGACTCTTGTAAACCATGATGGATAAAATAGTTAACCACTAGGGCCCTCATATAGGTCAAATTGGGCATTTTTGAAAAACTTATACTATAAATTTTTGCCATGGTGTTCATTTTTCAAGAATGAGATATCCTTGGAAAGTTGGGAACAAGAACTTTCCATCCATAGAGGCATTGAAAATAATTTTTGCTAGATATTTTAGGTTGAAGCTGTTTGTTGCTAATTTATTGAACATGCCATAACTTTCACTTTAGTGCTTTGTTTTTTGAAAACGAATAGTCATTGGAAAGGTATTGAAGATCACTACACAACTACAAGGATATTTTCTCTATATTTTGTTTCATGTTGATTTTATAATAGAATTTGTAATTCTAGCCATTATGGGTCTAGTGTGTATTGTACCTTGGAAAAGGTTTTGTAATCACACAAAACTATCAAGTGCCAACCTTTTTTTTAGGGGGAGAGGGTGATTTTTGATAACTAGTGAAAAGGGTGGAGTGTATTGGTGTTCCTTTTTTAATGTCTTTTGCATTCATTCTTGGGGGATTATATAAGCATTTTATAATCATGAATTAAGATAAATTTCCATTTATGGGTGGTTAATCATGTCCCTTAAAAAAATATCTCATCTTTTTGCTGTCAACTTATGTAGTACCCCTCCGTTTATGCATATGCTTTCTGCTGTTATGTTTTCAGACTGTTAGACTATGATACTTTGTTTGGATATTTTGATCGTTGGTTTTGAGCGATAGTGGATTTATTCTGTGACATGATGATACATTATATTGCAATATTTGATTCCTGTTATGCTTTGAGATAATGTAGATGTTTACTTTCAGATGATTATTGCTATGAACATGTTTATGATGGACTAACTGTTAATTTATTTCGTCAGTTTGATGTGATGTGTATTGGTGTGGAGAACGAAATCGCATCACTCGCTTGCGAGTGCCCTGCGATATCCGTGATTTTCTCCGCACGGTGTGTCTGTTTAATGCTTTATTTATATATATTTGTATTCATGTTATTGCTTGGTTGCAGGAATTGTAGGTACATGACAGCGACTCCACCTGGGTACTCAGGTCTGAGCGTGTCAAGACTCAACGGATACGTTGATTGGAGATAGTAGTTTGGTTCACCCTAGTCTAATCTATAACCCCGGTCTTAGTACATCGTCTGTTTTAGTTCAGAGTCATAGGATTGTTTTGAATTCTTCTGTTTGGATAAATTGTTCGAAAGGTAAAATTTGGTTAAATTTTAATGTTAGTTTATTGTGCTTTAATTATTGTTATTTAAAATAATTTTTAATGTGGAAGAAATTAGTTGCTTGATTATTTAATTAATTAATTATCTTATTTGGTTAAATGGTTTGATCTTAAAAGATCAAACTTATTTAATTAAATAAATAAATTAAATTAAATTATTAAGTGTGTAAATAGTTTATTTGAAAATTAAATATTAATTAAGGAAATGGCATTTGAATTGTAAATTTAAATTAAATAAAATAAATGCATGTAAATTGAAATTTGAGTTTTAAAATTTAAATTAAATAAATTATTTGCATGCAATTGAAAATTGAAAAGATTGCCGAGAAGTGGTGGAGAAGATATTTTGCAACCACTTCTCGACATGTGTGTCAGTGCATTAATTGAATATTGTTGAGGAAATTTGTTACGGAGGATAATTTGGATCTCGAGAAAAACACAGAGGTTGTTCAATTTCCTCACGGGAAAAATATCTCAGCGTGTGCAAAAATTTTCTGAATTAAGTTAATTTTGTAATACTGTATATTTGTGGAAGATCCCTTGGAGGATCTTGGTGGTTAGTTAAGCTCTCTTGGATTTGGGGATTTCTTTTGAAGTAGCTTTTGGGAATTGTATGCTACAGCCAAGAGGATTTCTCCTACAGGAAATTATCATATTACATGTATTTTTCTTGTTTTGTTTGTTTCTTTCCATAAAAGTTAGAGAAAAGATTTGTTTGTGTTTTCCTGTATTTATCTCAGGAATTTTGTAAAACTTGGTTAAACTGTAGAAAATTTTCAAACGACACAGGAAATAAATTTTAAAGAATTTTTTAAAATGTAGTTTCTGTTGAAAATTGTTAAGGGTATTTGCAGAAAGGAATTTTGATATATATATTTTTTTACATATGAATCTGCTATGATTTTAGTTGATAGTTTTTGAGGAATATTTGTTTAAATGTACAAATTTCTTAATTTATTATGTAGAAAAGAAAACATACCCTGTGAAACTATTTGCATAATCACAATATAGAATTCACAGTATTTTATTTACTGTTTTAAAATCAGTATATATATATTTTGTTTATTGTATATGAAGATTTTTCATTAAAATTCCTTTCAAAAATAGTGAAATTTGCGTACAGATTTTCGTCAAACTTGCACAATATTTAACATTTTGAAATGAATTATTATGGATTTCGTTATTCACGAAAGGAAATTCTGCAGTTTTTACGGAATAAATTTATTAAATGTTTGTTTTGTTTATGGTAAGGGGCCGAGGGCTTACCCCACGACCGACCCCCGTAGGGAGCCGACTGTGAGGGCAGTGCTCGGCACTGCCTTCACAGGCAGTGCTGGCACTGCCAGCACGATCGAGCCCTCCCATGAGGGTTTCGGCTGTGAGGGAGCCGACCCCTGTTTTTTTAAATATATATATATGTTTTATATGAAACTTAAAAAAAAAAAGTTTCTTTTTAATTATTATTAAATTTACTTTTTGATTTACATTTGTATATTTAAATAAAATTAGTATATATTATATATTAATTATAATATATATATATATATATGTGTGTGTGTGTGTGTGTGTGTGTGTGTGTGTGTGTGTGTGTGTGTGTGTGTGTGTTTGATTAAAAATGTTTTAAATACATATTTTATTTAATATATTAATGTGGAATAGTGCTAAATAGGGTGTAAGTTTATATTTACATATATTTTTATTTAGATAATTATGTTAAAAAAAAAGATTTGATTGTGTAAATTTATTTAAATGTAATGAATATTGTTGTTATGTATAAGAAGGATAGAAATAGAAATTTGCTGTAAAAATATGCATTAAAGTAAGGAGTTTTTTTTTAAAAAATGCATGAATGAAATTACGTTTTAGTTTATTCATTTTGAGCTTATATTATTGTTTGTCTGGATTTAGCATATCCGAATATAAGTTATATACTTTTCTTGATTTGCTTTTAGTCATGTTCTTTTGGGCAAAATGGGAAAGTCTTAGTTGAATAAGTCTTCCAGAATGAATAGTATAGTAAGGGAGTATTATTATTCAAATGTATTTCTTGAGTTGACTTGGATTGTGCATGTAATTGATTATGGTGTTTTGATAACATTGTGGGTCAATTGCTAATATGCGATAAAATTTATGCACTTTGTAAACCCTAGTCAGGCAAACTTAGAAATCCATGTTATGTTTAGGGGAGTGGCTTTTTGTAAGGGCTGACACACAAAGTGGTGTCAGGGTAACTTACAAAGAGTTAGTAATTCAGTGACAACTAAGAACACAGTAGTTAGATTAAAACACTTAACAAGATATTTTGCCTCACTTATGACTCTTGAGCTACTTCAGTCTTGAGTATAAGATGAGAAGGCTGGAATGGCAAATCGATGTCTTGTTTCTTCGAGAGACATTCGATTCCACAATAGTTTGCAATAGGGGCCGGGTTTCGTAAGAGGTTACCAGGGTAACCCAAGGATTGGGGGCCAAAACCTAGGAAGAAACACCAGGGTAACCTTTGCAACGTTGTGATGACACTCCACCTAGAATAACAATTAACCTTGCATTTGTAATACATTCAATTGTCAAAATCTGGAAGCAATGTAACCATTAGATTGTTATGTACTAGTGTCTAGGGTTAGTAGAATAGGTCTAGGTAACCTTATTACTATCTCCTAGCACGGGGGGTGGACCTACGGGTACCACATGGTTGGGTGGAACATCCACCTTACTCCGTTGGGTCCCCAGTATTGTTCATGGCATCGAGAACTTCAAGGATGGAGAGCTCGCACTTGGAAACTTATGGGTACTATATCATTGTAAATTGTAAATCTTGTAATTGGAAGCATCCCTCAAATTGTATATGAGGTGAACAATGTAAATGTGATTTGTAACTATTATTTGATCTACCTCATCAGATGGATGAGTATTGTATATTTTATCAAATGCAATGTATGGAAACATGTTTGTACCTTATATTATCTTGAATGGAGTATTAAATGAAATGCAATGTTTATCTTTATGTTAATGTTAATTAATAAGTGCAATGCGAAATACTTAAGTCACTTATGGAAACTCAAAGTAGTGTATCGTCGCATAGCTTAATGAATGTATGCAACTAATTAACTTAATAATTAAACTTTAAAAAAAAATTATGACACTTTTATACACATTTGCAACATTCTTAGGTTATTAAGATGGGGCATTACAACTTAACTTTAGAGAACTATTTGTCCTGCAAAGAAAGGATACAAAATCATTTCCTTGAGCAAGATCTATTTCCCTATCTCCTAGGACTCGTTCCTGAGCCAAGTGACTATGATAAGAAGAATTCATGGTTTAACAATAATGACATGGCCTATGGACTAATATGTCTTACTATTTTTGAGGATACACTACATCAGATAGAGCATGCTAAGTTCCCTTTCACTACTTGGACTATCATTTAACAGTTGTATGAAGACATATAATCTTCATCTGAAATTGATGTTTCCTTGGATAACCAAGTTTTTGTGGATGATACTATGACTTATGTTTCCCCTTATTGTGAGGAAACATCTTGTGTGGAAAATTAGTTCATTGATACCCCATCAAAGATACCTGCTACTACTTCAAATTCTAGAGACACTTCTTTGAGAGCCTCCAATGATTTATTTCAATAGGGTCATTTATGTCTTCTAGATTCAATCCACTAGGACCAATTTCTACCAAACATCTCTTATTTGTTTGTAGATTCTCTCATTTTGGATCTAGATGACACTATTGAGGAAATATTTCTTCTCTTTGAGGAAAAACCTTTGGTCCTTGAATTTGTTGCTACTCTAGATTCCAGTCTCACTCCTTCAAAATCTTCCATTGATTCCTTGCACCAATACATCCATAGTGTTTCAGATTCAACTTTGTGGGATGATCTCTTGACATAGATTTCAAACTTATTTATGGACACATATTGCAAATTTGGGAGACACTATTGATTGCATTCATATTCTCTTTGAAGAAGTTGATTCTTCTTCAATTGTTGTAAGGGAACACTCTAACCCTCTTTTTCATTCTCTACATGATCATTTATCATTGTTTGATATGAGTGTGGATACTTTGGATCAACATTTAGAGGAGACATCTTAAGAGGAGATACTTGAGCCTTTCAATTGTGTTCCACATTAATCTCTAGGAGATTTTGATTTTTCATTTTCAACAATGTGGCCTAGAATGCTTGATTTGATTGTGACAACTTTCAACATCGACATGGGGACACTTGACTCACGTTTAGAGACTCCATACATCTTGAGTTTTCTTCCTACATATTCATTTCATAAATGGGGAAATAGCTTGCATACACCTTTAGTTTTACTTCTTCGTAAGGGGAGGAATATTGTTTGACAGTCGTGGACAATCTTCTACATCCAATTTTGAGCATCTACCATTGGACCCCTTTGGGGGAGGTGGGGGCTACTTAGTCCTCTTTTTCTCTCTATTTTGGGGGGCGTTCTCTCTCTATTTGTGGAGGGGGCTTCTTGTTCTTTGGGGGAGATTTTATATGTACATGGGTACCTAACATGGCCTCATTTGTCAGGACCCATCATCTTTTACATCCTCCCAAGCAATTCTTAAGGAGGGGTGTTGGTGCAAGTTTTTATTTTCCTAGTGGGATAATTGATTTTCCTTTAATTATAGGTTTCTAGTACACTTTTATTAAGCTTTCTTAGGATAATAAAGCGAGTTTATTATTTAACAAGTGCCATGTAGTGGCTAGTACTTGTCTTTATAGTATTTTAGATTTAATAAAAATAAATGTAAGTATTATTAATGTGAATAAAGTTAAATGTTAGTTTTCTTAATCATAGTATTAACATAATCATTTAAAAATGTTATAGTAATGTTAATTTTTTATTAAAATCACATAAACAATATATTAATTATTATAATATAAATTGTAGGATAATTCATGCTTATATAATAAAAATAGTTACATGCATTTAAATATTAGTATTAATAATTAATAATTTTATTTTAATTATATTATATAAAATAATTATACATTAAAATTTTAAATATTAGAAATATATTATAAATATCAAACAAAATAAAAATCAAATCAAATGATAGTATAATATAATTAGAAGAAAAAATGATAATTATTATATAAATATAAAATTTATCTAATAATTAATATGTATAATATAATATAAATTTATTATATTATATTAATTAATATTTATTGATTATATAATATAAATTTAAATATAATTTTTTTATTTTTTATATTAAATAAAATATAAATAAAAAAGAACTATTATACAATATAATTATAAGAAAGAATTAAATAATAATTATTTAAATATAAATTTAATATAATAGTTTTGTTAAATAAAATTAGGTATAATATAATTTATGTGAAATTAAAAAAATCTATTAATTGTCATTAAAGTTTTTTGTAATAATAATAATATATGAATTTAATTTTTAATTTTTTATTATTACTATTATTATTATTATTATTATTATTTAATTTATCTTTAATTTATTACTAGTCTATCTTGTTCTTCCATTTCATCATTACATTCAATCTCATTTCTATTATTTACACTAGAATGAGAAGAAATTTTATTATCTTTTTATTTTTTCTTATCTATCTAATTATCTATTCACGTTCATGAATCTATCTAGATAGATATTTGAATATAGACATCTCAAAATATTATAAATATACATAAAATTTAAAACACAACAAAATAAACATATAAATATTTAATATTTAATATTAAAAAATAATACATTAAAAATAAATTTAAAAATTATATAAAAAATAAATAAAAAACCATTAAAAATAATTAAAACTTTAAATAAATACTGAAATGTTAAGAAGACTATGGAATAAAGCCTGAAAAACAAACCTAACGAACATGTTAAATACTTTTGGAGAATAAAAAAATGCAATAATAGGAAAGTATTTTGCTTTAGTGCGGGCACGCTTTTCTGTAAAGAATTTTATCATCTAAGTGGTACTTGTAAAAAGAGGAAATAAAAAATGGTGTTAAAATGCTCGATTAATGAAAAGGAGAAACAAAAAAGGGTTTAAATAAAATATTTGCATGGGGTCATTTTTTTAAATTGGTGTATTAATACAATCTCTGAGCATTCAACAATAGGAAAAATAATAGTTCTGTTTTTTTAAAAATAGTTAAAATAATAGTTCATTTTTCTTAAAAAATAGGCAAAATAATAGTTCAATTTTCTAAAAAATAGGGAAAATAATTTAATTCAATTTTCTAAAAAATAGGCAAAATAATAGTTCATTTCACTTTTCCTCAAAATCCGTCAATAACACAAATTTTTAGCCAATCATATTCATAGAAAATATATATTTTTTAATTTATAAAGTTAAATATTTGACAAATTAACTTTGCAAAATTGAATTTTATTTTTTAACAAAAAAAAATATTTTTTTTGATTGGTTGAAAGCCAACTAATTAATAACTAATTAAAGAAGAAAAACAAAACTCATTGCAATAGTATTGCCTAAAGGCAAGTACTAATAACTAGGACATAAAGTGATGAGGTTTTTCCACCCTTCATGGGTGGAGCATTTACTTTTTCACCACTTTATTTAATATTGGTGGTTAGTGGTGGTCAATTCCTATTGGTTGATTTTCTATCTCCATTCCCTCCTTAGTTCCATATAAACTCACTACTTAGCTTGTATTTTTTTTTTAATCTTGGAAGCTCTTAATACAATTTTGTCATCCTCACATTACATATTTCTCAAAGTCGCTGGTTTGCATTTTTTATGTAGATTTGAATTTCTCTTGTAAAGTTCCTTGGGTTATTCAATCTATTTCATATTTATAACAAATATATTGTATTTGCATTCCCTCATAGAATGGGCGTTATTATTGACATGGATCTCAAGAGTTTTTGGATCATACATTATCACTTGGAAGTTATATTATGATGGGTGTAAAACAACATTACAGTTTGTGTTACATATAACTATTTATAGTAATGTGTAAGAGGGTTGTAAGAGCAATTAGTGCTCTAACTTGAAGCACTTATAGTGAACACATGTCCCCCTTGCTTATAGGATTCCTCCTTGAGAGTTACATATTATGTTGGAAGGAGTTACACATGATGTGGGGCACATTAGTCAAAGTTGGATTAATTGATGGTTTTAGAAAACTATATGTGGTTTTCCAAATCTCCTTAGCCTATATATTAGACATTTGGGTAGAGATTGTGTTTAAAGTACATACTGTCAAATTGACTACCTAAGTCTAAATTGAGTCCATAAGTCAAAATTGAGGATCTCCTTTGATATGGGATAAATATTTTATGATGATTTTATTATAGGTATATATTGTTGGATTCACTCTAGAATATAGAGTTCAAGATGTCAATTGGTAGTACTAAAACACATTGTATTATAATCTTGTTCCTTTGAGTTATATAATTTTACTATGCTTTTTTTTTTTCAAAATGGTTTTATAAGGTAAACATTGTATCACTTGTTATGCTAAAAATTATTTTAGATTTTATAAGTTATTTGTAGTGCTTCTCCAATAAGATTAATTTAATTTAATTTCATTTGGTATTAGAGTTTAAACAAATTGTTTAGATTTGTGAGAGACGAAGACATTTCAACTATGTTATAGCTCCTTGTTCAAGTGAGAGCTTTGCATAAGTGAATTTTATTTCTTGCAAAAATATGATAAAAACTTCTAGAATATAGATAAAAAATTTAACAAAAAATTTGAGCTTTAGAAGCTCAATATTAATGACCTATTGGTGAACCACCATCAATGGATTGAGTGATTGATTTCATTCCCTTTGACATGAATGCATATAAATATGCTAGACTTGATATGATGGTTAAATCTACAATTAGATTGTATCTTTAAGATTTGGTGATCCTAAATGTCTCATATGAAGAATAAACTAAAATGATTTGATTTTGAGGTGGATTGGAGGGCATGCCTATAAATTAGTTGGTACTTCACAAGTTCACATAATATGTAAATGAAACCTTAAGTTCATATTGAATTACACATTTGAAGGTGTGAAAGACGTTGGAAAGAAACTATTATATTAGATTGGAGAATATATGTACAATTATAAATGCAAAAAAATAACGTTAGTTCTTCCATGCTTGTACTTTGTATACAATGCTTGCATGTATACATGAATATCTTTGAGTGGTTGTCATGCGGGCATTGACATATGTCTAATGTGTATCATCACATGAGACATCTATATGGTGGCATAACACATGTGGTGATGGTGAATCTCATAGTGGAGGAAATTATCATTCAAATAAATTTCCATGTTGAATATTAGGTTTAGGCCCAAGTCTTTTGGAAGATCAAAGATGAAGGGATTTTCTTCAACTATGTGTAAAATAATGTAAGGATCAAATTGTAATGGTTTTTAATATTTCTATGATGACCATTGAAGCATTCTTTTGGATATGAGCCTATATTTATTTTTCTAATTAAAAGGTATGGGCAAAAGTACAAACCTGTGTCATAGTTTTACAAAGGAAATGGCCAACACAAATAAAATATTTCAACTCAATTGGAAAAAAAGTGGCATTTAAGTTTCGAATTTCAAAACGATACAAACTAATGAAATGTAGAAAACTTGATGAAGTTTATACTTGTTAAAATTTGGTTTGCTATTTTCTTTAAAATTTAAGAGTAGAATTTGAATTTCCAAACATTTAAAAAAAATGAGGTCGATGAGACATCACAAATAAAAGAGCAAACAATTTATTTTCCCTATTTTTTTCCCTAAATAGATAAATTCAATATCTAGTGCATGTAATTTTTAATTTATTTTTTGATTTTTTTTATTTAAATAATAGCGTTTTAAAGTCAAACTTCATCAAAACATCATACATAGTTTTCATGGGACACCGAATTTTGTCTAATTTTCTTATCATTTGAAAAAAAATTACCTTTATGGGTAGGATTTTCCCCTCTAGTGTACCATATATTATTCATTTTTTAAAAATATGTTGTATTCTTAAAAACTTTCTAAACAACCTCATATTTAATTAAAAAACCTAATTATAGTAAATTAAAAAAAACCATAATAAAATTAAGCAAAATAAAATAAAAAATACATTTTTGGATTTCAAACTCCAAGATCTACAAAAAGGTATTTTTAGATTTTCATGAAATTACCCCTAGTTGGAGAAATTTAGAGTTGAAGTTGAAGTTTTTCTAAATTTTCCACAAAAGAGGGTTAAGCTACCACATAGGCAACCAAATAGATAGTTTTATTCGAAAGGGTTAGACCAAAATCCTTTTTCCTGAAAGCTTACACATAAATTTAATTGCATTTTAAAATTTTAATAGATTTTTTTAAAATTTTGGGCAAAAGGGTTTCGCTTGAAATTGCACATGCACGACGTATAAGCCACGTGGTTTTGGACAAAATTATTTTGCTTGAAACTATTTAGTTGGCCAAAAATCTGAAACAACTTTGTGCTTTTACTTGTATGTGGTGTGTGATAGGCATCTTGACACTCATTGTATATCTATTGTTGGCATAGGATATTCAAAGCCACTTGTGACTTCACAAAGTTGTGTACAGTTATTAAATCATGACCATTATTGCAAATTGCGACCCCACATTTGATAATCATGATGGATAAAACTATTAGCCACGTGGTTTCTACTAATTTCCAACAACTTCTTTACCATTGTGTCGCCCAGTGGCCATTGCCGTTGGTGGCGCCATCCATGGGCTGCTTGGGGGCCACTAGGGCCCTCATATAGGCCAAATGAAGCCTTATTTTCAAAATTGCATAACTTTTCACCATGATGTCTGTTTTTCAAAAATGAGATATCATCAAAAATATGGAGACGAGAATTTTCCATCCATAGAGGTGTTGAAACTATTTTTTTTCTATTTTTTGCTAGATATTTTAGGTTGAAGTTGTTTGTTGCCAATTACTTCAACATGCCATAAATTTTGCCCAGGTGCTCCATTTTTTGGAAACAAATAGGAATTGAAAAGGTATTGAAGATTACAGACACAACTACAAGGCTAATTTTTCCAGATTTTGTCTTAGGTTCATTTTGTATCAAAATTTATAATTTTGGCCATTGTGGGCCTATTGAGAATTGTATTTTAAAAAATTCTTTGTAAACACACTAAATTATAAAGTGCCAACCTTATAATATTTGGGGAGGTCATTTTTGATACTAGTGAAAATGATGGAGTGTATTGGTGCTCTTTTTTTGGTATCTTTTGCACTCATTCTTGGGGGATTATACAAGCATTTTGTTATCACGAACTAAGATAAAGTTCCATTTATGGGGGGTTAATCAGTTTTCTTAAAAAATATTTTCATCCTTTTATTATCAAGTTAACTTCATAGAACTATTTGTAGTGGAAAAAAGGGATAAAGGATCATTTCCTTGAGAAGGATCTACTACCCTATCTCCTTGGACTCGTTTATGAGCCAAGTGACTATGATCAGAAGAATACATGGTTAACAATAATGACATTGTCTATGCACTAAAAATTTTCTAACATGCTTACATGACCCATTGCATAACATAATAATGCATTTGAGTCTACTTATTAGCTTTTTCATACACCGCTACCACACAATTTCAATCCCAATTGTGTAGGTCTTGACATTTCCTAAGCTACAACATCAACCTTGACCATGGAAATTACATTGAGTAGAACACTAAATATCAACAACCAATTGAAAACTACACAACAATCTTCATTATTAACCATGTTGCAAGCACACACAACCACATTCACATGGGACTATCATGACATGAAAGGAATAGATCCTCACCTATGCATGCACAAAATTTATATCAATGAAGGTTACAAACCAGTGAGACAACTGTTGGAAGATTGGTGAGATTGTCATTGATGATGCTATTTGGAAACATGAGAATGGATGGTGCATAATGATGTGTTGCAGTGTTTTCATTGATGTCAACATTGTAACTTATATGAAGATTTTGGTTGCAAACTATTTTGTTTAGTCCTAACAAGTTTTGGAGTTGATAAGGAAGACATTATTGTCAGTTGGTTTGGTCCGATAAAGATATTTGTATAGGAAATTGACTAAGTGTCAATTCTATGTATACAATGTTGCAATGTGCTAGTTTTTAGGTCTGCACCACTTTGAAAATAATGATTTCAATTTGCGCTTCTAACATTATTTTTGTGGATGTTAGTTGTACCTAGTTCCAATATTTCATCATATTTTGACAAGTGGATTGAAAGTTATGAGTAACAAAGTTTGGCCTGGAAAATTACAATTATTTTATGTACAATACAATTGTGTGGGAGATTCCACACTTCTCTGTGAATGAGTTTTTGGTTTTGTGCTTTTAAGGGTAAGTTTCTAGATGGAAATAGAGCATGGATTATAGTTGCCATCGAGTTTTGAGGTCCATGTGTCGAGATGTGGATACACAATTGGAGGTTTTTTCTTTTAGGTCTTATACGAAGCCAACCTAATATGTTTGAAGGTATGCGAAGGCTAAGTAAGTATTGTAGTCTTATGTGGGATCAATTATAGGTCCATGCTAAACTATTTAAAGTTTTTTTGAGTTTTGAAATGTGGCGTGAGATGTGTATGAAAGTGTTGGAGCTGAAAAGTTATATTTTGATTGTTGCATCTAATTAGGCCGACCTAAATGATGTTATGTTTGATGCGGATATATAAGTTGGATTTTTTTCAGTGTTTTGATGTAAGGTAATGACTATATGATGTATATGATGTGAATTTTATCAAAGTAATGCGAAGTTAAGTTGTTAATGGTGAGTTGAAGATTAGAGTTGTGTGAATGAAGAGCTTGGCAGAGTGTTGAATCTAAATCAAATAAAGATTTTTATTAAGCTTCTATGGAAATGTATTTCATGCATATATAAGATGCAATTGTAATAGTTCAAAATAGGCCATGAGCCACCATCTCTCTTCTATCTTTTTCTCTATGGACAGTGAATCCACTTGAACAGTGAGTACACCTACAGTGAGCATTTCTATAAATATACTATAACCGATTATAATATATTGTGAGCTAACCCTCACCGTGATTTTCCCATTTTGGGTTTTCCATGAAAAATTCCTGGTGTTCATGTGTTATGTTATGTTATGAATATTTCATGCTTTCTTTCCTAAATTTAAGTTGATTATGCTTTGGTAATTGTATGTTTAGTGTTTGAATTTTTTAAGAAAATACTGATTCACCCCCCTCTCAGTATTTTGGATGTTCAACAATTGGTATCAGAGCTTGGTTCCTTGGAAGGAGCTTAACCACTTTGGGAAGATCTTGGAGGTTGAACACATGGCTGATAGGAATTTTCCTATTCCCCTGAAAGAGATTCCAACAGTTGGATTTATAGAAGAAGATTGCATGCTTGAAAAAGATGGAGAACTTAAAGTTTCCTTGAAGATCTTAAGAAGATTGAATATGAAAACAAAGATATGAAAGAAAACATCAAAGAAGCAAATGAATGCATAAAAAAATTGAGAGAGAAAATCAAGAAGTTCAAAAAAAGGAATAAGAAAGTGAGAAATTAAAGCAATCAAATAAATCCATCACTGGTTTGAAAGTTGAAGTTGAATAAGGAAAAGAATTGAAGAATGCTTGAATGCAATGGTGAGAAGAAAATTAGAGGAATGTACAAATCTTGAACAAGAAAGTGTAAATCTGATATTAGATTTGGAGAAAGCAAGAAGCCATGAAGATAAATTCAAAATGAGTGATACAAAGCTTGATGAAATTATTACAAATCAGAAAGGATCTAAAGAGAAACAAGGTTTAGGATTTAAAAAAGGTGAAAGCTCAAATACAGAAAAGAAGTTTGAAGAGAAGAACAATGGAAAGTAGATCCAAAATAAAAGGAAGGAAGCTAGAAAACCATCAGTCAAACAACCAAATTCTCAAAGGTACCCATCTTTCAATGGTTTTTTTTATTCTTGCATTAAATTTGGACATAAAGGAATGGAATGTAGAAGTAGAATGAACCAGAATGCTCCATCCTTTACTAGTCAATGTTTTATATGCAAAAGATTTGATCATAGAGCAAGCAAATGCATAAGTCAAATGATGAATGGATATAAAATTTGTAGAATCTATTAATATTTCAATGGATATTTCTATACATGCCATGGATTTGGACATAAAGCTAATCAAATGCACATCTAGAGTGAATGGGAGGAATACTTTTTATGAGAATGTTGTATGCTACAATTGAAATCAATCTAGAAACATTTCCAAGTTTTACAGAAGCAAAAATAGAAGACAGTATAATCTGGTAAAAGGGAATGAACCAGTCAGAAAGGTGGATTTGGTAGAAACAAAGAAGGAAATGGAAAAGATTTGGAAAAAGAAAGAATAGACAAAAGACAAGGAAGAATCTGCACCATCCTTCAATGTAGATGTTTCCTCTAGAAACTAAGCTAAGAGCATTGGCTTAGGGGGAGCTTTAATGGAAATATTTTGTCCTCTGCCAAAGAGGAGGTGCTGATGCGTCAACATGAAGATATGTGATGTAGATCAACATGCTTGATCTATTGTGCATATTGCGAAAGAAAATATGGTAATGCAAAAGTTTGTGGAGCTTTAAAAGTTGATTATGCATATAGATAGGGGGTTTCCAAATTTATGGTTTGAAGCATTCAATGCAAAATTAGGTCAAATTGATGGATTATAAGTAAATAAACTAAGGAAAATTCATTTCACAAAAGAATTGGAGGAGTAGAGCAGTGAAGAAAGAGTTCAAAGTGTTCAAGGTGAATTTTGAATCAATGCATCAAAACCCTAGTTTGGCAAGCAAAGAAAAAGGTATTTACAAATGTGTTTACCCTAGTTTTTGAAGAACTTTGTTGGGAAATAAATTTGAATCTATTTCACACTAGCTACATTGAGGGTTATATAAGTAACAGAAAAACAACAACCAAAATTCAAGAATTATCTTGCGAAATCAATAGAAGATGGCCCCTTAGGCACATTTTCACACATTCCTTATGGGGTTCTACCAATCGAGGATATTAGGATCTATATTCATGGCATGGTAGAAGAATTTGATCATTCCAAGTTAAGGGATTTGTGGATTAATAAGTTTACTAGAGAAGAATTCATCCTACAACTATAATTTGAAAACCTAGTCGTAAAGAAACTAAATGTGTGGAAATGGTTCCCTCATTTCTATTTTGATGACAAATGGGTTAGAATGGTTTTAAGAAGAATCCATGACAAATTTGTTTGGACTAATATACCTAATATGATCACTAAGGAAGTAATAAGAGAAGTTATTGGTCTTTTTCCACCATACCAGTTCTTGTGCTAAAATCCATTAAAAATGAATTGGTTATGGAGAGATCATGTGCAACATATGACAAGAGAGACCTTTCAATAAATCCTATTAGATACCTATATATAAGATATGCAACCATGATGATTGGTATAAAATTTACTTCACAAATAGGGACAATTCAGTTTCTGCTACCGCAATCAATGTGGCACATGAGATGGTTGAGAATGGTGCAAACTATGATCTTTGTGAGTTTCTTAGGCAACAATTGATGGAGAATTTAAAGAAAACTAAGGAAAAGAAGTATGCATTTATGGGACATTAGTGGTATGCTTACTCTTCTACTTTCTAAAGAAACTACCTGAAACTTAGAATGTGGCATGGATCAAAGGTAGGCCTATTGCACATCAGATCAGAGACCATATGATTGGAATTAGAGATGGGAAGGCACAATATGATGCTCTTGTTGCTTTCTTTGCAATATTCAAAGGAGAATGCATGAGAGGGAAATAATTCAAAGAAAAATGGTTGAGAAATATCACAATGATATAATATTTCTAGTGTCTGTACTAATGAGTATTATGGAAGTAGTGGAACTGAGGATAGTGTGGATCCCTGCACTAGGTTATGAGATGAGTGATAATAAATAATTGGCTATGCTGACATTTTTCTAAAGATCCCAAAGGATGAAACCAAAGCAAGGTACATGAAATATGAGGAGAAATCTATGGAAGTACACATGGAATAGAGGAAATTGTAGATAAAGAAGAATGTGGATAAGATGGTTGATGTATATGCTAAGGAAATGGGCCTTTCTAAAGAAAAAGTGTAGTATGCTAGACAAAAAGCCTTGAGGCAGATTTAAGTGCTACAGAAGCATCTAAAATCTCAAGAAGATCTGGTAGGATTGCTACCACTCCTCCTTTCTAGAAGTACTTTGAGACTTTTCCTTCTATAGGAGAGAAAAGAAATACTACTACCAATCCTCCAATAAGGGAGAAATCTCCTCTGATTGTGCACACCACTAGAGTTGAGAGGAACAAGACTACCACTGTTGCACCACCTGCTATCCTAGCCAAGAGAAGAGTTAAGAAAGCCATGAGAGAGAAGGTTATAGGCATAAATTTTGCAGAAGAAGAAGAAGAATTGGAAGAAGAGGAACCATAGTTGGTCCGGAGAAGTGATGCTTCACAAGGTGAAGCCATCACCAAAAGAAGAAAAGTTGATATCATTGACACTAAGAGAAAAGAAGAGACAGAGAAATATTAAGAAGCATTCAAGATACATATAAGTGAAAAGAAGGAAGCCAAGAGGTCTTCTCCAGAGAAGAAGAAGAACACAGACACAAAGAAGACTTTGGTTAAAAGCAAAGAAAATGAAAAAAGTCCAACTGGTAAGGCCTCATTCCCCCATGAAGTTAGAGGCATTGTTTAACAACATCTTGCAAAATGATATTTAGGAGAGACCAAAAATATTTAGAAGGATGCAAATGAGGTGAATAGGGCCACTATAATTGAAGCTGTTATCAAGTACATTATTTTCCTTGAAGTGGACATAAGAAGTGTAAAGAAAAAAATTCCTGAAGACTTGTGGAAAATCTTGTTGGAAAGAAGGAAAGAAGTTGTTGAGAAAGAGGCAAGGCTTAAGGAAAGAGGATTTGGAAAGAGTTGGTGATCCTCTATTTCAAGATGACAAAGCCACATTGGCCATTGTATTTAGCAAGGAACTAATAACAAAGCAAATGGTAACAACCCTTAAGGAAAAGATAAAGATGATCTTGAAAGAATCCAAAAGGAAAGTAATAAAAAGGCTAAGGAGATAGCTCAGAAACCGGGGATGTTACGAGTGGACAAAGAAGAAGAGAATGTAGAGATCCCTCTAGAACAAAATATTGAAGGAGATGTGTAGAAAGTTGATGCTCAACATGAGAATGACACAAACATAGATGTTGCATTGGAAATCACTCCTTCAAAACTGGGGGACATGAAAGGAAGAAATAATTAGAGGAGAAATTACAAAGGAAAGTACCAACACTCCTCCGACACAAGAATAAGTTAGTCCTCTAGTAATCACATAAAACACTATAGAAGATGAAAACAATGATGATAATGTTGATGTGGAAGAATAAGGAGAGCAAGAGAAGAAAGATGAAGATAAGGATTCATCTGAAGATGCACTAACAAAAATAGAAAAACCATCAGACTTCAGTAATGTTGAAGATAAGGATGTAAAATGAAAGCTTGTAGAGACAACAAAGGATCCTAGTGAGTCTTTCAGCTCCTCCGGAGATTCCTTGAAGAATCTTCTAAGTATGAAGCCCAAATTTGAACTAGTTGTGTCTTCACAACTACTGCAATTGCCAATGCAACAAGGCAATGTTGATTTGGACAAGATCTCTCCCATCCATGAGCTACAATTGGGAGATATGTTTCATGCATCTGCAAGAAAGGAAATCATTGAATCGCACTGGAATAGAAAATAATTGATGGAAGAATCAGTTAAAGAATTACAAGAAACCATACTTAGTGTGAATATTGACACTTCACTCTCTAGTATGGAAAACCTAAAACTACTAATTGATTCATTCAAAGTGTATGCATTCGAACTAAATGAAGAATCAAAGAAAGAAGTTGAGAATAGAATCAATGATAAGAGGATGATGGAAATGATAGAGAAATGTGCCTTTGCACATAATTTTTTTTCTAAATTATTGAAGGATTTTGAAGGATGTGTTGATGAGGTGAAGACACTGTATCAATATGGTATGAAGTGGCCTAGAGCCACATAGAGCATAAGAAAGGAGATGGACTATATTGAGTCTCAAATTGATGATGCCTCATGTGCTTATGATTTGGTGGTTGACCTTGCTAGAGAAACAAGGAACACAATAGAAGACATGCATAAGAAGTTATTTCAATTGCAAGCACATAAAGAACACATTATTCTGTAGTTTGAGAGGTAAGGGATCTTTTCCATCCCAAATTTATACTTGTTTCAAAATCTCTTCTAAGTGTGAACAAAGTTAAGAAGATGAATCTGTACCTGTCACTATGGAAGATGTAGAAGAACTATTGTTGGAGTTTGAAACATAGAATATGCTACTTGTAGAGGTAAAAAGAGAATGGGAAAATGGAAGGAAAGCATAGGAAGATATATATATATACATATGTATATACATATATATATACATATGTATATACATACATATACATATGTATATACATACATATATATATGTATGTATATACATACATATATATATGTATGTATATACATATACATACATACATACATACATACATACATATATATATATATATATATATTCTTACATTTCTCAGGAGGACCTCTGGTGAAAGTCTTAACAGTTGTATAGGAGCTCTTTGCCCTTGATGTCAAAGGGGGAGAATATTTTGGAAGGTCTTTTAGAGATTTTGGCGTGTTGCCATCAATGACAAAGGGGGAGATTGTCACTGATGATGTTGTTTGGCAACATGAGGATGGATGGTACATAATGATGTGTTGCAGTGTTGTTATTGATGTCAAAATTGTAACTTATATGAAGATTTTGGTTGTAGACCATTTTGATCAGTCCTCATAAGTTTTGGAATTGATAAGGAAGACATTTTTGTCAGTTGGTTTGGTTCGGTAAAGATAGTTGTATGGGAAATTGACTAAGTGTCAATTCTGTGTATACTGTGTTATAGTGTGCTAGTTTTTGGGTCCAAACCACTCCAAAAATAATGATTTCATTTTACAATTCTAACATATTTTTTGTGGATGTTAGTTTTACCTAGTTCCAAGATTTCATCATGTTTTGACAAGTGGATTGAAAGTTATGAGTAATAGAGTTCGGCTTGGAAAATTACAGTTATTTTTTGTACAATATAGTTGTGTGGGAGATTTCACACTTCTCCATGGATGAGTTTTTGGTTTTGTGCTTTTAAGGGTAAGTTTATAGATGGTAATAGAGCATGGATTCTAGTTTTCATTGAGTTTTGAGGTCCATGTGTCGATATGTGGATACATAGTTGAAGTTTTTTGCGTTTAGGTTTTATGCGGAGTTGACCTAATATGTTTGAAGGTATGTGAAGGCTAAGTAAGTATTGCAGCCTTATGCGGGATCAATTATAATTCAATTCCAACCTATTTCAAGTTGTTTTGAGTTTTGAATTGTGGCACAAGATGTGTATGAAAGTGTTGGAACTGACAAGTTATATTTTGATTGTTACATCTAATTAGGCCAACCTAATTGATGTTATGTTTGATGCGGATATATAAGTTGGATTGTTTTCAGTGTTTTGATGTAAGGTAATGAATGTATGATGTCTATGATGCGAATTTGATTCGAGCAGTGTGAAGTTAAGTTGTAAAAGTTGAGTTGAAGATTAGTTATATGAATGAAGAGCTTGGAAGAGTGTTGAATCTAAATCAGATAAAGATTGTTATTGAGCTTTAATTGAACCATATTTCATGCATATGTAAGATGCAATTGGAATAGTTTAAAATAGGTTGTGGGCCACCATATCTCTTCTATATTTTTCTCTGTGGACAATGAGTCCACCTATAGTGAGCATTTCTGTAAATATATTATAATTGGTTATAATATATTGTGAGCTAACCCTCACTGAGGGAAAATTTGGAACATTGAAGTTGATGTCCTTTCGAAATGGGCATTAACATTTAGGCAAGTTGGAGATTTAAATTTTGAAGATTTAAGGAATGTAGAGTTGGCAGATTAATTTTTCGAAGTGGGAGTACAATACATTAATTAGACAAGATAGGCTTCAGATTGAAGTAGATTGAAAAGATGGGAGAATGGCTAGAAAAGGTGGCAGTGGAATCTCAATACCTTGAGGCATTAAAAATGGAATGTGGCAATCAAGGTGAGTTAAATCCTTCACCATTGGTTTGCTTATCACATTGTGTTTGGTGAGGAACGAAAAAGCCAAGGAGAGGAGTTTGCAGTGTTGGTGGTGGAACAGGGTAATCATGGAGTAAAATTTTACTTTCCTCTCCAAACAACAACTTAATCCTTTTTATGGGGATGCATCTGCACAGTGGTTATCGTGAATGTTTCTCATTGAAGATGAAAGGCTAGTGAAGTGTGTGAGAATGATTTTGGGAAGAGATTTTGAAATCCTCAGACATTGTTATAGAACGAACATGGATGTGTATTCCATGATTGCAATGTGGGGTTTGGACCTTGGTGAAATAGTGGAAACTATGAGGGAAGTGATGGTAATGCTAGTGCATGAGGATTTCCTAGTTGGGATGGAAAGTATTCTTGAATGGGTTGTTCCAGGTGTGGGGTTAGACATTAATGAAGGAATATGAATAGAAGAATTTGAGGAGCCTGTTGGTTGCATACCCTTTATTCACTGGCCAGAGGGAAGATTCAAGGCATGGTGCAGAGAATAAGCTCGACTGGGATGGTAGGCGTTGAAGCTTTTCATCAAATTGATGAAATTTGAAGCTTTCATTGCTGAAGCAAAGGCGGAAATGGAGCGGATGGAGAAAGCGAAGGAAAACCAGCATAAGCAAAAGGTGAAAACAAAGGGCAAGGCGAAGAAGGACCCAAGTAGTGCAAAATGAAGCTAGTGATTTTTTTTGGTTTTTTTGCTAGTTTATAACTGTTAGATTGTCTATTTAGTTGATGAAAGTGACTAAATTGTACAGGGTAAAATGGGGGCTTTCTGTTTAGTTTAAAAAAAATGTTAAAAGTTTCAAGTCATCTTTTTTGTAATGACGAAAATGATAGATAGATGGTGGATGTATGGGGACAGTGAATTGGTTTTTGTTTATGCATGCTAATGTGCCTCAAGACAAGATTTTGAGGGTTTCAAAAACTTTTTGGTTTGAAGGAGATAAACTGGAATGATAATGTACTATTTTATTTCAAAAGCAATACAAAACACTCTTATTACCGACCAAAAAAAAGTTACGTTAAAATCACAAATTATTTCTTAAAATAAATAAAAAATTAAAATTTACACACAAAATCTAAAAAATCACTAGTTCACATCATCTTCAAATTTTGAACAATTTAGTTGCTATAGGTGTTAGAAAGTAAAAAAATGGTTAAAAATATTGATTGTTTGTATCCCACTTTGGCCAAAAAGTGGGACACACTATTGTGAGATCACCTTGCTTTGAGCAATACTTACATAACCCCAATATAAAATCTTAGTCATCCTATGTTCACATTTATATTCCTATACAAATAGAACCTACTACTCAAGAATCCCAATAATTCTATTAAAATATTTCATATGATTATTTCATACTTTTCCACACATCAAAACATCATAAAAAATTACCAGAATAAATTGCCTTAATTGATTATTGAATATTTGTTCCAGTCTAGATTGGAAAGAAACTAGTGCATTAATCATATTGATGAGATTATTCAAAACATAATATAACCCATGAGGCATCTAAAAAAAGTCTGGTGCATATATTCCTTTCAAATATAGATGTGATGGTGGCTTATTCTCAAATCATTCATGGAGAAATAAAGGGTGATAATGACCTACTTACCCTCAATTTCTAATTCCATGGCATCTCAAAAGCCTCTATTCGATAATGATCCCAGGGAAACATTACTAAATACCATACTATATTGACTTTGAAGCATTTGGATATCAAGATGAAGACTAGATCAAGAATGCATGTTGTCCATCACTTAGCAACTAGATCCCTTGCAAGAAGTCATCCTTTTTGTGACCACTCCAAGCACTAAATCCTTTCCTTCATTGTTGATTCTATAAATCACCCATGGAATATAACCTTTAAAAATACAAAACCTTACCATTTTTTTCATTATAGCTAGGCCACCATATACCTCACACTTTTTCATGACTAAATTAAGGTGTCTACTTGTCCAAGGAGATGGAAAGAGGAATTAATTAACAAAAGTGACATTAAATTCATCAAAGATTTCAACCTTCCCATGTTTTAGTCCACTACCTAGATTCTAGACTCTTGTAGAAGGACATGTTTAAATTCTTCCATATTTTATAGTGCTCCCTAAGATAATAATAAATTGGCCCTAATAGAATTGATCTCTATAATTATCACAAGGTACAAAACTAGAATTAGAAGTTGTCTCAACATCCCTCATAAAGAATGAGATGTCAAAAAAAAAAATCTATTTCTATTTTCCCAAAGCTCTATCTGATAAACTACTTGATTTCCCAATCTACAATCATAGGAATGTTTAGTTTGTTGGTATTCCTTTGTTGATGCTTCTATTACATTTATTCCTTCTTCTTTATGACTCAATATATTTCTCTCTCTTTCATTTCCATAAATATCTAGAACTTTTATCAAATTTCATACCTTCCCTCTATATTGTAGATTCCTCTAAGGTTTACTCTCTCAAAAATTTTCAAATCTAATTTTTCTTCATTGTTTTCTCCTTTAGGTTGACTATGGTTAAGTGTATTCCTCAAAGATTCTAGTTCCATTATTTTTTCTATCTCATTATCAATTTTTTTTAATTCTTTATTTACCTTCTCCTCTCCTTTTCTCTAGCATTGTGGCTTGGTTCTCAAGATTATTTTCATAAGATTTTTTTTGTTCGCTCATCTCATTTAAATTGATTTCTTCATTCATCTTCTTTATAGAAATTGGTGATTTGGTCTTTTGAAAAGGTGTTAAATGTCTCTTCTTGTGTGGAACTCATTTTGAATTGCTACAATAGGGTATCCTTGAGAGCAATTTATATATTATTTTTGGTTGTATCTTTGATTCTAAATGTTCTTCATTCTATAATTTTTTTTTTATTATATTCAATGATATCCTCCTTTGATAATTCTCTTAATTCTAACTTCTTTTCTTCCTTACACAATTTTTTTAGGTATTTACACATATTTCTTTTTCCTAACACCTTTAAGAACCCTTTAAAGGTAGTGCGAATTTGAGATCATCTCAATATCTCCAATATTCTTTGAAAAAATTATCAAAATCTTCATCTCATTGTCTAACTAGTGTTTCATCTTGGGTCTAGTATCTCATAAAGAAAAAGGATAGTTAAAATTAATTTGTAGATCCCTATTTTTCATTCTTTAGGTATTCCATAATATTTTCTTATATAATGGGATTTTCCTTGCTAACTTGGCATATTAAATTCAAATGTTAAGGCTATCCTTATAGCTTTAGATTGATTCTAGTAGCTCACACATTATTTAGCAATCTCTTCTATTTAAGTGATTCTTTAATAAATGTACTAAATGTAATCAAAGTATCTCTTCGTCTTTGAATAAGTGTTTGTCCTTATTACTATTGGTTTCTAAAGAGCTCATTCCAACAAAAAAAATCAAAGAATCCTCCCATGATTAATAGGCTAGTGGAAAACCAACTCTGATACTATTATTGTAACTCGACTAAAATTATTTTAGGGTTTATAAATATTTGGTTCAAATATTAACCCAAAATTAGCCAAAATTCCATAGTTTAAACCCTTTTGCCTTTACACACTAATAGGAAAAATATAATTTAAAAAATTAACTTCTCCTTCATTATATTTGCATTCATTTATACCCTAATTAAATTTGAGTTACAAGAGTGTGAAATAATTTGTAGATAATCTATTTTATAAAAGGCCTATAATACATTGACCCAAAATTGACCTTCACATTTACATTTTGATATTAAACACCAAGATTGTCAAATAGGTTTACAATAATGTAAACTAACTTGTAGGTTCTTTTCTATTTATATTAAAGTCTAAAACACATTAGAATATTCCATAATGACAATGGGGAGCAATTTGAATATAGATCTCTGCAAAGAAAACCTAACATTTTAATCACTTGATCTCAACCCTTTACTATAATTTGATCTTCATGAAATTACCTTTAGTAAAAATTATTTATATGAATGTAGGATATCCTTAACCCAACATATTATAATTTTGATTATTATTATAAAAAGATATGTTTGAAAGGTAAAAATATTTTAAAAAATATTGAAGTGATAATTATGTTGAAAAGCTTCTATGATGGTAGTAAAGGGTGGAATGCAATGGTGTGAATATGTTAACAAAATATCTTATCTTTTATCATAAATTTGGATGTGGTGCATGTTAGAATATTAATATTTAATAATAAAAATATTGATAATAATAAAAATATATAAAATATAAACATAAATAAAATATTTAATAATACATTTAACTATCTAAATAAAATAAGAAGATAAATAAATTATAAAAATTAATATTAGTTGTTTAGATTTTGCAAGAATATAGAGTGGTGAAAAAGAGTACAATTTTTTTTAGGGTTATATGAATAAAATTATAGTATTGTTTTTGATATAAAAAGCAAGAAAAAAAGGGTGTTGTCCCTTAAAACAAGGCACCACCAACCATCCACATCAGAGTAACACTAACAACACAGTAACAATAGGTCTAAAAATGAAACCATCACCCTAAGCAGATCATATCAAAAACATCCCAAAAAAACTAACATAAGAACTAAAACTACTAGTAATGTCCACCATGATAACATGATTTAAAATAGTCTTAGCCATAGACCACCAAGGGTCATACCAGTCATAGAGAAAGATAAAAACATTAAAAATGTCTTTAACAGAATAAAACATAAATGAAGCCTGATTTAGCCAACCCCAATCAAAAAAACCTAAACCCCCAAAAAACTAATCCTTTTTCCCACTGCATGGCTTAACTAAAGTTATAGCAACCCAATCTTCAGTGAGGAACTTAAGCAGTTCCTTGTTGTTGGCTTCTTCCTCCACATTGTCCATATACTTGTCCTTCTGCAATAGACATAACGTAGTGGCAAACCTATGCATAATCTTTTATGCAAAACACATAACATCCTGCAGTCTTTTCGTCAAACTCTCAACTTTTCTTTTCAGATTGTTAACCTCCTCCTAGACTTTTAGAAACATCTTGCAGTCTTTTTGCCAAACTCTCAACTTTTCTTTTCAGATTGTTAACCTCCTTGATTTTAATGCTAGCAGGACCCCTTTTAAGACTTTTAGAAACATGAGAGGAGCTACTAGCAGAGACCAAAATAGCCTCCTCCCCCACATCCTTTTCCTCCTTACTCCTACTCTCACTCCCATCTCCATTGTCAAAATTTGAGGCCTCCTTAAAACTCTTCACTTTTTCTTGCTTGATAACCAGTCTATTTGACCAGCGAGGGGTATTAGTCTCCTTGGTGATAGATTGTTAAATTAGGCTTTTCTTTCTTTATTTTCTTTGAATTGAAATATTTTTCATTTGATCAGTGATTTTACAAGCAAAAAATAGATTTTTCAAAATAAATTAATCCTAAAATAAAATAACTGTGTATTTTTAATAGTTTATATATATATATATATATAGAAGCAAAAATAAACTAATTGAAAGTTGAGTAGTTTAATAAATAAAATAGCATATTAAACTATTTAAAAAAATCATTATTTTTTTGCACTATTGAAATAGTTACGTACTTAAGATATCTCTTAGTATATTTTAGGTAGATGTATTTAAGATAACTACACTAGTTAAGTATTAAAAAAACATCATATAGTAAAAAAAATCATTTAAAAAAAAAATAATTATTATATATTTTTGGTTTTCTTTTGTCCCCTAGCCTATATTTATGTCTTATATGATGTAATAATTTTCACATAATATAATTATGGTGGCCTCATCCATCTCTTGATCAATAATAAAAAAAAATAGTGATGTTGATGCATTCCTTATGTAAGATGGTGTGCTATGAATATAGTTGAGCAAATACTTATTTATAGACTATAAAATTGATAAAATAAATACTAATAGAAATGATATAATCAATGCATATGTAATTTAGTCTTATAGTACCTATAAATAAATTGTATGATAAGACTTGTTTAATCTCATCTAATTATAACTTTGAAAGTAACCTTGACAGTGAGATAAAGGGTTGTTGGTAACCTTCATAACTACTTATTTTCTCGAGTAAATACATAATAGAAATGTTATATAATTAATTATGAAATCTTCTTGTACATTATCATTGTCATTTTTGTAAATATATTTTGTATAATAGTATTGATTTAATCCTAATCAATACTTTCATTCCTCACAACCTTCACAACTACTTATTTTTTACAATTCTCATTCAATATATAAAAAAATACATAATTTGATACTCTTCCTAACAAAAAATATCTGACAACTAACACAAATATATCATAAACTAATATGCTAATATAATCCGAACTTACTTTTAACATAACTTTATATGATAAATATACATATGTTATAAAATGTCAACATTTTTAGAGTTGTTGAAATGCATAAACAAAATAGTAAGTGTACTTTAGTTGAACAAGAAACAAACAAGAAGAACAAGATTAACATATAAATGCTCCAAAAATTAATACCAACCAACCATAGAAAACCCATCTTGACAAATGTTGTAGGTGGTCCATCTAAAATCTAAAGCCATTTGTGCTTGAATGTCACCCTTTTCACCCCTTATGATTGCTACATATTAAATTTAAAAACCAACTTTGATAGAAAGATACAACGAAGGTAGGTTAGTGTAGTGGGTGGAGGGTGCATTTGTCAAAGATATTCCAAAAGTAGTTCATACAAAAGTCTCAAAATACCCTTTTTTTTCAATTCATTTCTTGCACTTTTAAAAACGCAAGAGCTGATTTGTGAAAAGGTTAGTATTTTAAAAAAACCCATAAAAGCCAAGGACTTCTCTTCCTTTTCTCACGTAAGGGTGTTGGTTTGATTTGATGGGCAAAAGTTTTTTAGACTTGATTTTCTTGGGAATGTGACCATTTTAGTCTATGGAATATATTTTTCTTTGGGCGGTTGGCATGCTCAAATATAATATTTAGGTATTGTTGTGCATTAAATTTAAATCCACATGTGAGTCACACCATGAAGTCAACATCTAATTAAACCTATGGTATTTGGAAGTTCAAATGTCCATCTAATTAAATTTTTCTATTTGTCCTATTATGATTAGTTCCTTAAATCACAAAGAAAAGTTCTTTTGAAGGTGTGTACTTCTAATTGAATTTATGGCATTTCAGGGCTTTATTTGGGAGGTTTTATGTGTTTATTAAGCATCGGAGAGAATGTTTTATATGGTATTAATACTTTTCTTTTAATAAATTGTGTGAGATTGAATGATAATTAAATGAATGCAAATGTTTGGTCAAGACTTGTATTTGAATCTGGAATAAAAATAAAAATTAAATGACAAGATTTCAAAGAGAGGGAGACCATTTTGATATCTATTTATTAAAATTTGAGATTAAATTTAAAAATAAGATTTAGGTAATAGATCTATGTGACAATCAAAATAATCAACATGTTGTCCTCATCAATGCATATAATGTAATATGATTGGTTCATGTAATGTGATATCTAAAGGAATCTAACGATGTAGGAGCATCTCATGCCTATAAGAAATTTTGTATCAACCAAAAATATTTGTTTTCATGTTTCTTTTTTAAGGTATTTTCTAGTCTTCCTAGTCATGTTGCAACAATATGTGGTTCTTTTTTATGACACTAAACATTTGCATTTATCTCTTTCCAAACTTCAAAATAATCATTCTAGGCATAATCAATATTTTATCAAATTTGTATGGCATCACATTTTGAATATCTCTTGTCGTGGTTGAAAATAAAACATAATCCAAGAATCCTAAACATATCCATATGTTTTATTTTGAATTTGATACAATATTATTTATTGCATCCATATCTCATTATATAAATAAAACCTTAATTGGAATACCAAGTATTTAAATCTCATGCCAATTCTTAAGGTTACACATTTAATTTTGTGTCTTAAGAGGGGTCGTATATAGAACCAAAATTTAGTTTTGAGACTCCTAATTTGATATATATCCAAGAAGATGAATTTGTATGCTAACAAAGTAAGACACCAAATTTTGAGCCTAACTAAAGGTAAATTCATTAAATTTTGAGATTGTTGTTCCTTATCATATGCCCCAAGATGGTGTAGTATATTTTCATGAAGAAAGTATCATTCTATATCCATCTATATATGGAGAAATCCAATATCATTGAAAGGAGTTACTAGAAGATAGTTTGAGAGTTACAAAGGAACAAAATCTTGAAAGATCACAAAGATTTCTTTTTTGTGATTGAAAGGTTAAGTCTAACATGTATTAAATCTCTTGAATCTATGTTGTAATTGTATTTGTAATATAATAAAATTTCATTGTTGAATTTTCTATCATTTGATGTATATAAGTTATTGTGTGTCTACTTTTTTATGTGGTTATATAGTCTTTAAGTAAATCGTCCAACCAAAACTATTTCAAATAGTATATTAGAGCAAGTTTAAAATCCTAAAGTGAAGATAAGAGGAAATTTTTGAAGAGAATCTTAAAACACTAATTTGTTGGGTAAAATATTCTTTCATGGGTTACAATCTATTTGTGAGCATACTATTGACCATGAGGTAGTATGCACTAGATATGAATACAAGATGACTCTTAAAAGAATGGTATAGATTGAAGTATTTTGTATGTTTCTAGATTAATTAAGGAAATATTTGATATGGTGAGGAAATCCCAAATCCAATCATATGTTGTAGAAAAGGATATAAGAAAAGGTCATAACCCTAGAGCTAATAAAAGTGATTATGAGATTGAGCAAGATGGTGGATAACCAATTGACCACTATAGCATGAAAGAAGAATATTAAGAGGAAAAAATGTTGAAGGTTGTTTCTAACATTGGTAAGAGAACTAGAATTGATATTCCAAAATTACTTTTGTAGTTTAAATCCTAAAGAGTTGATTAATTAGTTAATTGATTTGAAAGAAATTTAAGTATGAATTTTTTTATTGTAATAAAGAAAAGTTTTAAAATAAAGACCTTAAGGTCATGGTGGAAATGAATTTAGTTATAAAGGAGTACAAAGGGAAAAATAATATTAAAAAATTAGGATAAGATGACATATAAGTTATGTTGCAAACTGTATGAGTAGTTGGTTTTGCCATTGATGCCAATAGACTTATGTTTGTGTGGTCATTGATGTCAACTAGTAATGGTTGAGAAGTTATGATTATATTTTGATTATTTTCATTATGTTGTCATTAGTAAGTGCTACTAGTGTCAACCTGTAGTGTTGCTTTGATAAGCTTTTGTTTATGGATGTATAGCTATGTTGTAGTTGGTTTAATGGTGATGACGAAGTGTTGAAGATGATCAAAATATGTCTCTGATGCTTGGTTTCCAATTTCTTTTGAAAAAATAATGAATAAAAGAGGAAATAGTGTGTTGTAGAGGTGTTTTGGCATATAGAGTGGTGTTTTGGTTTTGCTCCACATTTCTTCATGGTTGACGATCTACTTGTGCGGTTCAGATATGTTGGTCAGAGGTATTCATAGATGCTATATCTAGAATTTCTTGGTCTAGATCATCATGCAGAGAAAGTTGTATTCACTAGTGTGTGAACAATGTTGCAGTGATGTTTGGGATAAATGGTTTTTCTTTGCATTTCTTTGTAGTTTGGTTTTTGGTCTTGCAGTTTTGGAAGTGTGCTAACGAGGTTCATATCTACCCTTAGTTGAAGTTGTTCTTGGTTTGGTGCTCAACAAGGTGGTTTCTTGAGTTAAAGTGTATAGAAGGTTGTTTGAGTGTACTGGGTGTGTACATTCTTCAGGTGAAAGTTGTTGCGAAGGAATTTGTTGGATTTTAGGGTGTTTGTGGAATATTCCAAATCATGTTAAAGTTTTGTGTGTGGTCTACGAGTTGTCTTTGGATTTGAGGAAGTGTGTACTTAAATTTTAATGGTGTTTAAACACGTTTGACTGACCTTGGGTGTTTACACTAATTGTGAATTTTCTTCAGTGATTGTGGAAGTGTGGCATGGTGTATATGTATGATTTGGATTTGAGTTAAGATGTAGTGTGGTCTACTTTCATTTCTTTCCACCACAAGAATTCTTAGTGCTGACCTAATTTGAATTTGCATGGTTGAGGTGCATAGCCAACCTTGGAGAATGTTTTTAAGGTTGAAGAAGGTATAAATAATTGTTGTGTTGATGGAGAATTGTGTAGAGAGTATGTGATGTGAACTGTAGAGTTGTGAAGTACGTATTTGTGAAGTGCAGTGCAAGCTTTAATAAGTTAGACCACTGGAAGAAGTGAGTAGAAGGTGTCTACAATATTTAGAGAGGTTGTGAATGTGTTGGTGATGTTGTGGTGGATTTTTCTATTGCATTGAGATGGATTTCTCACTTTAAAATTCTTCTTTCTTCTTTTTTGTAATTTGGTAGTGAGCCCTTTGATAGTGAGCCTTTTTGTATTTGGTGTTGCAATTACTTTATATTCTGAGCTAATACTCACTGTGGTTTTTCCCTTCTTGGGTTTTCCACGTAAATATGGTGTTCTATTGTGCATGGTGTTGATGTGTTTTAGTTTCTATTATTTTTTTCATTCTAAATCACTTTAACAAATTGAGGGTTAATTAAGTTGATGTGGATTTGAATGTTTATGAGGGTTTGGTATTTTAATGTACAACTGATTCAACCCCCTCTCAATTATCTTGTGTGCATTCAAAAATTGGTATCAGAGAAAGGTTCCTTGGAAGAAAGCTTAACCTCTTGAGGTAGATTTGGAATGAAACACAAGAGGGATGCTCCTTTGTTTGATGGATCAGACTATTGCTTTTGGAAAACAAGGATGGAAGGTTTCCTGGTATCTCTTGGATTTGGAGTTTGGAAGTTTGTTGAGATTGGATATACTATGCCTACTAATGGTCCAAGTATTGATGATGAGATCGAGGCCTATGAGAATAATGGTATAGAAGGGTATGCTCTTTTAAGTGGTCTTTCTAACACTGAACTTGTGAAAGTTATGAATTTGAAATCTACTAAAAATATCTAGACAAAGTGGGAAAGTATTTATGAAGGAGATGATAAGGTCAAGAAAGATAAGATGCAAAATCTAAAGATCACATTTGAGAACCTACAGATTTATGAAGATGAAAACATTACAAGCTACATGTAGAAGGTGGATGAAGTTGTCAATTCCATCAGAGGCCTTGGTGGAAAACTTGAAGAAGAAGAGGTGGTAAAGAAGGTACTGAGAACCCTTCCTAAATATTGCAGCTACAAAGTTTATGCTATTGAGGAAGTTCAAGATTTAAGCAAATATTCTAGAGATGAGTTGTATGGTGCCTTATCTACTTTTGAAATGAGAGAATTTGGTCCAAGTAATGAAAAATTTGAGACTCCTTTTAAGGCTGGAAAATCACAGAAGATTGTGGAATCAGATCAAGAATATCTTGATGATGTAGAAGCAAATTTTGTGAGGAGAATGAAAATGGGTACTGGTAAATATATAGGTAAGTTACCTTTCAAATGTTTTGGTTGTGGTAGATAGGTCATTATGCTTCAAGATGTCCAAATAGAGCTTTGAATGAAAAGAACAAAGAAAAAAAGATAAATGAATTAAGAAAAGCTATTATGTTAGAGAAGATGCCAGTATATCTGATAATGAATCTAATTATGGGGATGATGAAGATAATTAATGCTTGTTCATGGCTATGAAAGTTGAATCTAATACTGATAACTCTTAGAGATGTGTGAAGTAAAGTTCTCCGGAAGCAAGTCATAATGTTATGATGATTGCTTTTCATGCTAGAGAGGAGACAAACTATTGGATCATTGATAGTCTCAAATCATATGACCGGTGACAAAAGTATGTTTTTTAAACTTGAGACATATGAAGGAGGTTTAGTTAAGTTTGGTGATGATACATCTGCTAAGATATGTGGAAAAGTTTCTATCAGTTTTGATGGAAAGCATAATACAAATGATTTTATTTATGTTAAGGGTTTAAGGAATAAACTCTTGAGTGTTGGAAAAATGTGTATCAAAGGATATAATTTCATGTTTCAACATAATGGATGTAAAATTAGAAAAGGCTCTAGAACTATGGTTGTTGCTAGAATAAGGATAGATGGAAATGTTTATCAACTTAAAGGTGTTGATGGTCATTGCTTTATGACTCAAATTAATGAAAGTTGGCTATGGAATAGAAGGATCAGTTCAATTCAAGTTGTGAGAGATTTTCCAAAAATTACAAAGCCTATTAATGTTGTCTGCGAGGAATGTCAAATTGGGAAGCAAGCAAGAAAAATATTGAAATTCAAAGAACAATCTACTACCGAACTATTGGAGCTGGTGCATATAGACCTTTGTGGTCCTACCAGAGTAAGAAGTCTTCAAGGTGACATGTATATCATGCTATTGACTGATGATTATTCTAGAATTACATGGGTTACTTTTCTCAAAGAAAAATGAGAAGCCCTAGATAATTTTAAATCATTAAAAGTTATGGTTGAGAATGAAATGGACATGAAAATTAAGTGTTTGAGGTTTGATAGAGGTGAAGAGTTCACCTCTAATGAGTTTAACAACTTTTTTGAGAATCATGGAATAAAGAGGCACTTATCTGCCACTAGGACCCCTCAACAGAATGAAGTAGTTGAAAGAAAGAATAGGACTATTTAGGAAGCTGCAAGAACAATGATGAAAAATGCAAACCTAATGGAAGTCTACTAGAGAGAAGCAATTCATATTGCTTTCTTCATTCTTAACAAATTTCAAGCAAGAGTAAATAGTGCAAAGACTCCCTATGAGTTGTGGTATGGAAGGATTTCTACTGTCAAATGTTTTAGAGTATTTGGAAGAAAATGTTATATTAGAATAGATGAAGAAAATTTAGAAAAGTTTGATACAAGATTTGATGAAGGTATCCTCCTTAGGTATTCTACAAAGAAAAGCTTACCGATGCTACAAGAGGCTGAAGAAGATTGTTGAGAGTGTAAGTGTCAAAGTGGATGAAGACTTAGAGAAGAATTTTGTGGTGATAGATGGATATGAGTCAAATGAGTCCTCTTGCAAAGAAATGACAGAGATGAAGGTAAGGGGAAAGAATTTTAAATTGAAGAGGAAGAAGCTTTAGAAAGGATCCCTAAGACTCCTAATTATGTGCAAAAAAAACATTCTAAAGATAAGATCATTACTGACAAAAACAAAGGTGTTTTTTTTAACAGGGAGAAAAGCTTTTATAATTGAATAAAAGGTAAATATTTGTTTACTTTCTAAAGTTGAACCTAAAACATTGATTCAAGCTTGCAAAGATGAGTATTGGATCAAGGCTATGGAAGAAGAACTAATGCAGATTGAGAAGAATCAAACTTGGGAACTTGTCCCAATACCAACAAACAAGAATATGATTGGAACTAAGTGGGTATTTTGGAAAAAAGTTGAATGAGAATGGAGAGGTGGTAAGAAACAAGGAAAGGCTTGTGTATAAGGGATACTCACAAGTAGAAGGAATAGATTTTGAGGAGACATTTTCTCTAGTGGCAAGAATGAAAGCTATCATGATGTTTTTGGATTTTCCAACACATAAGGATTTCAAGGTTTATCAAATGGATGTAAAGTCTGCATTCTTGAATGGTAAGTTGGAAGAAGAAGTATACATTGAACAATCATAAGGATTTCAGTTAGTAGAAAAATTGGATATGGTATGCAGATTGAAGAAGGAACTTCATGGACTGAAGCAAGATCCTAGAGCTTGGTATATAAGGTTGGATAGGTATTTGATACAATAAGGATTAAATAAAGGTACCACAAATAGTAATCCTTATTTCAAAGTTGAAAAAGATAAAATCTTGATTGTGGTTGCATATGTTGATTCAATATAATTTTTGGAGGAAATGAAGCTATGTGTAAGAAATTTGTAGAAGAGATTCATAAAGAGTTTGAGATGTCTATGTTTGGGGAGATGAATTTCTTCCTTGGGCTTCAAATTAATCAAACAAAGAAAGGGATATTCATTTCACAATCAAAGTATATCAAGGAAATGTTGAAGAAGTTTGGAATGGAAGATTCTATACTGGTATGTACTCCTATGGTTACTAGTGGAAAGCTAAGTAAGAATGATGAATTTCCTAAGGTTGATTAGAGAAAATATAGAACAATGATTGGAGGATTGTTATATCTAGTTGTTACTAGACCAGATATCATGCATGCAGTTTGTCTCATGGATGGATTTCAAGAAGATCCTAGAGAGTCACATGTTGCAACAGTGAAGGGGATATTCAGATACTTGAAGGGAACTCCAGAACATGGTTTGTGGTATCCAAAGGATACTAATTTCTCTTTGAGTGCTTATACAAATGCTAATTGGGTAGGTTGTGTGGATGACAAGAAAAGTACAAGAGTTGGTGCATTCTTTCTTGGATGCAGATTGGTGTCTTGGCTAAGTAAGAAGTATGATTCAATGTCTATATTGCAGCAACATCTTGTTACACACAAGTGTTGTGGATGAGGCAAACTTTGAAGGATATTAGAGTAGTATATGATGAACCAATTTCTATCTTTTGTAACAATATACATTTTATTAACATTTCAAAGAATCGGGTGATGTACTGAAGGACAAAACATATCTCAATCCTATATCACCTTTTTAGAGCTCGAAGGTTGCAGAGAATGAAGTGAAGCTTGAGTATGTGCCTATAAAGGATTAGGTTGGTAATATATTCACTAAGGATCTTCCTAATGATACTTTTGAGTATCTCTGGGAGAAGTTAGGGGTTATTACCCCTCCTTATTTGAAGTAGATGCATAAGGATATGCATCAGTCCAGTGGATTTCCAGATTCATTCTTTGTTATGGATTGATGTTAGAGGATACCTCTGAGGGGGAGTAGGTAGTGGATTTGTTGGTTGTTGTAGCAAGGGGGAGTAAGTATTGGTGCAAGTTGGTGTTTTCCTTTATTAGATGTGTGAAATAATATGTTCATTGTGTTGTGTTCTCCTAAGGGGAGTATGCAGAGTAGTAAAAAGAAAAGGTTGTTACAAAGTAGTTGTTGTCCCTTATAGGGATTGCCTTTGAGGGATAAAGTATGTATGTATGATGTCAAAGGGAGAAAAAGATGCAAATGAGTTTTCCTTTTCCATTAATGTCAAAGGGAGTGAAAGGAAGCAATGTGAAAAAGATTAGTTGAGAAAGGGAGAGAAAGTAAAGGAGAGTATGATGGAGCAGTGCATTGGCGATCAAAGCTGTTATGTTTATTGTTGATGCTTTTTCACATCATGTGTTTCCATCAATGAAAAATGGGCAGATTGTTGCAAGTATGAGTAGTCGATGTTGTCATTGATGTCAATAGGCTTATGTTTTTGTTGTCATTGATGTCAATTAGTAATGGTTGAGAAGTTATGATGATGCTTTGATTAGTTTCATTACGTTGTCATTAGTAAGTGCTATTGGTACCAATCTCTTGTGTTGCTTTGATAAGCTTCTATTTAAGGATGTATCACTATGTTGTAGTTGGTTTAATGGTGATGAGTAAGTTTTGAAGATGATGAGAATATGTCTTTGATGCTTGGTTTCCAAGTGTTTTTAAGAAAAATTGAATAAAGAGGAAATAGTGTGTTGTAGAGGTGTTCTGACATACAAAGTGGTGTTTTGGTTTTTCTTTGCATTTCTTCATGGTTGAAGATTTTCTTTGTGTGGTTTAGATATGTTGATTAGAGGTATTCATAGATTTTATAACCAAAATTTCTTGGTCAGGATCATCGTGGAGAGAAATTTGTGTTCACTTGTGTGTGAACTATGTTGCAATGCTATCTAGGAGAAATGGTTTTGCTCCGCATTTCTTCCCAGTTTGGTTTCTGGTCTTGCAGTTCTGGAAGTGTGCTAACAGGGTTCATATCTACTCTTACTTGATTTTTTTCTTGGTTAAGTGCTCTGTAAGATGGTTTCTTGAGTTACAGTGTATGGAAGATTTTCTAAGTGTATTGGGTGTGTACATTCTTCAGGTGAAAGTTGTTGTGAAGGAATTTGTTGGATTTTAGGGTGTCTATGGAATATTCTATATTTTTTTCAAGTGTTGTGTGTGGTCCATGAGTCTTCCTTGTATTTGAGGAAGTGTGTAATTAGATTTTAATGGTGTTTACACAGGTTCAACCAACCTTAGGTGTTTACACTATTTGTGTATTTTCTTTGGTGATTGTGGAAGCGTGGCATGGTGTATATGTATGAGTTAGTTCCAAGTTAAGATGTGGTGTGGTTCGATTTCATTCCATTCCACCACGAGAATGTTTAGTGTCAACCTAATTTGAATTTTCACAGTTGAGGTGCATAGCTGACATTGGAGAATGTTTTCAAGGTTGAAGAAGGTATAAATAAGTGTTGTGTTGGTGGAGAATTGTGTAAAGAGTGTGTGATGCAAATTGTAGAGTTATGACATGCGAATTTGTGAAGTGCAGTGTGAGATTTAAGGAGTTAGATCATTGGAAGCAGTGATAAAAAGTTTCTACAATCTTCAGAGAGTCTGTGATTGTGTTGGTGATGTTGTCATGGATTTTTCTATTGCATTGAGATAGATTTCTCACTTTAACATTCTTCTTTCTTCTTTTCTATAATCTAGTAGTGAGCCCTTCTTTCTTTTTGGTAGTGACCCATATAGTAGTGAGCCTTTTTGTATTTGATGTTACAGTTACTTTATATTGTGAGCTAATCATCACTATGGTTTTTCCCTTCTTTAATTTTCCACATAAATATGGTGTTCTATTGTGCATGATTTTGATATGTTTTAGTTTATGTTATTTGCTTTCATGCTAAATGTATCTAATAGATTGAGGGTTAATTGAGTTGATTTGGATCTAAATGTTTATGAGGGTTTTTGATATTTTAATGTACAATTGATTCACCCCCCTCTCAGTTGTCTTGTGTGCATTCAACAAGTTAAAATATAAGTTTACTAATAAACTATCAATTATAATTGTAAAAAAGAAAATTTGTATAGAAAGATATATGATTGTGAAATATTACATTAAGGAATATTGTAGGTTGACAATTATAATAAACCTTCATGTGGAAAATAAAGAGAAAGTGGAAAGGAATATAAATGGTTTAATGAGATCTATTCAAGAAGATTTAAGTGTGATCAAATTTACAAACAATTGGCGAATTAAAAATAAGTGAGAAAGAGGTGATATATTTTTTAGAGGAAGATATCAAGGTGGTGGTAGAACTTATAATGATAAAGTAGAATCAAAATAAGGCACTAAATGATACCATAGTGGTAGATATAATTATTATAAGCAAGGTAGAGGAAGATGTGGAAGAGGTTGTGGAACATCATTTAGATGAATTTATTTTAAATATGAAGGTAAATGACATAAATAACTTAAATTCACACAATCATAAGGAGGATATGACAAATATCTGAGCTGGCCAGAAGAGAAACACTTGAAGAAAATTAATCTAGTGGGGTGTGTGCACAAATATGGGGGATAAAAAGGTTTCCACAACCATTTTTTGGTCCATGAAAACAAAAAACATAAATGTGTTAGAACACACTCATGTTATTTGTCTATTAAAATAAAAAATAGAGAGGCTACTCTCATTTGTCTTTATCTACTACAAAGGCAAAATATATTGCAACAACATCTTGTTGCACATAGGTGTCGTGGATGAGGAAAACTTTGAAGGATATTAGAGTATTATATGATGAACCAATTTCTATCTTTTTTGACAATACAAGTGTTATTAAAATTTCAAAGAATCCGGTGATGCACTCAAGGATAAAACATATCTCAACCTGATATCACTTTTTGAGAGAGAATGTTGCAAAGAATGAAGTGAAGCTTGAATATGTCCTACAAAGGATTAGGTTGCTAATATATTCACTAAGGATCTTCCTAATGATACTTTTGAGTATCTCTGAGAGAAGTTAGGGTCATTACCCCTCCTTATTTGAACTAGATGCATAAGGATATGCATAAGTCCAATGGATTTCAAGATTCATTCTTTGTTTTGGATTGATGTTGGAGGCTACCTCTGAGGGGGAATTGGCAGTGGCTTTATTGATTGTTGCATCCAGGGGGAGTAAGTATTGGTGTAGGTTGGAATTTTCATTTATTAGATATGTGAAAGGATATGTGCATTGTGTTGTGTTCTCCTAAGGGGAGTATGTAGAGAGGTAAAAAGAAAAGGTTGTTGGAGAGAAGTTTTTGTCACTTATAGGTATTTCCTTTAAGGGAGAGAGTATGTATGTCTGATGTCAAAGGGGGAAAGAGATGCAAATGAGTTTCCCTTTTCCATTAAATTAAAAGGGGGAGAAAGGAAGCAATGTGAAAAAGATTAGTTGAGAAAGGGAGAGAAAGTAAAGGAGAGTATGATGGAGTAGTGTGTTGGTGATCAAAGCTATTATGTTTGTTGTTGATGCTTTTTCACATCATGTGTTTCCATCAATGACAAAGGGGAAAATTGATACAAGTATGAGTAGTCGGTGTTATCATTGATGTCAATGGGATTATGTTTTTGTGGTCATTGATGTCAATTGGTAATGGTTGAGAAGTTATGATGATGCTTTGATTAGTTTCATTATGTTGTCATTAGTAAGTGCTATTGGTATCAACCTCTTGTGTTGCTTTGATAAGCTTCTGTTTATGGATGCATCACTAAGTTGTAGTTGGTTTAATGGTGATGAGGAAGTTTTGAAGATGATGAGAATATGTCTCTGATGCTTGGTTTCTAAGTGTTTTTAAGAAAATTTGAATAAAAGAGGAAATATTGTGTTGCAAAGGTGTTCTGACATACAAAGTGGTGTTCTGGTTTTGCTTTGCATTTCTTCATGGTCAAAGATTTGCTTGTGTGGTTCAAATATGTTGATTAGAGGTATTCATAGATTTTATAACTATAATTTCTTGGTCAAGATCATCGTGTAGAGAAATTTGTGCTCACTAGTATGTGAACTATGTTGCAGTGTTATCTAGGAGAAATGGTTTTTCTCCACATTTATGCATAGTTTGGTTTCTATTCTTTTAGTTCTAGAAGGGTGTTGACAAGGTTCATATCTACCCTTAGTTGAAGTTGTTCTTGGTTAAGTTCCCTGTAAGGTGGTTTCTTGACTTACAGTGTATGGAAGGTTGTTTAAGTTTACTAGGTGTGTACATTCTTTAGGTGAAAGTTGTGAAGAAATTTGTTGGATTTTAGGGTGTCTATGGAATATTATAGATTGTGTTCAAGTGTTTTGTGTGGTCCATGAGCCATCCTTGGATTTGAGGAAGCATGTAATTAAATGTTAATGGTGTTTACATAGGTTTGATCAGCCTTGGCTGTTTACACTACTTGTGTATTTTATTCAGTGATTGTGGAAGTGTGGCATGTTGTATATGTATGATTTAGGTCTGAGTTAAGATGTGGTGTGGCTTGCTTTCATTCGTTTCCACCACAAGAATTCTTAGTGTCAAACTAATTTGAATTTGCATGGTTGAGGTGCATAGCTGACCTTGGAGAATGTTTTCAAGGCTGAAGAAGGTATAAATAAGTGTTTTGTTGATGGAGAATTATGTAGAGAGTGTGTGATGTAAATTTTAGAGTTATGAGGTGTGAATTTGTGAAATGCAGTTTTGAGCTTTAATGAGTTAGATCACTGGAAGTAGTGATAAAAAGGTGTTTACAATCTTCAAAGAGGCTGCAAATGTGTTAGTGATGTTGTGGTGGATTTTTCTATTACACTGAGATAGATTTCTCACTGTAGCATTCTTCTTTCTTCTTTTATGTAATCTGGCAGTGAGCCCTTCTTTCTTTTTGGTAGTGAACCCTCTAGTAGTGAGCCTTTTTGTATTCGGTGTTACAATTAATTTATATTGTGAGCTAATCCTCACTATGGTTTTTCCCTTCTTTAGTTTTCCACATAAATTTGGTGTTCTATTTTGCATGGTGTTGATGTGTTTCAACTTGTGTTATTTGCTTTCATGCTAAATGACTATAACAGATTGAGAGTTAATTGAGTTGATGTGGATCTAAATGTTTATGAGGTTTTTTATATTTTAATGTACAACTGATTCACCCCCCTCTCAGTTGTCTTGTGTGCATTCAACAAGTTAAAATATAAGTTTACTTATAAACTATCAATTAGTATTTTAAAAAAGATAAAATTTGTATAGAAAGATATATTATTGCGAAATATTTCATTAAGGAATATTGTAGGTTGACAATGACAATAGACCATCATGTGGAAAATAAAGAGAAAGTGGAAAGGAATATAAATGGTTTAATGGGACTATTCAAGAAGATTTAAGTCTGATCAAATTTACAATCAATTGGTGAAGTAAATTAGTTTTCCCTCAAGGCTAAAGATAAGTTGAATGAATTAAAAAGAAGCGAGAAAGAGGTGATAGAGTTTTTAGAGGAAGATATCAAGGTGGTGGTAGAAGAACTTATAATGATAAAGTAGAATCAAAATAAGGCACTAAATGATACCATAGTGGTAGATCTAGTTATTATAAGCAAGGTAGAGGAAGATGTGGAAGAGGTTGTGGAACATCATTTAGAAGAATTTATTTTAAATGTGGAGGTAAATGACATAAATAACTTAAATTCACACAATCATAAGGAGGATATGAAAAATATCTGAGAGCACCACAAGAGAAACACTTGAAGAAAATTAATCTAGTGGGGTGTGTGCACAAATATGGGGGATAAAAAGGTTTCCACAACCACTTTTTGGTCCATGAGAACAAAAACATAAATGTGTTAGAACACACTCATGTTATTTTTCTATTAGAATAAAAAATAGAGAGGTTACTCTCATTTGAGCCTAACCCCATTTATTACAATACCTAATGTGAGAGAGGATAAGTATGAAAATGTTAATAAGATCTTGGAGTGGACACAAGCTAGCACAATTCAACCACAACATGCATGAGGTTGAGGATGTAAGGTTTTTAGGTTTTTAATGGTTTAAAGTAGAATGCAATTTTTTACATTTTTTTTAATTATTATTTTTTTTAAAAATAGGAATTGAAAATCCCTTAACACCCCAAACACTAATTACCAAAATAGCATGGAGGAATTCCTATTGAAGAGAAAGTAGAGGATGACCCTCTTGAAAATCCTCCATCTATCCCTATACCTCCTCATGACACACAAGAATTTTTTTTAGGTCAAATTGAAACAAAAAATGAACCCAAACATTGATTAGTATATTGAGAAATCTTGCAACCACTTCAAATCATAGATCCCTCACATCATTGTTGGAATCCATGATTTCTCATATACATTATATTAGCGGCCAAATAAACACATGGTCCAATCATAGGGAGAAAACATGATATTTCTACTCTACAAAATTATTGTATAAAGAAGTGAAAGAGAAAAACTGAAATTTAAATTATGTGCATTATTTATTAATTCAAGAACTAATGCACCATTACATAGAAGTTGCAAGAGCTTCCCAATTCATTGGTGCCAAAACCAAGGAATAAGGAATGAGAGTTCATTTTTTCTCTTTCACTTGTTTATACAACAACTTTGTAGAGTAGAATTGTTGTTTTCTCTCCCTATGAATAGACCATGTGTTCATTTATCCACTAATGGAATCTATATTAGAAATCATGTATTCCAACAATGATGTGAGGGCTCTCCGATGTGAATTATTGCATGATTTCTCAATATATCAATCAATGTTCAGAGTTCATTTTTTTGTTATAATTTGACTTAACAAATTTTCTTGTGTGTCATGAGGAGGTTTAGGCATAGATGAAGGAGTTTCAAGAGGGTTATCCTTTGCTTTCTCTTTAATAGGAATTCCTTCCATGCTATTTGGGTAATTAGTGTTTGGGGGTGTTGAGTATTTTCAATTCCTATTTTTTAAATGTCTCTTTTAAAATATTTAAGTTATGTGGTCAAATTTAGAATTGTATTTAAATCTAGAGTTGAAATAAAAATCTATATGACAAAAATATATACACTTTGATTTCCAAAAGAGGGAGATTAATTTGATTGTAATAAAGATATATAGTTATCCAAATTTGAGATTAAATCTAAAAATAAGATTGATACATCAAGGAATCATAGAGTGTTGAGGATGATACTTCAAGGAATCAATGCTCATCTCACCTTTATTGTAGCTATAGATCTATGTGTGATTATGGATTAGAGGATGTTGATGACACACACACACATTATAGTGGATAATCCAAAGTTTTAGGTGTATGGTAGACAAGGCCATGAAGAGGATACATATGTAATAAAATATTATGTTGATGGATATGGGTCTATGCAGGATCATGGGGTCCAAAAAGTGGTGATATGACAAAAGAGACAAATTTTCATTTTCCCAAAAATGTGAAATTTCACTTTGAATTTTTACTAGGGTTAGGTAAAAAGTACATGTTGCCATGGTAAGAACTAGAGCAAAACGGATATCCATTTTTAATGGATATTTTTCACAAACGAATATCTGTTTCTAATGAATCATATAAAAATTTAATTTATTATATATATTATATTATTATAATATATTATAATAATATATATTATATATTATAATATTATAATATTAATATTTATATAATATAATAATATAATAATAGAATAATATAATAATATATATATATATATATATATTTATATATTTATAGGTGAGTGCTACCAAAGGGGGTAGCTCCTATGTACAATCTAAATGGGGCAATTACATGCCTGATAACAAACTTGGAAAATAACATAGACAAGAACATAGACATCCCTAAGTGCTAATGTAGCAGATGCTGGTAAATGGCTTCCAGAAAGCCACCCAGTCAAATTATCCTTCTCAAGCTCCCTTCGCCGATCCACAAGCTGCTGGAGTCCATAAATCTAGAAAACGCCTCCAAGTCTGCATTTTTGACCCCAACCCAGAACACCTCCCACACATTGGACATGAAATTGATAAGACCCTCCCAATGATCATGGTAATCCTCCCTCTCTTGCTCACCACCCTTGTCGTCCTCATCCCCCACCATTGTGGGATCAAAGTAGACCCATAAAAAACTTACCCAGTTGTCCATCCTCAGTTCCATGGTTGCACTGGAGATAAATTGGATATTATCCCGCAACACAAACCCGTTAGTCCATTCAACCACTCATTCCCAGGACTCAATCACATCTACTAGAGCATTGAACACAATTTCATAAATCTTACCATCACACCAGTGTTGATCCATACTCAACACTGATGATACCAAATCCATTGCACACCACCAGGCTTTGAATAGTGAACAACCTCCTGCATTACTCGGGCAAGGATTCCTTGGCGCACGAGCAAGCCAAACCAAAATAAACCACCATATTCGCTCTGTGGCTAGCTTCCCAATTTTTTGAATAATTGGTTCAGGTCACCCATCAATAAATAGCCACAAGGGAAATGCCCACGACCAAAGGAGGCCATATGCTTGATGGGCATACCAGGCCCCAAATCCAAACTAAATATGTCCTAGCATACTTAGACGCACAACAATGGCCTTGTCACTTGGTTCACAAGCCCTTGGGAGGAGCGAAAGGGAAAGCTTGAAGTCTCCTAAAATATTCTGAAAATAATTCTTGCAAACTCGACTAGAGTACTTGGGCTAAACGTGTGACCACTTTACTTTTTGAATCACTTCCAAATTTGTCAAATTTTCCTGTGTATATGTGACTGAAACCTTAATCAATCCTATTGTCCTGATCCAGAATTATTTCTAGACCTAGCCACCAATCCACATGGGAGTCAATGAGTACCACAGTAGCTTGAGATAAACCATAATTTTACAACAAATTAGCCGCTTTGTTGGCCTCTCTATAGACATGTGCTAAGGAAAAGTCATTAAAATTTTCCAAAAGATTGTGTATCCTCTTTATCCAAATTTCCATTTTCTAGCTTGGAGACTTAATTGAGGAGATGGATTGGATGCAAATTTGTGAATCCCCTTCAATTTCTATTTTTTTATTCCTTTCCTGATGCATAGTTCCAATCCTAGTTCTAACGCTTCCATTTTTTCCATATTATTGGTATGAGTTCCTAGGAATTTCGATGTGGCCCACACACATTTTCCAACTTCATCTCTTATTATGCATCCAACACCACCCGACCTTGGGTTTCCTTTTGTAGCCCCATCAAAATTAAGCTTCCACTTCAATCGTACCAGTTGCAACCAACAGACAAAATTTTGATCTACCTTAACTTGCTTGCTTTCCCTTGGTTTCGGTATTTTGAGCTCACTCCAGGCCTTCTATATCAACTCATCCCACCTTATGAAGTTTTCTTTAGTACTGATTCTAATTCTATTACTTGTCGTTTCAATGGTGGCCCCTTGAATCTTGTTAATTACCATGTCCCAACCCATGGCCTTATCATAGAAGATATGCCTATTTCACTGCTTCCAAATGTGCCATAAAATTATGGTAGGAGCCAAAATCCATAAGCCATACTAGTAACCACCTTTATTAGTAATTGGCCAGCTACTCAAAAACTCCTCTAGTTTCGCCTGTCTTGGTCCTTGAAAATGAAATTTGTCTTGTAACTAGTCCTAGCATGTAGCCGCCATCTGACAATTTAGAAAGAGGTGGTCCACACTCTCCTCCTCACATTTGCATAATGGACACCTTGACGGGCCCGCGATTCCCATTCTTTTCAATCTTTCCCCTATGAGGCAACGCTTTTAAATAGAAACCCATAGGAAAGCACCCACCTTAGGTAGTACTTCCCGCTTCCAACATAGGGTTGCCATCCAATATTTTTCTTTGCTGTGTTCTACATGTATTCGATAACCCAATTTGGCCGAATAATCACTCAACATGGCACCACACCATATGATTGTGTCTTCCCTATTGCTTAGATTCACCATCTGACTAGCTAATTCCTTCACCACCGCAATTTTTATTTCAATTGGTAGAGGGTAGGTATCCACCACCTTCCATTTATATTGTCCCCCAATCATGTTTGGATCGAAAGTTACATAATCCACTACTTTGCAACGAAAATCCTCCTGAAGTCTCTCCACATAATGCCCTAGATCAAACAACTCTGACAAGCACTGGTGACCATCCCACAAATCTGTCCAAAATAGAGCCTTTTGACTATCCCCTATGTGCCATGAAAGGTGGTTGGTGATTAAATGCCTGCACTTTGAGAGGAATCTCCATATCGCCGACCCTCCCTCCAAGTTTGTGACTGTCAATATTCTGGAGGGGTCACTATTAGCCAAGTATTTGTTTTGAATTATTTGACACCACAGTTTTTTTGGCTGCATGTATATCTTCCATATTAGTTTTGCACCTAGGGTGTTGTTTTGTAACCTCACCCTTCAAAGACCCACCCCTCCATCCTCTTTTGTCTCGCATGTTGTTTCTCAACTGATAAGTGGAATTTTTCTTTCATCTTTAGACCCTTCCCAAAGAAATTTCTTGAGGAATTTCTCCATGTCTTCTTCAAATTTCATTGGTGCCTCATAACAGGACATTGTGTAAATGGGGAGAGCAGACGTAATTGATTTTACCATCGTTATTCTCCCTATGAATGAAAGCCAACTATTTTTCCATGTCATTGCCTTGCTTCTACATTTCTCAACTACCTCTGACCAATGTTTTATTTTGCAGGCTCCATCAAAGATCTATAGCCCTAAGAATTTTTCTGGAATTTTCCCTACTTAGAAGTCCAAAATTCTAGTGATGGCCCTTTGTAGCGCCAGTCTTGTGTTGAAAAAGAAAATACATGATTTTTCCTTATTCATTTTCTAGCCCAATTGTTTTTCATACTCCTCTAACACACCCTTAATAACTCTAGCTTCCCTTATACTTGCTTCACCCAAAAGGGAGGTGTCATCTTCAAATTGCAAATGCATTATGGGATCCACATTTGGCTCTACACACACACCTTTCCATTCCAAATAGATATGGCAATTCTTGATAACACTACTTAGGGATTCTGCCATAATTATAAACAAGAAAGGGGAGATGGGGTGTCCCTGCTTGAGACCATTTGTTGTATGGAAAAAATTGTGTAAGGTTCCATTGACTGCAATTGAAAAACGTACTGTGGAGATACAGTGATAAATAAGTTCACACCAGTGAGTAAAAAATACCATTTTTTCGATTACCTTAATCGGAAAGCACCATGTGACTTTGTCATAAGCCTTACAGGCTTCCAAGTTGATTAACATCCCTGCTTCCCTACTTTTCTTAAGTGAGTGTACCACCTCTGAAAGAAGAATAATGTTGTCCGTGATTTCCCTGCCTGGCACAAAACCATTATGTTCTACAGATATTATCTTTCCCAAAACCAGTTTCAACCTATTTGCAAATACTTTAGCAATCACTTTATAGATGGTATTGCAAAGTGATATGGGCCGATAATCCCCAATTGAATGACATTCAACCTTCTTTAGAATCAATGTTATTATGGTGTTATTTAAATATTTTACAAAGTGCTTCATTTTTTTGAAGTCTTCCACTAGCTTCCACAGATCTTCTCCCATGAAACTCCAACACTTTTGGAAAAAAATTGTTGGGAACCCATCGAGTCTTGGTGCTTTGTCAGGGTGTAATTGAAACAACGCACATTTGATCTCATCATTTGTGACTTCCCCACACAACATCAGATTGTTAGACTCATTGACCCAATTCGCAATTGAGTCCAAAAACCTGCCACCAACTTCATGCCTACTTTGACACCCCAATAAATGTTTAAAGTAATCAATAGCTGCCAAACCCACATCCTGCATTCCATGAACTATATGGCCATCCATGTCTTCAATTTTCTCGACCTTGTTTGCTGCTCTCCTAGAAAATATTGATCCATGGAAGAACCTTGAGTTTGAGTCTCCTTCACTTAACCAAACTTCCCTAGATTTGTCATACCAATATATTTCTTCTTTCTTAAGAAGCTCAATCAACTTAACCTTTAACTCCATTTCCTTAAGAAATTCTTCATTTCTCATACCTTCTTTGATTACTTTCTCATTCAAATCTTCAAGCTCACTTCCCACCTTTCCCTTCTCCACAAAGATGTTTTGAAATATCTCCTTATTCCAAACTTTAAGCTTCAGTTTTATTTCTTAGAGTTTCTTAGTTCTATTTTGAAGCTAATCGAGCCTCCAACACAAATCTCCTTCCACTAGCATTCTAGAAGATTTACCAGGCTCTCATCACGCCACCACATATTTTAGAACTTGAAGCTTATCTTTTGTAGATCTTGTTGTCCTGTGATATTTAATTCAACTAGGAAATGGTATGAAATTGACACCAATTGGATGCTAGCCAATACCCACTTACCTTTCTCAAGCTAGATCGAAGATACCAAAAATCTATCCAACTTCTCCACGATTGCTGTGAAATCCTTACACTTGGTTGTCCATGTGTATACGCCATTGTCTGTCAGACATTCAACAACTCCAACATCCACCACGAAGCCTCTAAAGTCTATGGTGGTTTGCAAGACACTTTGATTCCCTCCCCATTTTTCTGTTGGGTCCAAGATGGCATTGGAGTCTCCTCCAATGATTAAATGATCTCTCAAGAAGGGATGAATGAAATTTAGTATCAATCACCACAATGCAGCCTTTTCCTCAGTTTTAGTTGGCCCATAGACATTTATGAGCATAAAAGAACAATTCAGACCCAAATCAGAAATTTTTGCTGCCATCCAATTGGAGAAAGAGCCCATCATTTATACCGAAACCGTTTCTTCTTTCCAAAGAAGTCCCAGTCCACTAGAATTCCCAACAGAGTCTTGAAAGTACCCACTCCAAGTCCAGAAATATTTTAGAAATTTCAACCCTTCCTAGAAAGTTTGGTTTCTTGCAACAAATTAATATTGTATGTACTTTTTTGAAGGTGATGCCTAACAAGGCATCATTTGTCAGGGGCCTTCAGGCCCTTGACATTCCAAGTAGTTATCTTCATTATTTCCCAAGGGAGGGGCTACCTCCCTTGGTACATAAAAATTTGGTGATGCTAGGGAACCTCTTTGCTGCAACTTCTTCTTCCCTTAACTGCTTGAAGGATTTCTGACCTCTTGTGCTCTCAGTTGAGACAACTTTTCCCACACCCAAATGATTTGCTACCGACTGTGAGATGCACCTATCTTCGATAACATCCAACTCATTTGCTGGATCCACATTGGAGTCTAAATCATCACCTACCTCTGAATCAACTTCTACCTCCGCAACTTGATTTTGTTTGACCCTCATCTCCTGAGAAGTGCCCTTAGGCTATAGATTCATCTATAGCCCAGTGTCTTCTAGTTCCTTATATAGGCTAGCTTGAGGCAACATCTCAGCCTTTTAAGCAGAGGCCGAATTCAAGGCTATCTCATTAGGGGCCTTGGGTGAAAATTTCTGTTCAAAAGGGGGGGTTTCATTCTTTGTTTTTTCTTTCCAAACCAGCTTCCTTCCTTTAATGCACTCTGAAGAAGAATGCCCCTAAGCACTGCACTTAAGGCAAAAAAGATTGGTCTCTTCCACTTCCACTCCTTAGAGCCAGCGCTCCCCTCCCACCATTAAACAAATCTAATTTGGAATAGTATCTATAGTAGTGATTTTCATTCGCACATGCTTGTAAATGTCACCATAAAAAATACTCAAATCCAACTCAACAAGGGAGCCAAGAGTGCAACCTATCTTCTCCAAGCATTCCACCATCCAATATTCCATCCGGAGGTTGTATAATCTAACCCAAACTAGGCGGTCATAGGGTCTTAATTTCACTGGGTCAAAATTTGAACACCACAGCTGCATGTATAAGGGTGTATCACCCATGAACCACATTTCTCCCTCTGTAACATGCTTCCTTGCTTCTTCATTAGCAGAAACAACTAGAAAGAAACCCTTTGGCAAAAATCGTAATAAAACCTTTTGTTTCCATTGTTCCTCGATCCAATTTTTCATTAATTATTATATTATATAATTAATATATAATATATAGAATTATTATTAATTTATAATATATAATATTATAATATTATATAATATATAATATTATAATATTATATAATATATAATATGCATTGTATATAATATATAATATGCATTGTATATAATATATAATATAATAGTTTATAGTTTATAACGGACCCGATATATTTAGAAAAAAGTGTCTATGAAACTAAACATATATTCATTCCAAATGGATATCCATTTACTATGGTATTAGAATAAAAGGGCAAAAAGTTTATTATTAATATAATATAATATAATATATAATATATTATTTTATTAATAAATAATACATAATATTATTATATTATATATATTAATTATATATAATTTTATTATTTTATATAATTAATATATATAATATGTATTTTATATTATATTATAATATAATATTATAATACAATATATTATATATATTAGTTTATAGTTTATAGTTTATATAAACTCACAAACTTGACATATTTTAAAAAAGGCCATGAAACAAAATGGTCGATATCTATTCTAAACAGATGCCCATTCCAAATGGATATCCTTTTACTATGTTATAAAAATAAAAAGAAAGGCTGAAAGTTTATTATTATAATTTGCATTTCACTGCTGCGTAACATGGGTTCAAAGAAAGGAAAACAAATATCCATTAGGAATGATATTTGAGTTATTAATTTGCACTCCAAACTAGTTTGCAATCAAAGGTATTTTATTTTTAATGGTTTTTCTTCAATTTTTTTATTTTAGCATTATTTTATAAGAATTTTATTGTAAAATGGGTTTTTATATGCATTTCAGTTTGTAATAATTTTTTTTTTAATATTTAAAATTTCCAACATCAACAAGGTTTTGCAATGGTTGAGAATCCAAATCATACTCCTGAAGGAAACCCTAACTAGTCAAATCCTCCTCCACCACCAAATCCTCCCTTACAAAATCCACCTTCTATCCATGAATTAATCCATGAAAATTTAACTAAATTGAGAAAAAATTTCCAGTTATAAGATAGGCACCCTCATTTGTTTGCAATGAAAACCACTTTAGAATCAATAATTTCTAATATTGAAACTCTTACTAACCAACATATTACCTTTTTAGAGTGGCGGGAGGCCAAGAACAAACACTATGTTGATGGCTTATCATATGATCAGGTGAGGGAACTTGACATTTCCAAAGCCCAATTAGCACAACTATTTATCAATCCTAAAACTAGACAACTAGGGTTGATGTACACAAGCCTAAATATTCGATTAAATGGTGCACACATCAAGGTATCCTAGATAATTTTTGGGATTGTTGGTGGATGTTTTGTGATAAACCACACAACAATCTTGATGTCCCATAATATTTTATTTGAAAACTATATGTTAATTTTTTCATGGGTAAGAATGTTAACTACTTTGATATGCAAGATTTCCAAGATGTGGGTAGAGGAATGCCTTAGGATAGACCTAGGGAAAATTGAGTAACCCCAGTTATTTCCCCTCCGCCTATTCCCCCACCTCCAATACCTTACCTAGAGATTGTTGTAGATGAAACACATCAAAGTATCTTGGTTGTACATGCTTTGATGGACCATTTAATCACATAGAGCTCATAGTTTATGCAACCTCATGATAACGATACACCTATTGCATTAATTGCTATAGGTATACCCCCTCTTCTCCACATATTTGTGTGCCCCATCACTACATTATGTGCAAGCATGCATTTTTGGGTTCTCTTGAATAGCCTACCGAGCCTTCGATGGACACATCTAACTATGAGGTCCACCATATGTCAAATGTAGGAGATGAGAAAGTAGAGGCCAAAGCATATCCTAGAGAGTCATCAGGTGCCAGAGATGAGGTGGATGCAACAATAAGACTTAAAGTAATTTCATAGTGCATTTTATCTTTAATTAATATTTTATAAGAGATATTAGTACTAATGTATATTTATGTGTCAAATTTAATAGTTGATGACGAAGGATCAAATGATGCAGGTCCAAGAGGGTACACTTACAACCATTTCATTTGTCCTAGAGAGTAACTATATGGTATAGTTTTTTGCACATACATGGTTACAATTTTTTTATTATATATGCATATCATTCAAATTGTGATTTAGATGTTAAATTTACAAATCTATTATGATTATACATGTACATAGATTGATGGTCAAATGTATTATTGTCTTTTTATGTAACAATCCCTTGGTTTTGCGACCATGATGATTGCTTCTGACACATTGGAAGAAGCATCACAATAGGTATATTTCTTTTTTATATTGTCGACATTATGATTATATGTATATGTGCATTTATAGTATTACATTCTTGTCTTTTTTTATATAGGAAACTATCTTAGCTGGTTCATCCATCATGAGCCCTTCTAGAACAAGAGAATAAGTATAATAGGATGTATGCATTTATTTTACGTTGGAGATATATGTTTAGTTTATGATTATTTGTCAACAATTATATATTAATTTATATCAATTTTATTTTACTTGTTATAGTCCTGTGCCTGATTCAATGATATGATGAATCTTCAACCATTTCAATATGTTAGGACTCCTGGTCATCCTACGGGACAATCAAATGCAAAATGTCTTACAGAAAAAAGAGCAAGACTCGAGGTAATCAAGAATTCCATTTTAGATATATTATAGTTTTTTTTTTTAGGAGATATATTATAGTCCAATATAGTGATGTTGATGTTAATTTGACAATTCTAAATTATAGTATATAAGTTTCTATTTATTAGTCTAACTTTAGAGCCACCAATTACTTTGAGGCTCAATTTTGATGATCTAACACAAGATTAGGATTTTCTAGAGATTGATACATTTAGGGATTGATACATAGGTACTTGGTATGTATATTGTATATAAATTTTAAGATGGTATATGCCACATTTTGTAAAACTTGTTTTGAGTTAACATATATACCAAATTCATATATGCACATACACAATTATTCTACAGTTTGATATATAAAAATTGATATTCAATGTAATTTGTTCCTTGTGTGCATGTCTTTTTACTTTGAAACTTAAAATTGGAATGTATAATCAGTTTAGAATGGTTAGGTTATGATCAATAACATGTTATAGATTAATGAAATTATACTTTAATAAAACTTATGAATTACAATTGGTAATCCATATATGCTAGTGTTAAATTTGGTTGCCTTAGGCAACTTCACCAAATTTTATGACCATTTTTCTAATGTTATCAATCATAACATGGATGCTTTTGTTCCTAGGTGTATATGTGAAAGGATAAATTACAAGAATTTTTAATGTTGTACCATTATCGAAATGACTACAAATACATCCTTTTATAAAAAAAAATGTAACAATAAATTGTGAACATTTGTGCAAAGTTGGCTTGATACCGAAGTGTGAGATGGGCTAGTTAGCTAAAAAAAATGTTTTTTTTTTTCAATTAAAAGGATCGAGATTATGGTCATAAGAATATCCTTGCAACTATAAACATGAATTGGCATGCCAAGATGGAATACATATTTCTCTTAGTTGAATTCACTTGATGACATTATAATCTAAACATTTACACCTTGTAATAGGATGAGTCTCTCATATTCCTAGTTTTGTATGTTAATGACTTATTGATCACAATGAGTTATTCATCCTCAATTGTGATAGTGAAAATTGCTATACATGATAAGTTTTTGATGACTAACTTGATTTTTTTGAGCCTTTTTTTTGTGGGATTAAGATCTATCACTTTACATCCAAGATCTACCTTGTCTAGTCCAAAAATACACTTGATTTTCTCTCACAATTTCATATGGCCAATTGCAAACCTACTCTAACTCCCTTTCTATCCAAAGTAAAAATTTAGGTGAGTTGTTAGGTTCACCATTAGTTGATGCTACTATATATTCATATATTATTGACAACATCAATTATTTGATTCACTCTAGGCTTTGCATTTCATATGTCATTGGCATGATCTCTAGTTATGTAGGAACCTCATGAACTAAAATAGAAGGGAAACTACTAGTTCCTTCACTATACTCAAGGAACTCGTAGTTTTGGATTTCTCTATGCAATAGATGTTTCACACCATGTTTGGGTTCCTTAAATAATTGGACTTAATTAAGAATCTAATTGGCCCAATTATGTATTTAAAATCCTAATTAATCCTATTTTATGAAGAGAAACTTGTATTAAACAATTGCAAACATTATTTAAATTTCCTTGAAAATTATGTCCTAGATTTAGGTCCTAAGACCTGTTTTCCCAAGGGCGAGTGGATCCCCTTTAGATTATAAATCCCAATTTAAATTTTTTTTGGTGGTATTTTTATCATCCCAATTCAAGTTGCAATTGTCGGATTTTGAATTCTAATTGTCAAAGAATTAGAAAACCATCTATAAATACATAGTTATTTTATCAATTCAAAACATCTAGCAAGGATGAAAATTTTACATGAGCAAATATTATTGTCAAGAGTATTGAAGAGTGGATTTATTAGTCATCTACAACATCATTCAAGATCCTATCATGATGTCAAGATTTATGTGTGTTCATGCATGTTTTTGGAGCTAACATCGTGAAGTAGGTTTCAAGAATTCAAGCATCAAGATCAACATCCAATCAATCCATTTAATGCAAGATCAAGACCTTGGAGAGATGTGTTAGACTTTAGTCCTCTAAGGATCTCCATTCAAGGGTTTGGTGAGTTGCAACATAGCATTTTTCATTCATCATTCCTTCCATTCATGTTTTATTTCATTTCAAAGTTTAATTACAAAAATGGGTTTTGACCAAGGAAAACTCCCATTCACCAAAAACAAATAGTTTTCCCTCTCTTTGTGTTTGCAGATTTGCAAGTGAAGAAGGATTGGAGATTGATCAAAAGTGGAATTTTGCAAAGTTGTCATCAAAATTTTCAAGAGAGATAAACTTAGATCCTGAATTTATTTATGACTTTTTGATAGTGAGACCTGGGGCAAACAAAAGCTCATATCTATTTCTAGAGGACCCTGAAAGTTGAGTACACAATCCCTACAAAGACTCATTCGCCCTAGGGTGAATTTTTCCTAAGAGGACACCCAACAATGGCTTTTGGTTATTGATACACATCAACTTATCCTTCTTAGATCTGTTAGAAGTTTGTTGTTTCTAATTTTTTTATGCTTTAAATTGATGATTCAATTTTTACATTGCATAATTGAGTTCATTTACTATTTTTAGTTTTTCTCCTCAAAGGGCATTTTAGGCATATTTACCCCATCTTGTCACAAGGAAGACAACAAGATCTCCATTAAGGTTGACTCACCTATGGGTTGAAAGTCAATATTACCTTTGGGGATCTCTTTTTCCTAATGAAATAAGGAAGATAGGTGAACACACCAGTTCCCATCCATTTTGGTGAAGCCCTATTTTTCTTGGTGAACTTGCCATTCTTACACTATATTTTTTTTGAAATTAGAGCTCATTAAAATCCTAGATCTAGGATTTGCATTGAAATTGCATTAGTTTGAATTCCATTTAGGGTTTCCAAAATTGCATTAGTTTACATCTCATTTTAGGTTTTAATTTGGCATTTTTCATTATTTAAAATCTAAAAAATCTAAAAAAATTGCATAATATTATATTGGTTTTGCATAGTGCTTGCATATTAGTGTACTTTTAGTCATTCACATTAGAAAATTGAGTCAAAATTGCATTCAAAAAGTGTAATTTTTTTTCACTTGTTTGTCACTAATTTAATTTGCATTGGGACACCTAAATTTTAAAAAATTATCACAAAAAGCACATTTTGCAACTTGGAGCAGAGAACACAAACAATAACTTAGAATTTGCATTTTTCATTTTTTAAAAACTTGTACAAGGACCCATTCACCTTTGGGTGAATGAGTCCTTGAGGGCACATCATAACCAACTTCTTTGAACATTTTTGTGGTCCTCTGCACTTCCTAGATCCGTTGGTAAACCACCATTTCAATCTAACAATTTTTGGGTTTTTTTTATGCATTAGGTCTAATCATCCATTTAGTGTATCCATTTTAAATCATTCTAAAATTATTTCAGTATTGAAAATCATCAGTTCTGTAGGAATTTTTTTTACATTTTTGAAGCATTGCATAAGTAAAACATCCCTTCTTATGAGTACAATTTAGGGCAAAGAAATGAGGTCATTAAGAAACATGTTAGCCATCTTCCCACTATATTTCCTAGTTATGAGAATATATTAGTGTAAGAGAGCCAAACCATTGATACAATCCTTAATATCACCTTGCCTATCCTTCACTTAAACCTTATCATCTCTCCCATATGTGAGGATGTTTTGATACAAGAGGATACAAGCATGGAAAATCATGGAAACCATAATTGTTATTCTCTTGATACCTCTCCTACTAGTGATTAAGGTATCTTGGTGAAAGAAGATATAGTCATTGAGAATCATGAAATTCTTGTTTGTCCCTCTCCATCTACTTCTCCAACTTGGGAATATATTATGACACAAGAAGATGAGATCATTGAAACATTTCTTAACATCACTTTACCTAGTCTCCATTCATTTCCCAACATCCCTCCCAATTGTGAGAATGTTTTAGTGAAAGAGGATACAATCGTGGACAATCATGACAATCACATTTTTTCTTCTATCAATATCTCTCCTATTTGTGAACATGATATTTTGGTGTTAGAAGATCCAATCATTAGGAGCCATGGCAATCCTATTTTTTTCTCTTCCCCTACATCTCCTACTATGGAAGACATTATTAGAAAAGGGGATGTAATAATAGATAATCATGATAATCACATTTGTTCTTCTCCCAATGTCTCTCCTATTTACGAAGAAGATATTTTGGTATTAGAAGGCCCACTCATTGAGAGTCATGAGAATTTTGTTTCTCCATCTCCCAATGCTTCTACCACTTGGGAAGATATAATTGAACAAAAGGATGCAACCATTGGTAAGAAAGAGAATCATAGTTGTTCTTCTCTACATGCCTCCCCTACTTGTGATGAAGTTATCTTAAAAGAGCCAACCATTGAACATCATGAAAATATTGTTTTCTCATCTCCTGAAAACTCTCCTACTAGGGAAGATATCATGGTGTAGGAAGATGATAGCATTGGTACATGTATTTCAAACAATAGTGATGTGGCTTATTTAAATGAAGATGATAAGATGACATTAGACTTCCCCTCATTATAAGATCATCAAAATAAGGACAAGTCTTTTCAGGTTATGAACATTAGATCTCCCTTGAGTCCTCTAATCATAAGATCTCCTAAAATTCCTATAATTATTGGACCTCCTAAGCCTCAACTTATCTTCTATCCAACCTCACAATAGCCACAAGTCCAAAAAAAACCTATGCTTATCCTAGGACCACCTCAACACAATGTTTCATAGCAACCAACTTATAATACCATTGGTCACACATATAACACAAGGAATAATAGGAAACCACAAACCATACCTACTTCATTACCATCACCTCAACCTATTTTTACTAGTGCTCCTCGTTTTCCTTTGCATAGTGGAAAGGAGTATGATCTTTTGGAACAACTCAAAAACACTCCTACTAAGATTTCTTTATGGGATCTTATTCAAGCTTCACCTAATTACCATAACATGCTTCAAAATGCTTTACAACAAGATGTTATACCTCCTAGTACGCAACCAAACGATGTAGCAGGGCCCTAATTCAAGGTATGAACTCAAGTCAACTTAGACATTACCTTTCATTAAGATGAGTTACCTCCATTAGAAGTGAAAAAATAAAAATAAGCTTTCATGGTAATGGTTTTCATTAATAAGTGTGGAATAAAAAGAACTCTCATTGAAAATGGTTTGGATCTTAACGTGTGTAGTGTGAACCTTTTAGATACGACTGGAGTGGACAAGACTATGATTGAACCTAATTCTTTATCTATTCATGGATTTGATAATGTGGGAAAACAACCACTTGTTATGATAACATTTCCTATTAGAGTTGGAAAGGTCACATTTCAAACTCCTATCCATGTCATGCCTTAAGATCTCTCATACAATCTCCTTTTGGGTAGACCATGGATCCATGAAATGAATGGGGTACCTTGAACTCTTCATCGTTTAATGAAGTATTTCTATAACAACATGGTTTATACAATCAAGGCTAACCCTCACCAAGAAAGTTGTTTGCATATTGAGAAAGATAAGGAAAGTCCTTTGAAAACATTGATACCAACTTCAAAAGTTGTACTTGTGCAAGAAGAAGATAGAAAAAAGAATATTGAAGAAGTCAAAAAGTTATGGGATGATGATTGGGGTTCATTTGATTTCACACCTACATTCATAGGAGAATACAAGATTACACACAAAACAAGAAAAGAGAAATAAACAAACATAGTATCAATACAAGAGGAGTCATCAAAAGCATATGATTCCACAACCTTTAGCAAAGAAGAGGAAAACACAAGTTATACATCCACATATCAAGAGTGTGATAATGAGAAACCACCAAATCCAAAAGAAATAGAAAATATTTATGGAAGAGGTTACAAAATTTTGAAACAACTTGGCTATAATGGAAAAGGATGTGGTGCGAAAGAACAAGGTATATGTGTCCCTAAAGATCCTAACACACAAGAAACAACTAGCAGTCTTGGTTATTTTCCTTCGAAAGAAACAAAAGCAACAAAGAAACCTTTGCTTAATATCAATGTCATCACGCAAAAAACTCCTAGGACATCTTCAAACACATTTATTAGTAATGATTGGGGTTCATTATATTTTACAACCTCCTTTATGGGAGAGTACAAAATATCACAATCTAAAGAGTCTTGTGTATGTATGACACCTTTTACTAAAAAATAAATATATTGGTCAGAAAAGAAAGGAACACCTTCTACTATTCATCAAGATGATACCTTGTTGAGGCTTCTCCAATATCACTTGATATCTCTCCCTCTAAGAACATGAAAGAAATTTTACAACAAAATTTTATTTTGTGCATATCATTGAGTACATGGTCATTCAACCAATGAATGTAAGGATTTGCATAGTAAAATTCAACATCTTAAGGATTGTGGTGCTCTTTCTTGTGTTGATGCACCTATTTCCTCTAATTGATAATGATTTTCATCCTATCATGTTGCTCATCACTATGTGACATTAGTATCTTTATCTCTCTTGCTCTTGCCACTTAGGGTGGTATAGTTTTATGTGCAACCATATTTCTCTTGGAAGCAACATATATATTACGTATTATATTTTATATTATATACTATATTTAAAAGCCTAATTATGTGAATGGGTCCCCTGTAGATTCCAGAACCCAATTTAAAATATGTTTTTGGTAGTATTTTTATGATCCCAATTCAAGTTGCAATTGCTAGATTTTGAATTTTAATTATCAAGAAATTAGACAATCATCTATAAATACATAGCTATTTTATCAATTCAAAACATCTAGCAAGGAGGAAACTTTCACATGAGAAAATATTATTGTCAAGAGCATTGAAGAGTGGATTTATTAGTCATCTACAATAGCATTTAAGATCATATCATGATGTCAAGATTTATGTGTGTTCATGCATATTTTTGGAGCTAACATTGTGATGTAGGTTTCAAGCATTCAAGCATTAAGATCATCATCCAATCAAGCCATTTCATGAAAGATCAAGACCTTGGAGAGATGGGTTAGACTTAAGTCCTCTAAGGATCTCCATTCAAGGGTTTGGTGAGTTGTAACATAGCATTGTTCATTCATCATTCCTTCCATTCATGTTTCATTTCATTTTAAGGTTTAATTACCAGAATGAGGTTTGACCAAGGAAAACCCCCATGCACCAAAAACAAACAATTTTCAAGTAGTATTTTCTAGTCATTCTCTTTGAAAAAATACCAAGGGTCAATAACAGAGCTTTTGATACTATGGATACTATTGGTTCTCTTCTGTACATGCCACAAAATAGTCATAAATGTGAGTTTCTTATGGAGTAGTTACTTATACCCGCATTCAATGCCCCAAAATTTGAACTCATGTGCAATGTTGATCTCAGATCACCCTGGTATTAATATATCTATGCCTATCTTCAACATGGAACCATGCCCATTAACCTTAATAGCAACCAAAAGAAAACCTTTATTCGACGAACCTCATACTTTACCATTCTTGGCTATATGATTTATCGACAGTCTTGATGGAACACTGCTTAGATGTCTTAACCCTAACAAGGCATTGACCACCTTCTAAGAGGTACATGAAGGTGTTTGGAGGTTGCATTCTAGAAAACCTAGCCTAGTCAAGAAACTACTAAGGACTAGATACTATTGGCCTAAAATGGAATAGGAAGGTAATTAGTTTGCTAATAAATTTCTTCAATGCTAGCAACATAGTGATCTTATTCATGCACCAGCATAGGAATTACACTAGTCATTGCACCATTTCCCTTTTCACGGTGGGGAATCTACCTCATAAGAAATATATCCCCTACCTCATTAAATGAACATAAATTCATTATAACCGCCATAGAGTACTTTACGAAGTGGATAGAATTCATACCCTTAACCTATATCATAGGCAAAAAAATAGCTAAGTTTATCCTAAACTATATAGTTTGTTGCTATGACATACATCAAACCATTGTCACTGACAATGGAACTCCATTTAAGAATAAAGACACTCATGACCTTTTTTCTAAGTTCCATATCTAACACCACTTTTCTACCTTGTATGACCCCTAATGAAATGGCTAGGTGGAAGCATCAAATAAGACTATCCTTAAAATCCTCAAGAAGACTATTAATTATATTGGTCATGAATGACACCTCCAACTAAATCTAGCTTTTTGGGCCCATCGAACCAACATCTACACACCCATTAGTGCTACCCCTTTTTCTCTAGTATATGAAACCGAACCTATATTGCCTATAGAGGTGAAAATTCCTTCCTTAAGGGTATCTTTGTAGAATCTTTTTGATAATGAAGAATATCATGTATCTAGACTCCATGAGCTTGAGTTGTTACATGAAAGATGTTTGAGTCCTCTAAGCCATCTCCAAGCATATTAAAACTGTCTTAAACACAGTTACAATAAAAGAATTAAGAACATGAACTTCCAAGTAGGTGACTTGGTATTGAAGGAAAATCAAAAGATTCAGCTTAATCAAGAGGGAAAAGGAAAATTTGAACCAAATTGGTTGGGACCCTTTGTGATCACTGCAAACTATGGTTGAGGCACATATCAATTGGCTACCCCTGAAGGAGAACCTTTGGCGGAACCTATCAATAGTAACCATCCTAAAAATTTCTACACCTAGCCTATCAAAATATCCTAGCAGAAAATAAAAAATTTAAAAAATTTAAAAAATAAAAAAATAAAAAGAGAAAAATATCAAAAACAGTAAAGAGAAATAAATCATCCTTTTAGTGAAAACCACTTTTTTGGTGCTTCTAGTACATGTATTGTGGTGAAAACTTGGTAAACAAGTGCCATGTTTGTACAAGCTCCACCTCATCATCTATCAAAAATTCTCTCCATCCTGTCCATATATGATCATAATCACATTTTCATCCATTCTATCCATCCATTCCATAATAAATGTGCATCCAACCATGGCTTGATTACTTGTTAAGTGTCTAACCTCTCCACACTCTCACTATCCTCCATCTACATCATCTTGTCTATCCATAATAAATAAAATTCTATACCTAATTGGGGGAATCTTCCCAAACTTGGTAGAAATATTGGATCCTTGTTCATATCTCAAGTCGTATATAATCTCAAAATCCAAAATATCCATATAATCTTGAAAATAAAAAACATTCAAATAATTCTTGAAAATCCAAAAAAAACATTTGTAAAATATCAAAAACATAAAAAACATTATTAGTCATCCAAGTATGAGCTAATATCCCAGTCCAATAATTGAACTGCAAAGCCTTTGTGAAATTACATAGGTAAGGACATAATCAATGAGCCCTTGAGGCATTAGTCAGTCCCCTTAGGTATTCTTCACTAGGTTTAAATATCTTCAAAAACACAAAAAAAACCTCAAATAACCTCAAAAAGCACAAAAATATTCAAAAAATATTAAAAACACCATCTCCATCATTGTCCATCCATCCATAATAAACTTATCATTTCCCTCATCCTTTGACAATACAATCAAAACAAACTTAAAAACTATCAAAATTCAAGAAAAAGTCGTGAAAACTTGATCATCATTAGTTAAAACAATGCCTAAATATCAATTGCCTGTAAATTGTCATCATCATTACCATCAACATCCTAGTATGAGCCTTAATGGATATATTGTTCCTACAATGGGAATAATCAATGGATGATCTCTAAACTGAAGCATCTCTGGCAAGTGATATGACAACATTATTCATCTGTTTTGATCTTTCTTTTGATTTATCTTATTGTCTCATTCTGATGACCTCTCGAAGATGTTTTTTCCAAAAGATTTAGAGGAAGGAATAGGGCATGATCATTTAATTTGTATGTTGTGTTTGTTGGATATTCTTGTAATATGACCATGGTTAATACTTTCCTTGTGTGTGTGGAAGTCATTTTAGGAAACATAAAGTGGCCTTGCATCTCATACCTCTTTGTGCACTGGTCCAACATGCTTTGAACTTCTAAACCATACACTCATAATGAGGTTTTTTTACGTCTTATATGAATACGAATAATCCTCTTATTTGTAGAGTCAAAGTCCACACAATAGATATAAATCCGCCTTGGTTCATCATACCTTGGTGCATTGTGTCTATTTGCCACATTAATAAGGATTGGGAATTACTTAGTTTTTCCCAAAAAGAAAAAGCATACTCATCACATTTTTCATACATCATCAAATACCAAATCATTATCATTCATAAAAATTGGAATTTTACAAATTGGATCAACATAAATTAAATTCTACTATCATCTAATCTCTCTAACTATTCTTCTCGCATCGACCTCCTGCATCCTACATTCATCACATCATTAGTACTGCATGCATCTTGCATCCACAAACTCATTATCTATACATCCATCCATCACATATTGTATACCATCGTATGATATAAACATGCATATCATCAAATATCAAAAAAAGTACAAAAATAATCATATCTACATATCATGCATATCATGTCATCACATCTTGCATCAAAAATCAATGGTATCATCATAATCTCATAATCATCAATGTATATGTATCCACACCATAATAATAATCATAGATATAATATAGAATCTTGAACATCATGTGTAACATCAATAGGAAGCATACACATTAGTAGCCACATCAAAATCATGTCATCTCATATATCATCAAAAAATGCAAATGTCATAAAACATCAATATTTGTCATATGTGTGGTACATCATAAATACATATATATGAGGCTCAAAAGGCTGATGAATGTATATACTGAAAAGGTGAAAAATGGGGTTATATAAAAGGGGGGTTCACCAAAATGATAACAAATAACCCTATTTTCCTCTATTTCACTCAAGAAATGCCAAACAATTAAATGACTAAAAACCAAAAGGTGAGTCAAATCAAGGTATGAATCAAAAAATTCCTCCTTAATGCAAAGATGAGGGTATGAGTCAAATAGAACTTTGGGGAGAAAAATTAAAACCATCAAATAAACTCCAAAATGCAAGCTATAAAATGCAAATGAAAGACTGTACTCAAAACTAATGGAACCAACAATCAAAAGGAAAATCTGAAAAGGGAAGAATGATGTGTACTAGTCACCAAAAGTGCCTTTTTGAAGCTCACTACGAACTCATTCACCCTATGGCGAATGGGTCTTGGTGAAGGCTCTGAAAAATGCTTTTTGGGTTCTATTCTCCTATGTTTGCACTCCCAGATTCCTGATTTTTACTATTGGAGAGCCAAAAATAAATCCTATAGAAGATTTTCTGTGAGATGACAACTTCCTTGCAACTTTCTTCAATTTCTCTCTTCAAAGGATCTTCCACCTAAAATCTGCAAACACAAACACAAGAGGAGAAAAATGTTGTTTTTGGTGATGGAGGGTTTGCCTTGGTCAAACCCTATTTGAGTATTTAAAATTTGAAATGAAATCAAATAGCATGAAGGAAATGATGAATGAATAAGAAATTTCACAACTCACCAAACCTTTGATTAAACCTTGGAATGCAAATCTATAACTAGTATGAAGTGGCCTCAATGGATGTGAATCTTGATCTTGAAACTTGATTTGAAATAATGCCTTGAATACTTGAAAGGATCATGAACACTGCATCACCATATTAGCTCAAACAACATGCATGATGCAAGAATATTTTGACATGATGATAAGATCTTGATTGCTGCAATAATCTTCAATAAATCTTCCCTTGAAGCCTTGAAAATGCTCTTGAATGTTCTTGATAATCATAAAATTTCTCTCACGAAGTCACAAAAAAGCTCTAGGATGCTTGAAAGTCTTAGATTTGCTAGGTGAAACATAGTGAAATGACCTCTTATTTATACATAACTTAACATTAATTCTTGAGATTCAAATAACACAAGCCGACATGTGAATATAAATTTGAAATCATTTAAAAACTACCAAAAACATATTTGAAATTAGGGTCCTAGGTCTAAGTGAGGACCCATTCGCCCTATTGTGAATGGGTCCTAGGTCACTTACCTAGGACACACATTGCTCAATGTTAAACATTATGTTATGGAATTTATAAATGTTGGGTTTTATCCCTTATAAAATGCAATTAATTAGGATTGGATTTGAATTAAAGGGGACAATTAAAGAAAATTAACCTCAATTAATTAATGAAGCCCTAGATTAGTGTGAAAGTGTAAAGGTACACCTTACAACACCAAAAATAAGGCACAATTAGGCCCATTTTAATAAAATGAACCTAAAATTAATATGAATATGTAAAATACATATTACAACACTAAATTAAGGCATCGTTTAGCTCATTTTATTATTAATTATTTATTCCCAAATTAAGTGTGAAAAAGGGATACTTTTTCCTCTAATACATTTAGCCCCCACTTTAGTGAGAGTATGACCCCATGTCAAGCTCACACTAAAGTAGAAATTCAAGACACTGATGTATACAACAATGACAAAGATACCCAATCATACAACATCAAAGACTAGGAAGATCAAGCCTAGACTATCTAATGTGGTGCGAAACACATCTAAGATTTTTGTTATGTGCTCACTCCGGGGTAGTAGAACCTCAGGTCCAATAGGTCAAATCAAAGCTGCCCCTGTGACAACTTCAATAAGATTCCAAAAGACAAGGTTTTGGGTTCCATAGGGCTTAACAAGTTGTGTTATGCTAAGAACCTATGAAAAATGCAATGCTCCACTGGCAAGAAAGGTGTGTTATGCTTGGTGGCCTTAAAGAGGGTTTCAGGCTCCATATGGCTTAACAAGCTATGTTATGCTAAGAACCTATGAACAAGGCAAGGCTCCACTGGAAAGCAAGGTGTGTTATGCTTGTGGCCTTGAATAGGGTTTGAGCTTCACAAGGTTAACAAGTTGTATTATGCTAAACACTTATGAACAATAATGTAAGTAAAAGTTTTTTTTTTGTTCAAAGGGATTTTTCTTAATTCATGTTAGGTCTTCTTCTTATGGAACATTGTGCCTAATGTCTCCAAGAGAGGACATGTCAAGAGTAAAATATTCACTTTCTTAGGGAATGCAGTGCATTGCATTACCACTAAGAGGAAAATCATACACTAAGAAATACCACACTCTTGGAGGACATCAAACCCAATGAAACCACGAAGAAAAGGATGCATCATAGGAATAAATAAAATTGCACCATGAAACATGAGAATATCGAAAGATATTATCAATGTATGCCCCCATTTGAAAGAAATTGCTACACCATTGTTGTGAGAAATTGCTTTAAAGTAACCAATGTTTAATCCTAAGACATGAGAGCTTACTCAAAAATCCCTATGCCAATTCATATGTTTCCAAAATAAAGCTATGTCATGAAAAAGGGAGGGGTTACCCCTAAAAAACATAGGGGATCTATGATTTAGGGTCAATATATCTTTGCTACAATGCTATTATAGAGCTCAAAAATGTCATCATTCCCCAAATACTCGTAGAACTAGAAGAATAACACATAAAGATCAAAAACAAGATTTTGGGTCAACATGGAAGAGACCTAAATGTCTCGACACCTTGTGTCATCCCCAAAAGGAAAACACAAGACAAACAAAAAGATAAAATATTTGCAACATATAAAAGAATGTAGGTAAAAATAGAGGAATGCACATAAAGAGAGAGATACATAAAATGAAACATTATGGGGGATCACATTACACACATGCGATCACACAAAGAAACATGAAAAAGAAAATAAAGAAAAATACTAGTATGGAACATGCAATTCAACCTATAGCAGGTCGTCTGCATCCCAATCTTAGTCAATATATGTGGAAGGCGAACAACTAGCCAAAGGGACAACATTAAGTGTCAAACTAGGACACTCACCAAGTTCAACACTCTTATTATTAGGATAATCTTTTAAGCTCATAGTAGAGGAAAAAAATAGATTTAGCTCATTATGCACTTGTTCATCAATCTTTGCAATGTCAATATTATCATCTAAATTAATCATAGTATAAGGTCGAATGATAATGTCCTTGGAAGTTTCTTGTGTACGCTATGGTGAAGGTATAGAATCATCATGCATTTCTTCCAGGTAAGTTCAAATTTTGATTTTCTATGTTGTTATTTTCTTCTTTAGTTTGTAACATATGAGCAATAGCACAATGTCTACAAATACACTCTCTAACATTTTAGTTTCTTTTCATTCTATTTTCAATTTGTGATTGTGTAGGAGTGGGTTTTTCAACTATATATTTCTTTTCTTCCCTTAGGGGAGGAATGAAAGGAACCATGCGAGGTTGTTCAACCACTTTCTCTTTAGCTTTGTAAACTTGTTTGATTTTAGGAGGTACAACAGGATTGTTTTGATTGTCTTGTGGTCTCTTATAGGAATTGGGTGAAGGATATGTAATAGGTTGCTCATGGATATTTAGAAGGGGTTTTTGTTCAATCATGGTTTTTTCAAGGATGGGTGGCTCAATCACGGGTTGAGGCATATTTTTAAGGGATAATTCTGCTATATGCTTTGCCTTAAACATTTGGTATGATATGAAAAATTTCTCACAAGGTCTAATAGGTTCAATAGGCTTGGGCCAAAATAAATCCAATGAAATGTTACCACGGAAAGACATAGGATTAAAGCCACTATGGTGCACAATAAAGATCTCATTGCCAAAGGGAAACTTCAAACATTTATGCACAATCGACGGGGCAGAATTCATGGAGCAAAGCCATGGATAGCCTAACTTCACATGAAATTGATCTGATGTTGGGATGATGTTGAATGAGACATTTAATGTTTTTAGTCCAATCTTTATAGGGAGATTTATCAAGCCAATAGAAAGGAAAGAAAAACCATTATGTGTTTTGATCCATGATTTTGGTCTTTCATATGTATCTTGATAAAGTTCATGCACAAATAGGAATTCTTCAGTGATCACATTCTCTATGTAGATAGGATCAATTAATATCCCATTAGTAAGCTTGTCATTGATTCTTCTAGCTATGTAAAGAGGACCATTAGGTGCATGTTTGATTATTTCATTTTGTGAGAAAGCAATATCAAGAGGCATTTTGGTTTGGCCCTTACAAGGTTTAGCTTCAATAAAGTTGACTGAGGCATGTATATTATCATTCTCTTGATATTTAAAGTTCTCTTAAGGATTCAAGCAAGGCTACAAAAAAATTGTATTCCATGTTCACTTTTAAGAATTTTCCTTAGATTATCTAAAGTAGGAATGATACTAGTGTTAATGTTTTTAGCATTCACAAAGTCTTGCAACTTTTCTATGCCTTCATCCATTCTTCTTATGTTTTCTTGAGAGACATGAGCAACATCATGCACACGAGTTGTAGGTAAGGAAGTCATTGGAAATAGGTGTGAATGCTATGATCCATAGAGGGTTGATTATCAACATTATTAGTGAAAGAGTTAGAAAACCCAAGATCCACAACAAATGGTGTATCACGGGATGACATGAGTCTCGAACTACGTCTCACAATAGTATTTCTAATAGGAAACCAAATATTTATCTCATATAAGATGAAACATAGAAAAATAGGGTAGGGGAATTTCCCAAAATGGAAAAGTGGATACAAAGAGGGAAAAGGGGTCCTATTCTTCTATTTTCATTAGGAAATGAGATCCACACAATGAAATGACTATCAACCTCAAGGTGAATCAAGTCAAAGTGTGAATCTACAAATTTCCCTTTTTTTGCAAGGATGAGGATCTAGGTTAAATAGCACTTTGGGGAGAAAGATTAAAAAGAAAAGAAAATCCAAATTGCAAGCTATAAAGTGCATTTAGAAGATTAAGCATAATAGTGATGGAACCTACAAAGCATATAGACAATTTGGACGAGATAAATCTTGTGTACCTCTCACAAAAAGTGCTTTTACAAGGCTAACTAAGGACTAATTCACCCTATGGCGAATGGTTCCTAGGTAGGGCTCCTTAAAATGTGTTTCTAGGTTTTTTTTCCCTTGTGCCTTCACTCCCAGATCCTCGAATCTCACAGTTGGACAACTGGAAATAAATCCTATAGGTCAGCTTCTATGAAATTGCAAGAATGGTGACAACAAATGCAACTTTGATAACTTTTCAATTTTCTTTCTTCAATAGATCTTTCACTTAAAATTTTAAAACACACATTAAGAGAGAAAAATATTGTTTTTTAGGTAAATGGGGGTTTGCCTTGGGTAACCCCATTTTGGTAATTAAACCTTGTAATGAAATAAAATAGCTTGAAGGAATGATGAATGAAAAATCCTATGTCACAACTCACCAAAACCTTGGATGAACCTTTGATAATGGAGGTCTACAACTTGCATGAAATGGCTTCAATGGATGTGGATCTTGACTTTGAATCTTTTCTTGAAATGATACTTTGAATGCTTGATTTAATCATGAAACCTACGTCAACATATTAGCTCCAAAAACATGCATGACTCCACATAAATTTGACATAATTCTTGGATCTTGATTGTTGTAACAAATGATGAAGAAATTTTCCCTTGAATGCTCTTGAAATCACTCTCGATCATGAACTTTTCCTTATAAATTGAACACTTGAAAATATAGGTGAAACATAGTGAAAAATCCTTATATTTATATGTAAGTAATCTTAATATCCCAAAATTTAAATATCACATGTCGACATTGAATTATGGATTTGAAATCATTAAAATACTACCAAAAACATATTTTAAAGGGGGGGTTCCTAGGTCTAAGTGAGGACCCATTCGCCATAGGGTGAATGGGTCCTAGCCACTTACCTAGGACACACATTGCTCAATGTTAAACATTATGTTAAATTTGGGTTCTAGATCTAAGTGAGGAACCATTCGCCCTATGGCGAATGGGTCCTAGGTCACTTACCTAGGACACACATCTTCCAAAGTTAAGTGTTGTGTAATGGCATTTATGAATATCAGGTTTTATCCCTTAGAAAATGCAATTAATTAGGATTGGATTTGAATTAAAGGGGCCAATTAAGTGCAATTAAGTTTAATTAATTAATGATTCCCTAGATAAGTGTGAAAGTGTAAAGGGGTACACTTTACAGCACTAAAATAATGCATAAATAAGTCCATTTTAATTAATAAGGCCCTAAACTTAATGTGAATAGGTAAAACATATTACAACACTTAATTAAGGCATAATTTAGTCTATTTATTTAATATTATTTCCCCAAATTAAGTGTGAAGATGGGATACTTTTTCCTACAATACATTTAGCCCTCACTTTAGTGAGAGGAGGAACTTATGTCAAACTCGCACTAAAGTAGTCAAGATGGGTCCAAGTGTACCAATGTGGATGGTATAGGATGAAAAAGATCAAGGAGGGTGATCGAGCCCCCAGGATCCAAGATTCCATGTCAAACCAACATAAGCACAAAGGGACACACACAAGGTGTATGATATGTAGCAGCAAGATAAGATACACAAACATACAATGTCAAAGAATAAGAAAAACAAAAAAAAACAAAGAAGAAAATAAAAAGGGGTGGATCAAGCCTCAACTGTTTGTCCAAATCGATGCCGATCAAGTCTCACTTGTTTGTCCAAAATACACACTCACTCTAGGGTAGTGGAACCTCAGGCTGTCCACTAGGTGAGTTTTCCCAATAGGTTGCTTAGTGAGAAATTCATGCCCTCATTTAGGCTATCACTGTACAATGAGAAAGTCATGCCTCTATCTAGGATTCTCATCATACTAACCATACCAAGGCTATCCCTTTGATAACTTCAATAGGGTGCCACAATATGAAAATTTAAGCTTCACAAGGCCTAACAAGTTATGAAATGCTAAGCAGTTATGAACAATATGCGAGTAGAGGTTTTTTCAAAGGGATTCTGCTTAATTCATGTAAGGTCTCTTCTTAGGGATCATTGTGCCTAATGTCTCCAAGAGAGGACAAATCAAAGAAATATCATGCTATTAGAGGATACTAAATCTAATGAAACCACCAAGAAAAGGATGCATCACAATAAGGAAGAAAATTACACAGTGAAACATGAAAAATGTTGAAAGATATTACCAATGTGTTCCCCCACTTTAAAGCGGTTGCTAACACCATTGTTGTGAGAAATTTCTTTAAAGTAGCCAATGTTCAATCCTAAGACATGAGAGCTTACTCAAAAATCCCTATGCCAAGTCATATGTTTCTAAAATGAAGCTATGTCATGAAAAGGAAGGGGAAGGAAAGGGGTTGCCCCCAAAATGCAATGCTAAACATATAAAACTACGTCAAATGCGAGTCAACTTAAGGAATGTCATCCACATCCCAAGTTTTCTCTTATATATACATGGAAGACAATCAACTAGCCAAAAGATATAATGACAAGTGCCATATGAGGAGAAGGCTACCTAACCCCTTTCCCCCACTTAGTGCAAGACAAGGATGAGCTGAGATGATTGATGAGAAACTTGAAAATCAGTATCAACTAGAGGACCTAGGTGATGCAACAAAAGGAAGAGCACCACAATTCATAAGATGTTGAATTTTACCACCCAAAGCCTTACATTCATTAGTGGAATGACCATGAACTCTATGATATGCAAAAAATCAACTCTTGTTGCAAAATTTCCTTCATGTTCTTGGAGGGAGAGATATCAAATTATCTTGGAGGATTCTTGAAAAGATACTCTCTTGGTCAATAGTAGAAGATTTTCCTTTATTTTGCAACAAAGATATCTCTTGCTTAGTACAAGGTGTCATACTTACACAAGACTCTTTAGATTGTGATATTTTGTACTTTCCTATAAAGGAAGGCATAAAATCCAACAAACTCCAATCATTACTATTTTGTGTGATGACATTGATATTAAGCAAATATATCTTTGTTTCTTTCATTTCTTTCAAAGGACAATAACCAAGACCACTAGTTGTTTCTTATGTGTTAGGCTCTATAGGGACACATATACCTTGTTCTCTAGCACCACATCCTTTTCCACTATACCCAAGTTTTTTCATAAGTTCATAACCTCTTCCAAAAATATTTTTCATTTCTTTTGGATTTGGTGGTTGTTCATAATCAACTTCATCAAATTTTGTTGTGTAATTTGCTTCTTCTTAAGTGGTTGAGGTGGATGCTTTCAAATTTTTTGTTGACATTATAGTTTTTTATTTTCCCTTTTCAAACTCTTTTGTTATGATCTTATATTCTCCCATGAATGTTGGTGTGAAATCTAAGGAACCCCAATCATCTTCCAATAACTTCATGACTTTTTCAATATTTCTCTCTTTTTCTTTCTCTTGTACGGGTTCCACTTGTGTAGTTGGTGTCAATGTTTTCAAAGGGTTTTCCTTATCTTTCTCGATGAGTAAAGTAGTGTAAGGGTCAGGATCATCTTTGATTGTATACAATTTTTTGTTGTATAAATACTTCATTTTATGATGAAGAGTAGAAGGCACCCCATTCATTGCATGAATCCATGCCCTTCCTAAAAGAAGATTATATGAAAGATCATGAGGCATAACACATGTACCAGAGTTTGTAATGTAACCTTTCCAACTTTAATAGGTAATGTGATCACACCAAGCGATTTTTTTCGTATGCTATCAAACCCATGAGTAGATAAAGAATCAAGTTGAATTTGGATTTTATCTACTTCTTTCTCATCAAGAAGGTTTATGCTGCATATGTTAAGGGTTGAGCCACTATCAACAATAGTTCTCTTTATTCCAATTTGATTAACAATGACTATTATCATGAAAGCTTCATTTTTTTTCTCTTCTAATGATGGTAACTCATCTTGATGGAAAGTAATGTCTAAGTTGACCAAAGTTGTAGCTTGAATTTGAGCTGTCACATCATTTGGTTGCACATTAGGAGGGGTAGGATCTTTTTGTAAAGCACTTTGAAGTATATTATGATAACTAGGTGAGGTTTGAATAAGGTCCCATAAGGATATCTTAGCAAGAGTATTATTAAGTTGTTTGACAAGATCATACTCCTTTCCATTATCTGAGGGAAAATGAGGAGCACAGGCAAGATAGGTTGAGGCAATGGGAGGGATGTTGGAGTTGCTTATCTTGGTTTCAGATTTATTCTAGTGTTATATGAGCTATAGTATTGTAACTTGGTTGCTGTGAAAAATTATCATTATCAAATTTCCTTGTAGGTGGTTCTAAGATAAGCATAGGTTCATTTGGAACTTGTGGTAGTTGTGAGGGTGCTTGAATGATAAGTTTAGGCTTAGGTGGATAAATGATAAGTTCAGGCTTTGGATATCACTTTAAGGGATATCTAATGTGCATAACATCAAAAGATGTCCTTATTTTCATGATCTCTTAGTGAAGGGGAGTCTAATGTCACTTCATAATCTTCATCTAAGGAAGCCACATTAGTATTGTTTGAAAGACATGTGCCAATGTTGTCATTTTCTTCCACCATGATATCTTCCCTAGTAGGAGAGTGTTTAGGAGAGAAACAAACTAGATGTTCATGAATTTTAATGTTTGGTTCTTCTAAAATGACTTCATCACAAGTAAGGGAGTTATCAATGGTTGTGTTTTCTTGATTATCAATGATGGAATTCTCTTGTTCAAAAATGTTTTCCCTAGGGTAAGAGATACAAATAGGACTCTCATAACTCTCATTTGGTTTGGTCTTCTAACACCAAAATATTTTCTTCACAAATAGGAGAGATATTGGGAGACGACCAAATTTGATTGTCATGATTTTCTATTATTGTATTCTCATTCACTAAAGCATTCTCATGGCATGCTTAGAAAGGTAAGACAATAACATTGTGTACCAAAAAATGAAAATTACTTTTATCCATCTTATCCAATGCTTCAAGAATGTAAACAATGTATATCCAAACATGAAAAGTACTTTTATCTGACTTATGCAAAGTTTCAAGAATATAAACAATATATATCCAAACATGAAAAATAATTTTATCCAATTTATGCAAAGTTTCATGAATGTAAACATTATATATGCAAAAGTGAAAAGTAATTTTATCCATATTATGCAAAGCTTCAAGAATGTAAACATTTTCAGATCTAATGATTTTTGCTACTGAAATGATTCAAAATGACTAAACTAAATGGATGTTTTAACCTAGATACATAAAATAATTTTTTTGGAACTTTCTAGACTAATACAATAGGTTACTAGCAAGCCTAGAAGTGCAAAAAACCACAAAAAAGCTCAAAAAAGTTGATTTTTGTAGGTGAATGGGTCTTGGTACAAGATTTTTTAAAATTGAAAAATGCAATTTCCAAGTGATTAGATGTGTTCTCTATTTCAGGTCTCAAATTGGTATTTTTGTAACAAAATTTTCTAGAATTTGATGTGTAAATGAAAGTGAAACTAATGACAAATGATGAACTATATGACACTTTTTGAAATACAATTTTGTCTCATTTTTTGAATGTGAATGATGAAAAGTACACTAATATGCAAACACTATGCAAAATTAATGTAATATGCATGCAAATTTTTGAATTTTTTAGATTTAAACAATGCAAAAAATGCAAATTTAAACCCCCATATGCAATGAAAATTAATGAAAGATTTAAAGAACCCTAAATGTAATGAAAATAATGAAAACCTAATGAAATATATTTCATAACTTAGATCTAGGGTTAAAAGGACTCTAATTTTCAGAATGTTGTTGTACAAGGTCGGGTTCACCAAAATGAAACATAGAAAAATAGGATAGGGTATGTGAATTTCCTAAAATGGAAAAGTGGATCCAAAGAGGGAAAAGGGGTCCTGCTTCTCTATTTACATTAGGAAATGAGATCCACACAATGAAATTACTATCAACCTCAACGTGAATCAAGTCAAAGTTTGAATCTACAAATTTCCCTTTTTATGCCAGGATGAGGGTATGAGTCAAACAACACTTTGGGGAGAAAAATTAAAAATAGTAAATAAGCTCCAAATGATGATCTATAAAGTGCATTTAGAAGCTTGAACATAAAACTATTGGAACCTATAGACTTTAGGGAGAATTTGGAAGGGATAAATCTTGTGTACCTCTCACAAAAAAGTGTTTTTTCAAGGCTAACTAAGGACTCATTCGCCCCATGGTGAATGAGTCTTGGCTAGGGCTCCTTAAAATGTGTTTATGGGTTTTGTTCTCCTATGTCTGCACTCCCAAATTCTTGAATCTTGTAGTTAGATAGTTGGAAATAAATTTTGTAGTTTAGTTTCCATGAAATTGCAAGAATGGTGACAACAAATGCAACTTTGAAAACTTTGTAATTTTTGTTCTTCAATAGATCTTTCACCTAAAATATGCAAACACACATCAAGAGATAATTTTTTTTTTGGTTAGGTGAATGGGTGTTTGCCTTGGTCAAACCCCATTTTGGTAATTAAACTTTGTAATGAAATGAAATAGCATGAATGAATGATGAATGAAAAAGCCTATGTCACAACTCACCAAACCCTTGGATGAACCTTTGATAATGGAGGTCTGCAAATTGCATGAAATGACTTCAATGGATGTGGATATTGAATTTGAATCTTTGCTTGAAATGATATTTTGAATGCTTGATTAAATCATAAAACCTACATCAACATATTAGCTCCAAAAACATGCATGTCTCCACATAACTGTGACATAATGCTTTGATCTCGATTGCTGCAACAAATGATGAAGAAATCTGCCCTTGAATACTCTTGAAATCACTCTTGATCATAAAATTTTCCTTAGAAATTGAACACTTGAAAATCTAGGTGAAACATAGTGAAATAACCTTATATTTATATGTAAGTAATCTTAATATCTCAAAATTCAAATATCATAAGCTGACATTGAATTGTGGATTTGAAATCATTAAAATACCACCAAAAACATATTTTAAAGAGGGGGGTCCTAGGTCTAAGTGAGGATCCATTTTCCATAGGGTGAATGGGTCCTAGGCCACTTACCTAGGACACACATTGCTCAGTGTTAAAAATTATGTTAAATTAGGGTCCCAGATCTAAGTGAGGACCCATTCACCCTACGACGAATGGTTCTAGGTCATTTAACAAGGGAACACATCTTCCAAATTTAAGAGTTGTGTAATGGTATTTATGAATGTCAGGTTTTATCTCTTAGAAAATATAATTAATTAGGCTTGGATTTGAATTAAAGGGTCTAATTAAGGGAAATTAAGCTCAATTAATTAATGATTCCCTAGATAAGTGTGAAAGTGTAAAGGGGTACACTTTATAACACTAAAATAAGGCACAATTAAGTCCATTTTGATTAATAAGGCCCTAAACTTAATGTGAATATGTAAAATATATTACAACACTAAATTAAGGCATAATTTAGTCCATTTATTTAATATTATTTCCCCAAATTAAGTGTGAAAAAGTGATACTTTTCCTACACTACACAAGATTTCACAAACTTAGTGTACACACCCAAAATGGAAAGAGGGTAAAGTGCAATACAATGACCTAGAATGCAATATGTAAATGCAATTTTCAGATTCTAAACAAGGTAATTTTCTAATTACACTATGCAAAAATCTGAAAATTATCTTTTGTAAATGCAATTTTGAAATCACAAAATGCACTAATTTATTCAAATGAAGCTAAGTATGACCAAATTGAAGAAAAAAAAAATCTACAAACAGAAATAGAGATCTGAGAACAACAAATAAAAATGTAGAAATGAATGTTTTAATGCCTAGAAAATTAAGAAATGACCTTGATTAGGGACTCATTTTCCCTAGGGTGAATGGGTCCTAGGTTAGGGTTTTGAAAAGTGTTTTTATAGATTTCTGAGTTAATTTTATTGGTTTCCAGATTTTGATATGAAACAATGAGTTACAATTTTATTTTTCTGTGAACTGAAGGTTGAATGCCAATGCAAAATCTGAGAAAATGACAACCTAGAAAACCTAATTTGATATGGAATTTTTTTTCAATTTTCAAATTCCAATGAATGATAATGCAATACTATGTAATTGACTTGCAAAATGACTTTTTGTTTTTGTTTTTTTAATATTTAAAGAATGCAAATATGCAATCCTAAAAACCCTAAATGAAATGCAAAGTTAATGCAAACTAAACACCCTAAGTGAGACTCAATTCAATGCAAAGAGATGCAAATGAATGCAAGATCTAAATCTAGGGTACAAATGGACTCCAAAACCAAAAAATGTAATGATCAAACTTAGGTTCACCACAATGGAACAACAAAAAATAGGTTGGGGGAGAAAGGGGGGTTCTCCCAAATTGATATGCATTAACCCTAATTTCCTCTATTTTGCTCAAGAAATGAGATCCAAACAATTAAATGACTAACAACCAAAAGGTGAGTTAAATCAAGGTATGAATCAAAAAATTCCTCCCTTATGCAAGGATGGGGGTATGAGTCAAATAGCACTTTGGGGAGAAAAAATAAAACCATCAAATAAACTCCAAAATGCAAGCTATAAAATGCAAATGAAAGTATGTACTCAAAACTAATGGAACCAACAATCAAAAGGTAGATCTGCAAAGCGGAGAATGATGTGTACTAGTCACCAAAAGTTCCTTGTTGAAGCTCACACTCATTCACCCTATGGCGAATGGGTCCTAGCTAAGGCTCTAAAAAAATGCTTTCTGGGTTCTATTCTCGTGTCTGCACTCCCAGATTCCCGATTTTCACTGTCAAATAGCCAAAAATAAATCCTGTAGAAGAGTTTCCATGAGATGACAAATTTTCTTGCAACTTTGACAACTTTGCAACTTTCTTCAATTTTTCTCTTCAAAGGATCTTCCACCTAAAATTTGCAAACAGAAACACAAGAGGAGAAAAATGTTATTTTTGGTGATGGGGGGTTTACCTTGGTCAAACCTTGTTTGAGTATTTAAAATTTGAAATGAAATCAAATAGCATGAAAGAAATGATGAATGAAAAAGCAATGTCACAACTCATCAAACCTTTGATTAAACCTTGGAATGCAAATCTACAACTAGCATGAAGTGGCCTCAATGGATGTGAATCTTGATCTTGAAACTTGATTTGAAATAATTCCTTGAATACTTGAAAGGATCATGAACACTACATCACCATATTAGCTCAAGCAACATACATGGTGCAATAATACTTTGAAATGATGATAAGATCTTGATTGCTGCAATAATATTCAATAAATATGCTCTTGAATGCCTTGAAAATGCTCTTGAATGCTCTTGATAATCATAAAATTGCTCTCATGAAGTCACATAAAAGTTCTAGGATGCTTGAAAGTCTTAGATTTGCTAGGTGAAACATAGTGAAATGACCTCTTATTTATACATATCTTAACATTAATTCCTGAAATTCAAATAACACAAGTCGACATGTGAATATACATTTGAAATAATTGAAAAATTTCTGAAACATATTTGAAATTAGGTTCCTAGGTCTAAGTGAGGACCCATTTTCCCTATGGCGAATGGGTCCTAGGTCACTTACCTAGGACACACAATGCTCAGTGTTAAACATTATGTTATGGAATTTATGAATGTCAGATTTTATCCCTCAGAAAATGTAATTAATTAGGCTTGGATTTGAATTAAAGGGGCCAATTAAGAAAAAATAACCTTAATTAATCAATGAAGCCCTAGATTAGCTTGAAAGTGTAAAGGTACACCTTACAACACCAAAAATAAGGCACAATTAGGTCCATTTTAATAAAAAGGCCCTAAAATTAATGTGAATATGTAAAATACATATTACAACACTAAATTAAGGCATTGTTTAGCTCATTTTATTGTTAATTAATTATTCCCAAATTAAGTGCGAAAAAGGGATACTTTTTCCTACACTACATATACATCATAAAAATTGTGTCTATATTAGATGTATATCAAAATATAAATCAATAAGAGTGAATATCTATCCACTCCTATGCTCCTCCTAGTTAGAAGATGGCCTTATATCCTACTCTTGGTCTCCATGCCCTAGAGATCTCTATGCATGCTGACTATGGGGGGTGACCTGTGAGGCTAAAAAATGTCCTATGTATGATGTGAGAACCGAATAGTAGAACCACCCACTGATCTATTGGACTCTGCACCTATGGTGCCACTCCATGCTGCAAACTTCAACAACCTCCACTCTCGTGGGACTGCCACCTCATAAAGAGTCTAATAGTATGTTACCTCCTATATAAGGCACTCTCTCTCTCTCTCATGTGATGATCCATGGTGACCATGGACCCCTATGCAATATCCAATTGAATGTGTCGGTCACACTCAATGTCTCTCTTTGTAATGGTTGTGTCTCTCTCACTGCAGGCATGATCCCTCTCAATCATAATTTGTGCAATTTGACTCTTAGTTACCTTTTGATGGGAACTCTTTGTATCCCTCTTTGCAGCTCGAGCATCTTTGTCCACGAGAACCTGGTTTCTCTTCTTTGAATCCATCATGCTCTTGACGCATATGATCTCTCTCCCCTATCACTGCTGCCAATCTTGCATCAAGGCCCCCATCACCATCCCTGCTAGCCTCATGTTGCTAATCTTGCTACTGTTGATCAGGCTGTGGAGGTACCTCCTATTGCTACCTCTGTTGTGTGATCACTGGTACAAAAACAACAATTAACTACTAAAAATTGCTTATAAATGACTGAACTTGGTCACATGACCATTAGTAGTTTATAGCCAATCATATATAACGTGACTAGATTGATGACTAAACCATTTTTTAGTCATTTATTGGTTGTTTTGATTGATCGATTTAGTAGTATATTTAGTCGTTGATTTAGTCATTGATTGTTGTGATCTGGTCACTTATTTAGTAAATTTTCTTTCATTGATATATTTAGTCATTGATTTAGTCATTGATTGTTGTAATTTGGTCACTTAGTCATTTTTTATTCATTGATATATATTTAACCGGTAACTTATTTAGTTGTTGATTTAGTCATTATTTGTTGTAATTTGGTCACTTATTTAGTCATTTGTATTCACCGATTTCACTGGTTATATATCTAGTCATATTTATTCATGTTGTTCACTGATTTCTATCAATTGGTAGTATATTTAGTCAATTTAATTATTAATTGATGTCAATTAGTAGTATATTTAGTCATTTTAATTTACTGATATTTGAGGATTTAAGCATAAAACACAAAAATACACATCAATCATCAATTGCACACAATAAGACAACCATTGTGAAGGAAAAATCAGTGAAATTTATTAATAAAAGAAAGGTGTTCTAGTTACAACTTAGAAATAGAGTATTACAATTGTTATTTTTAGTCACAAGATTAAAAATTTGAGTTACAATATTGCACAGAAATGATTGCAAGAAAGAAACTTCTCCTAAAAACTTCAACAATGATGGAACACATGCTTGAAGCCCTTCAATGTGAGCATATGCCCCTTTCATCTCTTAAAAATTCTACAATGTAGGCAATCTTCCTGGAGCTAGGTGTAACATGTAGAATCCAAGGAGAGTGTTGATCATGTCCCATATATGAAGCTCTCTCCTTTAATGTAGCCAACAATTACCCAACTAGAATCTTTCCTCCTTTATATGCAACATGTCATATGATATGAGCAACAGGGTGTTGACTTTTCTGCCATGAATGAATCTATGCCTCAATACAATAAACACAATTACTATTAGTCTCAATTTAGAAAGAATTAAAGTGCATTGTCTATTGCAAGTTTACAAAAGCAAGTACAAACACAATAGAAAGATAAATCAATTAAAAAATTGTAGCCTTGTCAACAAATTCCTTAAATAGAGTGTTCAACATAGGCCTAAAATATGCATTTTAAACCCTTGATTTTAGAACCTTGTTCAAAATTTCAGAAAGATGATACACTCAAATTATAGAATGAAGTTGATAGAATGAAGGCTATCAACACTAACCTGATTGGAATAACATTATCAACAAAAAATTCCTAGAAACCAAGCCCAAGATTGCCATCAAACTTGGACAACAAAAATGTCAACCCCAATTCATGTGTTGTCTCAATAAAGACATGCACCATGAAAGAATCCATTTATACATAAATTAAAAATTAAGTTGATGAGAAAAGATCTTTGATATCCAACTGAGAATCCTTAACATCCAAAAATTACTAACCTGATGTTTTGCAACAAGTTTCCCAACTGTGACATCATCTTTACTTAAGAAACCAAATATTGATCCACTTCCATATTGGATCTCACAAGATTCTCCTTCACAAACAACAAATGATATATATCAATTGTTTAGCAACTTCCTTAATATCCCCATGTAAGTAGACTAAACTAAGTGAGGTTGAGGATTTGAAGTAAAGTACCATCTTCTTGGTATGTGCTTGACTTTGATCATGAATTGTATATTGAATGAAAATAGCAAGCTAGCTGCACTATAAAATCATTGTTAGAAAAATAACCACAAAATCCTCTTTAATTAAAATAATCCTTCTAGATATTTCAAGACAAGATATTTTAGTTAATTTGTAAGAGAGCTAATTTCACTATCCAAACAACCATCAATCTATTTATTATATATAATTTCCTAGAATTCATAATTTGAATGTAATGAAACTAACCATAATTACCAAAGATCTGACACCAAAATGTAGTACAAAATGAATTGTTTGACAACAAATATGTTTTCATAAACCAAATATACCCTTGATATATTTATTTAAATAACAAGGAAAGATCAAACTGGAGACAACAAGATAACATTCATTAATTCACTTCAACAAACAATTGAAACTAGAATTTGGCCACCAATTATAACTTCATTCTATTGATCTTCAAAAATATTTTACAATACGTTTCAAAATTTTGTCCTGACTGACATGTCAAAAAGTATCTTTTCAGCTACCCACTTTTAACATAAATAAAAAATTCTTAATTATCATTGTTTACATAGGATTACATAAAAGCAATGAAAGATGAGAAGTGAAGAGAAATGATCAGATGTTAAATTATAGAGCACTCACAAGATACAAAATTCCGTTACTCATCATAAGGTACCCGTGATCATTCAGATCTGGCAAGGTCCTCTCTCCATGATAGTATCTGCAAGGGGTGGTACTTCACTACAAGGCCTATTCTTCTGGGGGAGCTAGATATGTCTGGTCCCATTGGTATACCGTGTAATAATGAGGCCATTTGTACTCCTGGATTTTTTTTGTGTTGGCCAAGTGACTCTTCCATCTGTTGTCTAATAACCCTTTGCTATTTGTGATGAATTTTGAGTATCCAACATCTAGTGCAATTATTCCATCCAAGGTTATATTGAGGTGGTGAATATTTATTTCACCATCCTTCTATAAATTAGTGAGGTAGTAGGGAACTATTTTGTTAAACTCATCTATCCTATCCTTGGAGCCTTTCATTTGATCACCATCCCTTAGTATCTTAGGCATGAGCCACTGCTTTAGTGTGTGAAATGAATCCATTATTTCCTTGATCTTTTGGTCTTTTGCAGATATGTATTGAAATTCATCTATGACCATTCAAACCATTTGATTAATAGGCTTTAAAGCTGTGGGGGCCTCAACACTCCTTTGTAAAATTCTACAGAAAGTCATTAAGGTGTGATGTACAGGTTGCCATTTCTTGAATAAGGGGTCCAATATAGGTACATGGGCCTTTATCTGATCAACTGCTTGTGACAAGGAGACATAACATTCATACACATTTTCCAATTTTTCCATAATTAGTTTAACCCTATGCTCCAAGATCTGTTCCAATACCCTGAGGATTTCTCTCTTTTCTCTTTCCTTTGTTTCTTCATTAGTCTTTTTCAACTTCTCAATTTCTTGTTTTAGCACATTTACTTGTTCAATAGTGATTGCACTTGTACCATTATGGATGGTAGGGGGTTGGTATACTTTTAATTTTGTGCTTTGAGAAGGACCTGTACCCTTCAATTGCTCTTTCAATTTCACATTTTCTATGAATTACCTATTCACTTCATCATTCAAATTAGTCTGTGCTTTCTCATATTTTTCCAATCTAAGCTCCATAGATTTAACCACATCCGTAGTAAACATTGTTGAGTCCCTTATCATAGTAGTTTCCTCTAATGTTGATGTGTCTTGAAGTGTATTTACCATGGTAGTCCCTCTCATTTCTTTTACAACATCAAGCAATCTTGGTTTATCTATCCTTTTTTTATTTATCCAAAAGGCTAGGGTCTCAAGTCTTGGATTGTAACCTATGCCACTCATTCCCTCATCTGAATAGAATACATAAACCAACATGAGATCTTCTTTCCTTCTTACTTGATCTAGTAAGAATATCTTTTTTAACCCCATCCCAAGAATAACTAGTATATTGCTATCTAAGACCAATTTTCTTGCTTCTTGGGGGATAACAATAATTTCATTAATCCATAGTTCTTCAAGAGTTTGGGAAACAATTTGGTCATGTTGTGATTCCTTAATGCCCATCTTATTAATATGGAGTCTCTCCTCAAATTCTTTCATTTTCATCTTAAACCAAAAATCCTTAAACTTAGGAGTTTGAATAAATTTATCATCTTCAATAAATCTAAGGGAAAAAATCACCCTTTCATCATCATGCACTTCTTGATCATTTTTCCCATGTACATCCACTCTTTCTTCTGGTTTGTTAGCATCAGTTGCAATCTTAGGTAGTGGTTGATCAACTTATCATCTTTAAAATTCAAAAGTACATCGACTACCTCTTCAGTATCCCCTACTCCTTCACTTATTTCATATGCCACTAAGGGGGCCACTCCATGTTTCTTCTGCCTTTTAGGACTTGGTTGCTTAGGGGATACTTTTGATTGTATTGTGGCAATGTCTAGTAGGGGCTCTATGATTACAATACCACTTGGTTTGATGGGCAGCTTGGAGGGTTTTGAAGACTGACCCTCAAGTTTCTTTTTTGGTTCAACATATAATCTTTCAAAGTTGTCAATTATTACATCCATCCTTTTGATAGGATTCTTTTCTTCAACATAGAATCCTTGGAATCTAGTGTCCCTTTTCTTCTTCTCATCCTCAAGCCTCTTTATGATTTCCCACTTCCTCTTTCTCTGAAAAACTTCATCATGTGTAAAGCAATTTCTTATTACATCTTCTTCGTAATCCATTACATGGGTAATCCTAGCTTTAATGAGAAGTGTCTACTTTATAAAATTAATATTCCCTTCAAGATCAAAGACCCTTTCTCCTTGTGACTTCAATGAATACCCCATCTTCAAATAGTTCTATAGTTCTTCAAGAGTGTCAGACCCTATGGATAGCTCCTCACATTTAGTTAGGTCAGGGAGGAATTTCCCCTTTTTCTGTATTTTCATAACATCTTGCTCCATCCATAAAATTTTCCACAAATTCTAAAAATGAAATTCAAAAAGAAAAAAAATTAGGTAAAACATGTGGGGATTGAGGACACCCATAGACCTTTATTATTGTTTGGTCTACTAAGAAGAACCAGTCACTGAAATTGTGAGTGTGTCCCTGCTCTGGCTTCAATGCTAAAGGTCTTAATACTTGCATGATTTTATTAGGAAATATTGGTGAAATATGACTAAGAGTGGCCATGACCTTTACTACAAAATCATCATGAAATATTACATAATCACTATTTTTACATCTACTATCTAGATTTAACACTAGTTTTGTACATGAAACCTATTCCCTTCATCATTAGTCATTCCCAAACACATTATTTTATTCCATCTGTTTCTATTTTGGTATAATATTAAATGACACAGCAGAGAGTATTTCTTGAAAAAGTGATGGGAGCTAAGTTCTCTCTTACTTGCAAAAATTCCTCATGTAGCCCTTTCTCAATTTCAACAGCAAATTCATCCTCAATGTTGACTTCAAGATTTTTTATCTTCATTTCCATCATCATGAGATAGGTTGGCATCCTCTCTTCAACATCTATTCTAAGCACTTGGAACAAATCAAAATAAGTTCTTTTGAAATATACTTGGAAGTCTTCTATGGAAAATGGCTCAATTTGGGAGGGGGGGATATGTATCCTCCTATTGTTTACACCCCTTTTCATGTGTAAAGGAAGTTCATCAGTCCTATAGGTTTTTCTCAATCTCCTATAATCCTCCTCACTTCTATCCAAGTCGATCTTCGTGATAGCTTGCTTGTTTAACATAAAACACTCTATAATTGCTTCTTTAGTTAGCACCACTAATGGTGAACCATATGGAATTCTTATAGTCATGGTAGCCAAGTGATAATATTGTTCCAATACTTTAATAAACTCAACATCTATGAAGACATTTGGGACAATCAATTTGGCCAAATCTAAGGTCCAAGGATTCAAAATTGGAATCTTGTCATCCCTCTTTTCATAGAAGTACCAAAATAGATCCCACCCTGAGATAGGGATAATTGGGTCTCTACATCCATGGGTTGTATCTTTAAACATATTTTCAATCCTTTGTCTACAAAATTAGGTAACACATCTAAAATGAATTGTTACAGGGACCTCTTCTTTGATTTAGAAACTGTGGGATCTTCCTTTTTACTTGCATGTTGACATCTTTTGGGTGGCATGATGAAGAATTTACTCCTACTTGATTTCTTTAAGTGTCTACTTGTAGAAGCAAATTTAGTTCTTATACACTTGCTACAGAGGGTTTTTGTGAACTTACCCAGTGAAATAATAGTTGCAAAGTCTTCCCGCTTGAACTCCCTTGCCTCTAGTATGCTAATTTGTGTGAATGATTGCCAAAATGTCATTGAGTCCCAAGTAATATTTGTTGTTGAGCTCGGTCACCTCACTATTAATGTTAATTTGTGCAAAATATTTTAGAATATATCCATATTTCGAGTTTGAATACATGCCTTTGATCTTGGGAAATTGAACGGTGTAATCATTAAATGTTTTGACATATTGTACTATAGTACCGCTCTGTCATTTCAAGACCACTACAAGGTAGCGTTGGCAGTACCGCCACCCCACACACACCCCTTTGGACACCCGTGGGACAATGAGTTAATTCTAGCGTTGAGTGACTGTTCACCACCATACTGCTCTATCATATCAAGACCACTGCGAGGTAGCAGTAAAGTAGGGTTAGCAGTACCACCACCCTACACACACCCCTTTAGGCTCCCGTGGGACAATGGGTTAATTCTAGCGGTTGAGTGATTGTTCATCGCCATACCGTAGTGTCACTATTTACCCCTTGTAGGGCTATGGTTTATTTTAGTTGTTAACATGTTCTCACTGCCACCCCGTGGTATTCATATTGGTTACAATGATATTAGGGTAAGAATTTGTACATTGACCTATATGTCCCACTAGCTCGCACATACCTGTATTGACTGTTGTGGTAGTGCGGTATTGGATTTTATTATGAATGCAGTATTTTAGATATCATTTTATTGAAAAGATTGAACAATTTTCTAATTTTGTAGTCTCCCAGTTTTAGTTTTCAGTGTCAGTCAGACCTAGGAGATCATTTCTTTGTTTGTAATGAGGAGGCCTAGTTCACCTAATGTTAAGGTATCTATATGTATTATTAAATCACAGATGTTCATTATGTGTTTGCATCTAGAAAACATATAGGACAAACAAGAAATTATATTCTAACTAAACAAAATTAATTTCAATTTTTCAACCAAAGTAAGAAAACTAAGAAGAATGATTGAACCTAACTTTAAATGAACTTCAAATCAGCAGTGAACATCTCAGGTTTTGTATACAATGTACCAATAGAATAATGATGATTACATTCAGAAATGTATAAGTAAAACAATAGTGAATAAGCATACCTATACTCAAATATTTATTACATTCAATAATAAATTACACCATACATATAACCAAATTTTAGGTGACAAGCTAACCTCTTAAGGTGACAAAACATCATCATAATCATTTGCATTGCCGACAAGATCAAAATCTTGATCATTTATGTCTACATCTGCTTGATATTCTTCCTCATCCTCGTCTATGACATGCAATGAATTCTCTCTCCCAATCTCTTCATTGGTAATCAAAATGTCTTCTTCAAACACTCCATCATGGTCTTCATCCACTTCTTCGAATGTTTCTTGTAAATTAACATATTTCCCATCAAGCATTATATCAACAATTTCCATGAATTTTTCATTTTGAACGAGACCCTGTTTGAATGACATACAACCATCTTGGGCTTCTTACATCATCAATTAGAAATGATTGATTAATTTGAAGAGGGCAAACATACGTCTCATCTATCTCTGATAAAAATTGTCTTGTATTTGCGCGTACAAATCCATACTCATCAAATTGTACTGCAGATGGTCATATCCACTTACATTTTAATAATATAGGACTATTTTCACCATAGTCCACTAGAATAATTTTTTGGATGAATCCAAGATAAAATTTCTTCTCTGTTTCGTGAATAAATTCATCACTAACAACACAATCAAAATTTATCTTTCCTTTGTCTTTTTCTTCCACTCTTAAATGACTACCATAGGTCCACATTCCACTGAAATGAATAGCCCATAAATGTGGAGATTGTGAAAGCTCACTTTCCTCTGTTGTCATATCTTGACCTTCTTCTTTTGCATCACCGACTGCATTAGCAATCCATTCTTCAAATTTTGGAAAAGAATCACTTCCAATCAAATCAACATGATGTTTGTGCCTTTGAGGTTGATGTTGTATCCAAGTTTGATTGTCTTCTTCATATTTTCTACATAGAATATTAACATACAAATACTAAGATTGATAATATAAATATGTAAATGCAATTTGAGTAAATAAATTATTGTGTAATTATTTTTACCTACACCACTTATCGAATGAAGATGTGTTTTCAAGAATATAGGCATGTATCATACTTCTTTCTTGATGTGATAACTTGAAGTGACATCCATTGCCTTCTAATACTTCACCTACAACTATCTCTTCTTTGTCATTGTCCTATACATGCCGATTGAAATTTTTAAAATCCTTCATATATTCTGTGTGAAATCCCATGGCCTCTTGCATTGAATATCCATCAGACATGCTGCCTTCTAGTTTTTCCCTAGTATGAACAATTTTTTTCAAAACCTTCATATATCGTTCTATAGGATACATCCATCTTGTTTTTACCAAGCCACAATGCTTTAGTTCATGTTGTAGATGTATCAAAAGATGAATAGAAATGATAAAGATTGTTGGTGGAAATTCTCGTTCCAATAGACAAAGGATTTCAATAACCTCCTCCCTCAAACTATCAAATTTCGAAGGATCTAATACATGTAAACTCATTCTCTTTAATATTCGGCCCAACCTTGTAACTACCAATCTTGGAACCTTTTCCAAACTTAATATATTTACCACAATAGGTAAAATATTCTCCATTATGACATGATAGTCAGGGGTCTTGAGGCCTCTTAAGCCATTAATGTTAGTTTGGCTTCTAATACTATTACTTACATATCTAATGGGAAAGTGAGTTTGAGACATCAATTGTAAGAATTGTGCATGTTGTTCCTTTGTATAGACATAAGGAGCACTAGGTTTTCTATATTTTTCATCATCATATTTTTCAACCCAAAGATTTCAATGAATCTTTAGTTGTTGAAAGTCTTCACGTGATGAAATAGTATCAAAATCACCAAAAAGAGTTTTTATAATAGCATAGGCTATATTTTTCTTAGTATGCATAAAGTAAACAGTATGCCTAATGGCTATATCCTTAAAGTATGGGAACTTATAAAATATGCACAACCTTTTTACACCACTTTCATTAAATGGATCATATCCACTTCTAGCAATCCCATCATTTTCAATAAATGACATTCTTTTTTATCCATTCTCAATAATGTAATCACTTGTTATTAGTAATGGTGCTTCACGATTCTCTTCTTGACCATTGAACCATGTTTTTTGTTGATGATATGGATGATCCATTTGAAGGTAAGTACGATGTCCACAATAAATACACTTATGTAAACTTCTTGAGTTCCTCACAAAATCCTTAAATTTGCAAGCATGACATCCATGGTATCCATGAACACTGAGACTAGACAATGTGCCATATGTAGGGAGATAATGAATCGTAAACAATACAAAAGCTCTTAAAGTGAATTTGATTGAATGACCATCCCTTAGAGATTTAATTGCTTTGATTAATTTCCAAAATTCCATTAGCTCATCATATAATGGCTCTAGACAAGCATCAATTGTATTTGAAGTCACGCTTTTCTTTCCTGGTATAATCAATGATAGCATTAAGAAAAATGGTTTAGTTGCTAACCATGGAGGCAAGTTATAATTTATTAAAAGAACTAGCCAAGTTGACCATTTAGTACTTTGATTTGAGAATAGGTTCACCCCATCTAGAACCAAACCAAACCTTATATTACGAGGATCTTGAGAAAAATTGGTCCATCTTTTATCAAATTCCATCCATGTCTTAGCATCAGGCACATGTCATTGTTTTCCATTAGTTCTCTCATTTTGGGCATGCCATTGCATAAGCTTAGCAATGTTTCTGCACCTATACATTCAGAGTAATTGTGGGATTACCAGAAAGTGGCGAAGAACCTTTCTAGGAACGACAACTAATTTCAACCCTTCTCTATACCTCGCTTCATGACATTTCAAACATTCACTCTCACTTGCAAGATTCTTGCAAAATAATACACAACCAAATACACATGTGTGGATGTTTTCATACCCTAAGCCTAGCTTAGTGATTTTCTTTCTACATTGACTTCGTTTTGTTGGAAATGTGGAGTTAGGTGGTGACAATGAAATTAATAATGCCAATAACTGATCTGCACTCTCATTTTTCCAACCAAACACTACTTGCAGTTAAGAATTTGAAGGATTTTTGTCAAATGGCTTAACACAATTAGCATACATAGGATTTGAAGCATCCTCCATCAACTTGGCCCAATCATCATTTAGACCCTCATTCAACATTCTATCAACTCCAAACCCTTCGTCTAGCATTGCTGCCTCTTCATCTATGTTTGGTGACACTTCATCTATGTTTGTTGCCTCTTCATCTCTCACACTCTTCCATTCTATCATACCTTCATAATAATTGACATTCCAAGGGCTTATACCACTATGCCCATATCTTATCATATGTTGATAAATCTAACTTCTTTTTTTCACCTTTCCACCAAGACAATAATTACATGGATATGGATATTTGTCCATGTCCCTCGCATAAGCTATTGTCTCATCAAACACATGGTATTTATCCCTAGTCAACCTTCAAAATTGATCCATCTGTAATGTTCTACACATAGCAATACACAATTGTAGACTAAGACAAAAACTATTTTTTTAATTGAAAGGAATTTCCATAGCAATAGAGTTATAAAGAGAAAATAAAATAGAGAGTTTAACTAATGAATTTTCGATTACATTGCATTGCACATTTTTCAAACTCAAAGCATTACTTCACATTGCATAACTAATAACTAGATGTTGATAGATGAAAAAATTTCAATTAAAATATAGTTTTTACAAAGTCAGCCTAAGAAGTTATGCAATTACTTCACATTGCATAACTAATAACTAGGAGCAGCTACCAATTGCATTTGCTTGTAATGGCATTCCATGAGACCACATTTCTTTGAGGAATTTTTTCAAAAATTTCACTACCTTCTCTATGCTACCACATTTTTCATACATATTGTCTACCAAATCATTTTATCAAACAATTCACTTCCTTGTTGCTATGGCTAAAAGCATAAAACAAGTGCTTTCAAACAAGCTATGTATGCTTGGAAAAAATCTATCAAAGCATAATAGTAAGCAATAAAATAGACAAGATAGTGAACTAGTTAACAAAATGCCTCAAAGAAATGTGGTCTCATGGTGATAGAATTCCATGGAAATCCATAACAATTTGCTTGTCATGGCATTCCATCAACATGAGACCATATTTCTTTGAGGATTTTTTTCCAAAGTTCATTGCCTTGTCTATGCTACCACATTTTTCATACATGTCTACCAAAGCATTTTATCAAACAGTTCATTGCCTTGCTGCTATGGCTAAAATCCTAAAACAGGTGATTTCAAAAAAGCTATGGATGCTTGGAAAAAATCTATCAAAGCATAATAGTAAGAAAAAAGCTATGGTCTCATTGTTTTTTTTTTTTTCGCACAATCAACGTGATTTTAAACTCATTTTTTTGGAAATTTTACCATTTGAAATGGGGAAAAATCTTTGTGGTAAGTTTTGTGCACTTTTTAATTGTAGGATTCTCACAATTAGTGAAAAAGGTAGTGTTCATGAAGGAATGCAAAAGATGCATAGAGCCTTTGAATTATACCCGTACTGTGCAATGGCATTGAATCATTTAGCAAACCATTTTTTCCTCATTGCAGGGTAGCATTTTCTTATGGAACAGTTGACCGAGACAAATCTTGTTTCAACTAACCACCCTCTCATGAAATCTCATTCATATTATAATCTTGCATGATCTTATCATAGTAAAGGTGATTATGACACCACTGGTTGCTACTACATGACATTAGTCAAGGAAAGCCAAAGGCCACATGATTTTTTGGACAGGTTCAATTGAACTTGGGAGATCTTAAGAGTTCTCTCTCAAAATTTGAAAAGGTTTTGGAGGTTCACCTTGAGAATTGTGAGAGATTAAAATTTGTAGGCCATATATATGCTCAACAAGGGTAGGAAGAGAAGGCTTTGGAAATTAAGAAAGGCAACTCACATAGATCCATGTGATGCCCATGCATTTATCAAGATGGGTGAGTTATTAATATCATCCCAGTGCAGCCTTAGATTCTCTTAGGATGCCAAAGTCTCTATTGAAGAAGAGTAGAGAATAAGTAACCATTCATTTCTTAAACAACATTGGGGTTCTTCATTTTGAGCCTGATGAACTAGAGTTGGCTCAACAAACTTTTATGGAGGCATTAGGAAATGATGTTCTACCTCTACATAAATTTTTGTGGTCAGTCTTGTACATTTTTTACTTGTAGAATTATCATAGTTAGTGAAAAAGGTAATGTTCATTAAGGAATGGAAAATATGCATAGAGCCTTTGAATTATACTCGTACTGTGTAATGGTATTGAATCATTTAGCAAACCATTTTTCTTCACAGTAGGGTAGCATTTTCTTGTTGAAAGTTGACTGAGACAACTCTTGTTTCAACTAACCACCCTCTCATGAAATCTAATTCATATTATAATCTTGCACGATCTTATCATAGTAAAGGTGATTATGAAACCATTGGCCACTACTACATGGCATCAATCAAGGAAAGCCAGAGGCCATAGGATTTTGTGGACAGGTTCAATTGAAGCTGTGAGATCTTAAGAGTTCTCTCTCAAATTTTGAAAAGGTTTTGGAGGTCCACCCTGATAATTGTGAGAGCTAAAAGCTATAGGCCATATATATGCTCAACAAGGGTAGGTAGAGAAGGCTTTGGAAAATTTAAGGAATGCAACTCACATAGATTCACATGATGCCCATGCATTTATCAAGATGGGTGAGTTATTAATATCGCTAGACCCTAGTGCAACCTTAGATTCTCTTAAGATGCCAAAGTCTCTTTTGAAGAAGAGCAGAGAAGAAGTGCCCATTCAATTGTTAAGCAATATTTGGGTTCTTCATTTTGAGCGTGATGAACTAGAGTTGGCTCAACGAACTTTTATGGAGGCATTAGGAAATGATGTTCTACCTCTACATAAATTTATGTGGTCAGTCTTGTGTATTTTTTACTTGTAGGATTCTCATAGTTAGTGAAAAAGGTAGTGTTCATGAAGGAATGGAAAATATGCATAGAGCCTTTGAATTATACCGTACTATGCAATGGAATTGAATCATTTAGCAAACCATTTTTTCTTCATTGTAGGGTAGTATTTTCTTGTGGAATAGTTGATTGAGACAACTCTGGTTTCAACTAACCACCCTCTCATGAAATATCATTCATATTATAATCTTGCACGATCTTATCATAGTAAAGGTGATTATGACACCACTGGCTGCTACTACATGACACCAGTCAAGGAAAGCCAAAGGCCACAGGATTTTGTGGACAGGTTCAATTGAACCTGGGAGATATTAAGAGTTCTCTCTCAAATTTTGAAAAGGTTCTAGAGGACCACCCTGAGAGTTGTGAGAGCTTAAAAGTTGTAGGCCATATATATGCTCAACAAGGGAACATAGAGAAGGATTTGGAAATTAGACCCCATTGTAGCCTTAGATTCTCTTAAGACAACAAAGTCTCTTCTAAAGAAGAGCAGAGAAGAAGTACCCATTCAATTCTTAAACAACATTTGGGTTCTTGATTTTGGGCGTGATGAACTAGAGTTGGCTCCAAAAACTTTTATGGAGGCATTAGGAAATGGAATTTGGGTTGAATTCATAAATAAAATCTCGAGTGCCAATTCGGCAATTTTTCCTGTGCTCTTTAAGGATATGAAATTATTCCATTGACTAGAAGAAGGTGGTGTTTCACTTGAGTTACCATGGGATAAAGTCACAACACTATTTAATCTTTCTAGGTTGTTTGAATAACTACATGATACTAAAAAATCAAATATTTTATACAGGATAATATTGTTCAAGTTTCCTGATTATGTGGATGGATATCTACATCCTGCAATAATGGATTAGGTTGGGAATGAGATCCAAATAAGCCTAGAATTGATTGGGGATGCACTTAAGGTGCATAAAAACTAATCAAATTCTTTATGTATGCTTGGAAAAATGGAACTGAAAATAGATGACTGGCTTAAAGCAAAAGAAACAATTAAAGCTGCACAAAGTGAATCAGATGCAAAGAATTCTTATGTTGACATTTCACTTGGAAATTGGAATTATTTTGTAGCTTTTTGCAATGAGAGAAGGGATCCAAAGGTGGAGGCACAACATCTTGAGAAGGCTAGAGAACTGTATTGTAAAGTGTTGGCACAAAGACTAGGGAATGTTTATGTTGCAAATGGGGCAGCCATTATGCTAGCTAAAAGGGATCAATTTGATATTGCAAAGGAAATTTTTACACATGTACAAGAAGCTACATCAGGAAACATCTTTGTTCAGATGCCTGATGTGTGGGTAAATATAGCACATGTTTACTTTCCACAAGGATAATTTGTGCTTGTAGTGAAAATGTATCAAAAATTGTTTAAGGAAAATTCTACTTTAGCACTGAAACCCAAATTTTATTACATTTAGCTCAAACACATTATGAAGCAGAACAGTGGCAAGATTGTAAAAGAACATAATTAAGAGTAGTAGATTGTAACTACTATAAGTTTCCAAACAAAAAGCTATAGATTTTTTGTTTAATGTAATGATGGTTTCAAATTACCTCTGAATTCACTGCAAAGGGCATCCCCAAATCTGACTTCACTACAGAGGGCCTCGTTGACTTCAAATTTGTTGTAGCAAACTCTAAATTCCTTTCCCTTGCCCGCCTTTTTAGAATTCTCTAGGTCATCTTTGAATCCTTATCGCCCATGCAAGTAGCTACTATAACTGATCAAAACACCTCAGTGCCAAGCTAACCTACAAATAATGAATGAAGTGAGAAATATTTCTACAATGAACACAAATAAATGTGAATAAGCACCAATACATCACGCCAATAATTGGATGAAATGTGTTTTTAATTTTTTTTCTAATTTGTATTTGGTGACTAACTACTTAGACATTTTTATTTCTATGACTAAATAATTTTTTAGTCAATGACCAATTTAGTCATTTATTTACTCATTTATAGTTGAGTTTCAAAAAATTAGTAGAATTTAATCATTTTTAGTTGTTGTGACTAAATTTTTTAGTCACCTAGTCATATATTTGCCAAATTCTACTAGTGGATCCCATCTAGGAGGATCCTATTGTCCAATCTATACAAGTTGCTAGTGCTCCACAACTACTCTCTGCCTTTGCCTAACCTCCTTGCTAGGCCCTAATTTTTCTCTCCTCCTTCGAGCTCCAATGGATCCTAGTAAACCAAATCTTGGAGGAAGAGTAAACCTAAGTGGTTGCCACTGAGCCCACTAAGCATCATAATCCTGGGTAGTCCCTAGATCATCAGGATCACCCACCCATCCTCATGCCAAGGAAGCCATGTCTGATCGAATTGTACTAATGTTGTCTTGGATGATGTTGTAGGACCCTAGGAAAGTACCTCCCTAGTAGTATGAGCATATGTTGCATGGTAATCCTAGGAAAACATAGTCTAACACTCTCTGAACTGCCTACTGACTATGTCCGAAATATATCTCTCTAAAATGTGGTGTTTGCTTGATCAACGAATGAGTTTTCCTGCAGTAGGTCATGTGGAGGTGGTCATTCCTCCATGCCTCGTAACAATTCCAAGGGTGCCATACAAAATATTTCATGTCATCAAACTACCCTCTCTATTAGTACAACTATCCTAGTCATATGTATGTCAAGAAATTAGAATACCTGTATGAGAAAGGATTTCCTTGATCTCTCTCTCCAACTCCCAAAGGTAAAGAAATGACTATCCTCTCCCAAACCTAGACATGAATTAAACTTGCACCTGCCGATAAGCTCATGGTTCCTTTGTAGCACACCTAGTGCATGCCATGGTATAAGTGAGATAGAATATATGGTCCCCATGCATAGGTGATACCCTCTAGCATCATTCCCTCAATCATCACTCCCTATCCAACAAGAAAATGTTGAGAAGGTTTATTGGGCATCAAAGGCCCCTTGATCAATCCAACCAATATAATGGTAATGCCATGTACATTCCTAACATAGGGATGCAAGTCAATCTTCCCATCTATCACCGCAAGTTGATCCTCCCCCAATAGTCTCACCATAGCCATTGCACCACGATCCATTTTGTACTCCACTTGGGCACCATGAATTCGAACCCTAAGGATGCACCATAATCCTCTAAGGTCACAGTGTACTCTCCAATGGGTAGGTTAAATGTACTAGTATCGGATCTCCATTGCTCCACCAACATGGTCATCATCACCCGATGTGCTTGAATCTCCAACATATAAGAAAAATGGTATAACCCAATAACAACTAAGAACTATCCATCTCAAAGTCTCCAATGTGAGCCAATCTATCTAAAAGACTTGGTCTCTTCTCTCTCAAGTAGATGGGATGAAGAATTGATTGCAAGCATAGCACCCACAATATCAAAATTGCAAAAATAAAGTAAAAATCCTAGTTATTTTGATTAAAAAAGAAAATGCAAGCTTTCAAACCTATCAAATGTTTGCTTCTTTGAAAATGCGCTAAATTCCTAAATATAAACATGAAATGCAAGTGCGAGCATTTTTTCAAATGTGTCGCTATATGTGTGCCAAATTATGGCATACATGCAGGTTTTTACCACACGCACCACCTTTCACAAACACAAATATTTTAGGAATGTAGACACGATAATATCACAAGCATTCAATCAATCCTTAGATCAACATGTTTTCTATCCTACTTTGGCTATGAAATTGAAAACCTAAAACTATGTGCAAGCAAAAATTAAAGCTATACGTACTGTCTAACTCACTCCTACTGGTCTTTGGAACTATCATACTAGATTCACATGATGTGTTGCTCAAAGTATGAAGGACATCATGAATGCACGTTTGAGGACTCTGAAAGCTCAGGGCTATGAGGAGGTGAAAATATCTATAGGATGAATGTGCAAATGAGGATTATTTGAGCCTAATTGCCTATATATTACCCCCAAAACGTAGGGTTTTTCCCACAACCACCTTTCAAGTCTCCCCATCTATCTTGAATATTTTTTGGGACCCATAGGGCCTATTTTTCATCCTCTCCTCATTTGAACCGGTCCTAAACTCTTGTTGTGAGCCCAATCTAAAAATTACTTTTTCTGGCTGACCTCCCGAGGGGGTAGCCTAGCATCATATTATCCTTCTATCATCTGCAAGGGCACAATTGATCATAAAAAATAAATTAAAATTTTATTCGAGTAGTGATTATATTTGAAATAAAGTAGCAAGTACATTGTGTCAAAGAGTAGACATGCAAAAATTCCTAACTCGTATCACACATCTTTGATCTCACATTTTTCATCATTTCCATCATTAACATTGCATAATTCATCATTTTCGTCACTTTCATCATTAATTCCCCTTTTAACATCATTTTCTATCATTTTATCCTAATTCCCCCTATTAATTAAGTAATTTTGAATTATTTAATTAATTCATCATATTTCATTAATTTTCCTCTTATTCCCTCTAATTAAATAATATTAATTATTTAATTAGTCATAAATCTAATTTTCTTCTAATGCCTCATGATTAAATAATCTTGAATTATTTAATTATCTAACTTCCCATCCCACTTGCAAGGAATATTATTTATCAAAAAGAATATCCTAATCCTCCATAATTAAATAATCTTGAATTATTTAATTGTTCGAATTTCCCTCTCAAAGGCATATTCCCATAAAATATTCTTTTTTAAAATATCCTAAAATATCTAATTCTTCTCATTCATCCTCAACCCTTCATTTCTTGATCTAATCTTCACCCTTCCTTTTAAAATATCTTAAACCAATTTCCTAAAATTGTGGAGATATTTTGAATTCAAATTGATCTTGATCCTTCATCCTCCTTGATCTACTCCCATCCTTTGATCTTAAGATTTAATCTCAACCGTTGATTATATTTTTAAAAATCTATAAAACACCCTTCATTCCTTCATTATCACCACCTAGAAACTTTGAATTCTTGAGAACATTCATATCATTGAGCATTTGAGAATTTATCATTATCTAGGTCATCATTGATCAGGATCACTCTGGAGTTATTGGCATGAAAAATTATGGAAAATATCAAAAATCTAATTTTTTGATATTTTCTATGTTCTAGTAATTTGCATTTTTTAGAGGTCTTCGAAGCAGGATTTGGGGGTCAAAAGTGTCGTTGGTCCCTTAAATGGAGTAGCGTAAGAAATTGATTTAAAGGACTGAAGTTAGATCTCTTTGAGACCTTTCCAATGAGGTAAAAAAATTTCAATCCGACTAGCAAGCAACAAGTTAGGACCCCGTCAAGTTGGGGTACCTAAATTTACATTTTTTTTGAAATTTTATAATTTTGTTTGTTTTTTCTCACAACCAGCTATTCATTTTGAATTCCTAAGGTTGTGATGACTGTTGGAATTCTTTAGTTTTTATATACTCATGTTTTTTGAATAAAATGACGACTTTGAATGTGTACAACTCCTTTTCATGAGTTTTTCCATTTTGTCCAATTAACACCATATCACGGGTTCTTCTTTACACCAGATATTAGCTGAATTCTCACCTCAATTTAGATCAATCATTCATGCTTTTGCAATCACGGGAGCTATTGATTGAAGCAATCTAACATACCATCAAAGAAAATTTCAAAATGGAATGATATGTTTGAACTTGTTTGATTTCATGTTTTTAAATTGGTTTTTTATTGTATATGTTGATTTCTAACTTGTTTTGCATTCAATCCCATTTTTAAGTGGGATTTTATCATTTCTTGATTTGGGTATTGTGAATTCTAACCCTTATTGCTGGATAGTTCATATTTCATTTCCATTTTCAACTAACCCTACTTCACACTAACATTTACAAATTCACTCAATTTTAGTTTAATAGCATAATACTATTACAATAAATATTTAAATATTAAGAAATATTAGATATGTTTAGAAAAAATCTTAGACTTATTAAAACTAATTTTGAAATTACTTATATTTGCAATTTTTTTATAATAACTTGTTATAAAATACTAAAAGGGAACCTTAATATTTTAGACCTATGCAAAAACTTCCTTATACATAGTCATAAATTACTAGTCATATAATACTATTTCTATATAGACCTCCAAACAAAATTTCTTTCGTATACCTTCACATTTGTAATTTACTTTCCAAACTTAGATACTAATAATGCATTATCAGTTTTCAAATCATTAACTATGATGACTTCTTAACTATTTTATATACAATATATATCTAATCGTTAAAATGAAATATTTAGGTACCTTTTTCAAAATTTCATAAATCATAAAAAACAAATGGGTTATTTCACTTTCATAATGATAATAAAATAAATTACAATGTATTTATTTATGCTTGAAGGTATATGTACAAATTTTGTTACACTTCCTAGGGTTACATATATTGGTGTGAAGGAGTATATACCAACAAGTTCTAAATATGGGAATTGAATAAACAACTAGCTAAGATTTGCTTACACATTTATCTATGCAACTCATTTGAGGTAGCATACATGTATTAAAATTATAAATTGATTAGATCTATAAATGTAAGGATTAAAATAGTAAACATTTTTATTAGAATTAGATTATGGGAAGGTAGATGATTCATTGGTGAACTCAAAAACATCTATATCTATGTTTGATGAATTATTATTTTGGCTCTAGGAAAACTCACCACCAGCAATTGACCGAGCTAAAATTCACTATCAACAATTCATCGTGAGAAAATTCACCGCCACTAGCAATTCACTGCCATAGAAAATTAACCGCCAAAAATTCATGTAATTAATTTTTCATGCAGTGAATTGTCATGGCGGTAAATTTTCCTGTGGTGAATTGTTGGTAGTGAATTTTCCATCGGTAAATTGTTGATGATGAATTTTCCGTATACCATTATTTTAGTCATCTTTTAATCCTTTAATGTTCCATTAAACCTCATCCTTCTTGCATAGCTTTGAATCTTTCTATATAAATTTCTAAATATTTATCTTTCTCAATTTTCAAGATTTTCCTTTTTTTTCTTTATTTGCTATGTATTTCACTTAACTTATTTTAATCTACTACCTTTTTTATCTTACAATTCTTGCATTTATAAATTTTGTTTCTCTTGATCCTTGAGCATTTGCTATGTATTTCACTTAACTTATTTTAATCTACTACCTTTTTTATCTTACAATTCTTGCATTTATAAATTTTGTTTCTCTTGATCCTTGAGCATTTATATGTAAACATCTAATGTAATATTTTTTTATTACCTAATTATCCTAATTGAATTTATGTTTTCCTTGCTCTTTGTCAAGTTGTATCATCCTGTTTATGTTTAGCACATGGGGCTTTTCTATCTTTGGAGGGTAATCTTGTCACATTAACCTCTATTCACATTAACCTCTATTAAATTATTTCCACTTTAGCCAAGTATATTTTGCATAAATTATGTATGATCTAATATTCCTCTCATAGAACACATCCTTTCTAATTCCTTCACAAATGTGTCTAGTATAAAGTGACTAGCATTTAGTATTAGCTTATAATGATCCCTTCCAATATTTACAAATTTTCCTTTCTATGTAAATTTAACACATTATGTAAGATGGAAGGGATAACATCATATTTTTTTATCCATAGACACCCAAGTAAAATAAAAATTCTATCAAATGCTAGTATTACATGACATTAAATCTATATCTTTAGATCTAAATCTCAATTGTAAAATGATGTATCTCATTGTATTGATTAACATCCTATTTTCATATTTAATGAAATATTAGAATGCATGTATAATTTGCTAAGGTAAAATAGGTTTTTATAATGACCCGGTTTCTTTCCATCAAAATAGCACTCAACCAACACAAGTTTCACAATGAATGAAAAAAATAAAAGGGGCACCAATAACACAATTGTAGCCAAACAATCAAACACATAACAACACCCTTAAGATAAGTTTAATAGGTTTTGAAGGGACTTTGAAACCCTTTACAAACTATAGTAAAAAATATCATAGTTAATGTCAATCTATTCCAAAAATTCCAACAACACACAAACCAAAAAGCTAAATGGTCAAAGTTCTACATGATGCTAGACCTAAACCTAGTAACCCACACACCCTTAATTTAGGTATGTGACTCAAAGACATGTTTAGGAAGACATATCTTCCTTCTATGAAATAAAATCCAAGATACATCATTATCCATAGCATCACCTTGATATTAGACACCGAATGTAAAAAGGCTAAATGCGTATAAGATAAATTAGTTGTAGCACAAAATCTATAGGCATAGCAGGAACACCATCATAATAAAAACTAAAATTGGACATTGTATAAGGGGTATCTATAACTAAACAAAAGGAAAAATACCTAGTGGGAACCAAAGTTATTAATAAAACCCCTCTAGTCATAGAGGGAGCCTTATCAAGAGATGAGGCTACCCATCTCCTCAATAGGGCCCACTATTAGAGAGACCTTAAGTAACTACCATCCTCAATAAAAAATTACCAGCAATCAATTGTTCAAGAAGGTAATTTCCCACCATGTAGTTTATAACAACATCAAGCAACAAGAGAAAATGCAATTAGAAGTAAGGTGGACAATAGTAAAGCATTGTCTATAGAAAAAAGGTAAGACCCTCAAAATTGATTAGTTGAGTACAAGGATTATCTTCCACCATCAATATAATATCTCTAAGAAAATCCTTGGATATATTGATGTCAACCAAAATTCAGGCATTGATCTAGTGTTTAAAATTTAAAGAAGTTGAGTTCACCTTTATAAATTGACCAATAACATTTCCAATAGCTTTAGACTAGGGTTTTCTCCATAAATGAAGAGGGAGATTAGGAAGTCTAACCCAAACTAGAAGAACATTGAAGGATTTAGTAAGAGGGTTTAAAGAAGGGAACTAAGGCCTAAGAAAAAGGGAATGTCAATTCCACATAAAAAACTCACCATCCAGTATTACCTCTCTATCCTTAGTAGATTGAAAATTCATAATAAAATACCTTTACATAAGGGTAAACCTTGATATTGTTCTTTGTAAGTAGTCTCTAAGAATGCAAAACCCATTTATTTAAATCAATAAGAGAAGGCCAAAAGTGGTTAAATTTATAGATTAGTCCATTATTGGGAAAGAAATACATTTTCAATCATATACTACCAAAAATGAGGACAAGGGAGGATTGGAAATAAAAAAGGGTTTTTTATGGAAAGGAAAATGAGACAAACCCAACACTGAATGTGATGAAATAAACTCCCCTTACAAATCTGAAAACTCATAATACAACTCAAAATAGCACAACAGATGCAAGAAGGAAAACATTATATTTTATTGCAACAAATATGAATTAGGATTACAATATGGGAAAGCTCATAAGCTCCCTTACAACATGGGCTTCTATGCAAATATAATATGCAACAATGGAGTCTTCAATCCTATGCTCAATCCAGTAGCATTTGGTTATGTAAACCTGCAACTCCTCCAAATCCAACTTCACCAAATAAACAAGAATCAATATATAGAAATTATGTGAGAAGAGACCACTATTGTTTTCTCAAAACAACCTCCACTAAACCACCAAGAAAACCCATGATTTTTTTCCTATCAAAGCTCTATCATTCATTAGAATTTTTTTTAAACGGTTTTTGAGTTTGGTACGCCTCATTTCCAACTTTCTAGATCATTTTGAAATTCTTAATTTCGTTACTGTATGAGAAATTTATGATTTTTTACTAGGATTCGGTCTCACAATCACAACCCAAACATGCAACAACACGCAAAGCTTGTGGCCAACATGCAAATACATGAAAGGCATGCAAATTATAATGCAAGAACATGTAAGAAAAGTGGTCCCCTCTTGTAAATGAATGCCCAAGAATCATATTCCCTTTGGAAATTCTTTAGAAACATTTATCAAAGCATAATTCCTTCAAAAATTACCTCTTCAAATCACCACAACGGAAAATTATAATGTTGCAAATTAAAATATTTATTCTCCTAACCCATAAGCCCTTATTGGAAATAAATAAAATTAAAATAACAATATTTTTAGTGACATAGGATTGTCATTTCACCTTGGATGCTCCTACATCGGAATGCCACTTAGGAGACCCAAAAGGGGACCTTATCCCAACTATGGCCACATAGGACAAAGGTGTTTCTAGAATAGATTCCTTCACATCACTAAGGGACATATTACCACATGTTTTTGGAGAGCCTACACCACCACCTTGAAGCTATTCATAGACCAAAGGACTAGAGTAAAAATCTAAGCCAACAATGACATCCCCAATGTCATAAGAATGTGTGAAGTAAAGACCCTAACTAGGGAGGACACAACCACCTCTCTAATTTATCTTCATCAACAATTACAAAATCCCGAAAGGCCACATGGAGTGGAAAGAAATACATTTTTGAAAGTAGAGGTAGGTCTTTATGAGTAAGTGGGAATGACATCATGAATGTGTGTATTGTTGATGTTTAATGTTGGTGTGAACATGGTATTTACCTAAATGGTTTCAATTTAGGACCTACTCACACCTAGTTACTTAATATTACTTAGGTCATTTACCTTTTTCATCTCATATAATTTAGGATTAAGATACTTTTCAAGATATTAGTTTGTCCTAGGGTTTCATCTAGGTTTTAATCCTTGTCTTTATAACAAAGTCATCTTATTATTTTGTATTCAATTATTTTTGGAAATATAGCAATTCTTTCTATTGCATCTCTGTTGTATAAGATATTTAGTCTTGCTAGTTAGATTCTTGCTCCTACGAGTTCTTTCATTTCTTCAACATGGTATCAAAGCTTTAAATCACTAAACACCTTCTCCTTTTTTCAATATTTTTTTCTACAAACTTTTATAAGGTTCTTGTTAAATGAAAAAAACTTCGCATTATGCTTAGAAGGCCCAAAGACCTATAAATACATATAAGGCATGATAGGGTTTGACATCAATAGTTTTTTTAGCTTCTTTGGAGGGTTTACTAGGTTACCACTGCACTAGTTTGTACAACCATATGGATCCATCTAGTCATGTGAATACCACCAATATTGATTTGATCATCATGAAAGTTAAGAAAAAGAGGAGAAAAACATTTCTATATTTGTATTGTCACTATTTCTATTATTTCCTAATACAACCATTCAAAAAGGACTTTTTTTAAAAGCATAAGTTTTTTATTTAAAAGAAAAATATTAAAAAAATGGACATTTTTATGAGGTATCATGAGGTACCTACCCCATACCATGAACCTATTATGATAGGGATAAAATTTTCCTCAATCCCCACGCCTAACATTAAATTAGTTTTTGGGGGTACCACCCCCTATCCACAATCAAATCCTTAGGCATTGCCCCTTAAATAGGGGTGGCTAGTGATGTTGAAATCCTTACACCCTATTTTTAAATAATATATATTTTTTAAATAAAATAATTTTTACAATCACTACTTGCACCAAGTCTCTAATTTTGGTGGAAAATTTAGCAATTTACTATTTTTTCATCATTATTCTAGTAGCTCCTCTAAACTTACATATTCCTCCACATTTAGCAAAGGTCTTTTTTGACTAGTGAAAGCTACATTTAGAAAATGTCCAAATTTTGTTGTAGTTCTACCAAATTTAATGGTGATATCAACAAATACTATTATTTTTTATGTCTCCTCATGGATGAATTTTTTATTTCTACACTTAGACTTTGAACACCTTGTTCTATCTCATACATCCTTTCTTAGAGATTTTTTTGAAATGGGGAAATATGTTCTTTTCACAATGATGCTATTGATTTTTAGTTTGGCCTTATGGTTTTCCTAAATTTTTAATTTTATCACTGGTATTTCTTTGTAGTTCTCATTTTTGAAAATTTGAAGGGCCATAATTTTTCTATACAAACTCCTTTTTGGGTGCATTTTTTAAAAGTGGTTTTTTTCCACGTACCTTAAAATAATTCATATTCTTGCAAAATTATATTTTAAAGATATGGTCATTTTTGGAATTTGTAAACATCTATTGAATGTATTGAGATAAAGTTCCACATATTGTACTTGTATTTTTTGAGATCTTACACATCATGTTATACCATCATTGTACTCACACTAATTTATAAAATGCCATGGGGGGTTTGTTGTGTGTACCTTTCTATTTTCAATCATAACATTGTCTAACTTCATTGGAGTGTGCCTTATTTTTTGCATACCCTTTATAGGAGTGTTCATAATAATTACTCTATTTTATTTGTAGGTGCTATCTTCACCTCCTTGCACTACATTGTGACACAATTTTCAATGGAGTTACCAAACCTTTCCCTTGTTAGTTTTATGGGGGTATCATACTATTAGTGCTTGTATAGGAGTGAATTTTCACCCCTCTCGCAAATTCTGCTTTTACATACTCCAACTTAGAAAAATAAAATCTAACCAAGTAATTCCATGTCATCATCTGCACCCCATCCACTTGGCGCTTGTTTTTAGTGTCGGTGGGGGAATTTCTATCAGGGATGCACATGCGGCGCGTGGATGTCTTGATAGGATTCCTGCATCTGGAATCTTTAGAGGCATTATGTTCTCCATTGGCGATGAGAAGTAACACACCTGCGCCTTCCTACCGACCTTGAATGGATCTTTCCCTCCCTTTTCATCTTTAAATGGATATCTTCCTCATTCAATCCATCTTCTTGACAATTCTTGAGCTTCTTCACGTTTCTACATGTTTGCTTGAGCTTGCTTCACAATTCTTGCTCCATACTTTTTCTACTCATTGCATTATTGGCATCACAACACCCCACACATATCTACCATAGAAGTTGAAGCTTGGTGCCTAGTGAGGTTGCTTTTAGCATTGTTGCGGGTACGTCAACTCTACCATTGTTGTGATCATGCATTCCTCTCTCATTGGCCTTGTGTTCCTTTGGTCGAGGGTGGTAATGCTTTTGTTTAATACTTTTTGTTGGATTTGTGTAGCTTTGTGTCTCTTGTTGTATTTGGTTCCATTTCTATTCTAGCATTATTTTCTTTATCATGTTTCTATCTCTCTCTCTAAAAAGCTATCTGTGGAGGTGGAAACACCAAAGTGAGGGTTTGACTGTGGAAAACCCCTATACAACCCCAACATTTTTCCTCTTGGCTATGTGTAGGTATGCGTTCGGGTGGAGCTTGCTGGTGAACTAGACTCCTTGTAAGTTAATCTTTATCACCTTCATTCTTGTCATCCTCTACATCATCTTTCTAGTTTTTTTAGTTATTTTGTTAGTTATCATTTTAGTTAGTACTTTAGACCTCAACCACTAAGTCGTTAGTAGGTTTTTGTACCTCTTGTTGTACTTTTGTACTTTTTGGCCATATGGACACCAACACCCTTGTGAGACACCAGTGCACTACATTGTCATCCTTGACCCATGATGTCCTCTGGCAAAGAGTTGTTCAAGGTACAATTTGGGTTCCCGAAATCAACTCATTTAGCCCCATCAAAACTATCAGATTAATTAGTAGAGTGACAAAAGCACTTGAGAGTGCTCTTAATTCTCTATCCTTGACCTAAAACATTTCTCCAACCTAAGGCAGACTAGGGAAACCTTCCATTATCAGCTCTCCATGACTTGGAGCCTTGGTGTGGTTGGTCCCCCTCCTCTACATTTTGGTGAACTTGATGTGAACCATTTTGGTTCCATTTAGCAGTGATGAAAGACCCTTTCCTCGTATCCTAGGAGTGTTGTGGGTGTGAGTTTTGTAAGGAACCTATCCTTGCAACCCAACCTATGAACCCTAGTGGTGTAGTTGGAAGGTTCCATAAGCATCATAAAACAAAGCCTTAAGTGGGTCATCGTCTAGTTGCAAAACCCTTGGGGGCTCTGTGAAAGTTATGGTAGTGTACAAAGAAATGGCCTCCTTTTTTACATCTACCCATCCCATCTATGCAACCTATTGGTGGATCTCCTAACATAACTTTCACCTTCTAGGACTTGCCGATGAATTACAATAAAGAACCATCTCCCTTATACATCCCTGCACACATAAATGGAAACACTATAATAGGTATCCTCATTAACCCTACGTGTTAGGTGAATGCCATCATTGAGGATATTATGTTGATTAAATTTTTATATAAAGATGGGTATGACGAATCTAGGAGCACTATTCATACACATGATGGGATTTTCATATCTCCCATCGGCTGCATCACCTTGTCAGTCTTAGTTGGATCTAGATCTGTAAATGCACTTTTTGACATCATCCTAGGGTCTAAGCTCTTTAGAGTGAAACTAGGTATCCCCTGGTTGGTCACTATGAATGCAGTTCCCTTAGTGGTTCATAAGTGTCTGAAGTCTTCACATGAGGGTACAGTGCATGTAGTCCACGACACCAGCTATAAACCACCGATTGTGTGTGGGGGTTATTCACTAGATCACTTTAAGCTCGTGCCTATTGGTTTGCCTCCTCCTAGGATAGACCTCTTGTACTGAACCTATGTGAGGTACAAGAATGGGGCCATAATGCCTAAGTTGAGATACCCTCCTTCTCCCTATGCCATTTTGCATAGGGCTTGCCTTACGGTAGAGCGTGAAAATTCCTTGGCTCAAAAAGGGAAGAAGATAAGTGTACCCAGGGACCTTCTTCTTCTTCTTCTTCTTCTATTGTCCTACTTGTCACTTCCTCTTGCCCTATTGTGGTGCCATCGTTGTTTTCTCCTAGGTGTTTGATAGGGAACTCGATGGTGCTTGCTTGGAAAAATCCCAAGAGTTTGATGTTCAAACTTCTTGTCTTACCCACAGTTCCTTGGCTCATTTGGTATAGTAAGGGGAAGGGTCCTTGTGGGGAGTCCTTTATGTCTCAGCCTTCGCAGCCTCCTACTTCTCCTACCTCTAAGGCAGTGAAAGGGAAGAGGCTCATCACTGAGGCATTGGAGCTAGCTCCCCCTGCCATTGTTTCATCATCCTCTCAACCTCTCCCTCTTGTTCCTGTCCAGGATTCCATCCCTCCACTAGAAACAACTATGATGGATACTTCGATATTCAAACAAAAATCTTCCATTCTATCTCAGCCTCCGACCTCTAACTCTTGGAGTCGCAGGAACTGCTTTACACATGAGTGCAAGCATCAGAGAGAGGCTCTGGTCATTGAGCAGGCCACCCTACAAAGAAAGAGGACTCAGTAGCCCTTACCTCAACATCTTCTAATGTATCCTTCTCTCCCATCCCCTCTACTTTAGTTCATTTAGCTTCAGTCTTGCTCCTAGCTCTCACGGTGAGCGTAAAAATTCCTCACCCAAAGAGAGTGCAGGTGTTTATTACTCCTTCAGTTGAGCCACCCCTTTTGATGTCCCTTCTAGAAATCCTGCTATTCTCAAAACCCTTGAACATCTCAAATACCTCGGTGGTGTCTGCGATGATTTTATTCTCTTCCTTAGCATCTACTACTTCGTTCGTGGGGATCTTGTATCCTCTAACTAAGCAGAAGATGGAGGATGACCCTAATAGCAATGGGGGTTGGAAGAAGAACTCACCTTCTTCGGAGGGTGGTTCTATAGTAGCATGCGTTGTCCTAGTAACAAAAGAAGCCCCAACATCCCCAGAGTTCATCAGTGCTCTCGAGTCATTCGATGAACCTAGAAGTGGATCTCGGGTGCTACCTCCCTCGGTTGTTGAGTTAACACATGGCACTCCTATGAAGTGAATGTTTAATTTTGTGGATGAGGACCTGACCCTATCTACAAATTTCATGAAATCATTGACTTTCACCCCATAGGAACTAAGTGGAGAAGACCTTGAGGGGTCTTCTTCCTTGGCCCTTGTTGCAAGAGGGTTGAACGGTTCCCCTCTTGATATTCCACCCTTGCAGGATCGTTCACCCTCCTTGGAAAATGATCTAGATTGGGAGAATGATGAACTATTAGTTGATGAGAACTAAGTGGGCACCTCTTCTTTATTTGTAGAGTAGATTATGTGTGTGTTTGTGTTCCTTCATGCTTGTGTTATGTGTTCCTAGATGACCCTTGTCACCCTTGTAGGTGCTTGGATATAGGAGTGTTTATGTGTCATAAAACTTTCTCTATTTGTTACATCATTCTTCCTCTGTTGTGTATTGATTTTTGACAATTGGGGACAATGCAAAGTGTTGGGGGCATTTAGGATTCCCTTCCATGTTGACCCAATTTTTTATTTTTATTTTGTCTTCTTGTGCCTTTCTTCATATGGTCTGATATAGTAAGGGATTGTTATGGTAGTTCATTTATATATATTATTACACTTATTTATCTATATTTATGAGTAGCTCTGACCCCAAAATATCAAATTGCCCCTATGTCCCTTGTTTGTAATGTTATTGTCTCTTCTTTCATTTTCCCTCTCTTATCTTTCATGCTTGTTTCGTGATGTTGTGGTGCTCATGTGTTGTCCCTCACATGTGAAACAACATTACCATGATTACATCTTGCTATGTTCCATGGGCCACAACATCACTTTTTCATTCTTTCTTTTCTCTCCTTAGGATGTCATGTGCCTTAATGTTTAGAACACACCAACCTAAGGGGGGGCTATCATGTCACTTTGATTTTCAAAAACTATATTCAATGGCCAACGAATCTTTTCTTGAAAATATTCTCAAAATATTTTTGAAAAATTTGTATTCCTCAACAAGGACCCCTAATAGAATATTTTTCCTTCATCATGGGTTCATAAAGAAATAATTTTACAAACATTCATGCGTGGAGGGAGTACCTTCACTTGAGGATGAAGTTTTGACTTTCCCCTTGCGAGGGGACCTTCTTCCTTTCAAATTCCTTGATAAAGTGAACATCTTTCGAAAGGATTCCTTGATGTTGAATTGATTTTCAAAAAATACTCTTACACTTTCAAAATGTGTGTCGCTTGAGTGGACCCCTTTTATTTTGAAGGGTTCCCGAGGGACCCCTTTGAAAGCTCTTCCTCCAATTTTTGGCTGTCTGCATAACTGTTTGCTTTTCTACTTGTGTGGCTTCTTTGTATTTTCTAACATGTTTTTTTTGCGGATTAACATGTTGCTTTGTAGGTGTGCCTATGAAGTTGCTTTCTAGTCTAACTCTATGGAGTCCCCCACATTGGGCTTCCTTTAGGAGAGAGTACCTAGGGGCACCTTCTTTCTAGTTCTGAGGACTTGTGAAGCGCTTGCATCCTGCTAGATTTTTCCATCGATGGTTTACAGGCCTTCAGTGCACTTTGTTCTAACCTCCTCTGGAGAGACTGCCTATGGAGTTATTTTATTGCCCTACACTTTCAATTTTTCTAGATTGTGGTCTGCTTCATCAAAGGTTCAAGTATACATTTCTAAAATATTTTGATCTACTTTACCAAACACTCATTGACACTCATGTTTGCTAAAGTGGGGGAAAAATGTATAGGAGCGAATACCAGGGAAAACTTTAGTGGCGAATCTTCGCCAATTGGAAAATTCTAAAAATCGGCCAAGTCAAAATTGGTGAATTATTTGCACCAAATAGGGTGTCCAAATTTCCCAAATTTTATAAACTATCAGTCTAATGCATGTCCATTCGCCAATGATTTTTTTTATGATGCATATTTAAGCAAAAAATTTTCCATAACAAACTACACGTTTCAAATGGACCGACTAATATTTTTGCCTGGAATCCCAAAAGCATGTAATAAAACGCCTACATATTCACCAATACTATTAAAACAACATTGTATTAGGACCCATTTCGCCAATTAAAATTTACAAAAGGTTGCTTGTGAAGACCCATTTTTCTAATTAAAATTTATAAATAGTTGCTTATGAGGACCTATTTTGCCAATAACATTTAAAAATAATTACATTTGAGGACACATTTCGCCTTGAAAATTAAAATGTATCATTGTATAAGCACGCGGGATTCACCAAATTTTTAATATAACATTTAAAAATCCTGCAAAATTCACCAAATATGGATTGATATAAATACAATCAAAAGTGTCATTTATTCTTACACATTTTGTTTAGTTCTGAGGTTCTACTTCTTGATTCAAAAGTTAGTGAAAGCTGAAAAATGTAGACTTAAAGGTGAGTGATCATTTCTTCATAGTGTTATTAGTTATAATTGTATATGCATAAAATTGGTCATATTTAATTATTCCTGACATTTAATTAAATATTTATTATTTAATTAATTCCTCTAAAAGTCTTCTACACGTAATTAAATTTAATCAATTTAATTATAGTATTCATTCATCTTATTCTCCCACCATAATTAAATAAATCTATTTTATTTAATTATTCCACATATCTACTTGATTAAATAAAATAAATATATTTTATTTATTTAAGTTAATTATCATCTTTTGAATTTAATTAAATCTTTTTAATTAAATTTAAATATCTCTTTTCTTTCTATTTTAAAACTTTCCTCTAATTAATTAAATACTTTTATTTAATTAATTTCATTCTTTCAAATTTAATTAAATATTTTATTTAATTAAAGATCTTCCGCTTTCTTCAAATCATAATTAGATATTCTGTTTAATTATGAAATCTTCTGATTTCCTCAAAATCTTAAATAAATATTTATTTAAGAAAAATCAACGTGCACTCATAAATAAATAATTGAATTGGATAATTCATTATTTATCTTATCATAATCCTTCCATTTTTTCTTTTAAAAAGATGATTTTTAAATCATCTCATCTTATCTCTTCCATTAAAATGGAAAAATCTGGCTTTATTTGTTTTCTTCTATTTTCTCTTCAATCTCATCTATCTTCAACCATTTGATCTGTTAGGAATTATCACAGCCATTGACTAACCCAGCCAATCAAAATCTTTGAAAAACTCTATAAATGCACGTGCAAATCCAAGCATTGGTTACAACACAGGACGAACACAACATACGCTTGCATTCTTGCATTTTAAGTATTTTCAGCAATATTTCTCATCATAGCATAATCTTGCATTTAGCATAGTATGCATTTTTAATCTCATTCTTCAGTAGCCTACTTTGTTGAGCTTGGAATTCCAAATCTGAGAGCAACTTGAGCAAAGATGAAACACTGGAGATAGAGAGCAATAAAACAACTTCAAAGAGGCTGCCACAAGAGTTTGTTTATTTGTTTAATCTTCTTTTAGCTTCTTTGATTTAATGTTTTATTGATTGTGTTGTTGAATTCAATTTAGATTGATCATATTTCATACACACATAAATTGGCGCCCACCGTGGGGCCTATGCCTCGATTTTAATATTTTCTTGCAGAGTTTTTTGGCAGGTTTCCGCGTTCTGAGTTTGGCATTCAGAAAAATTCATTTTAGCACATCCGAGACTTTCTGCGGCGCTTCTGTGACTGTAATTTCTTTCTATTTTCACAGGTGGTCTAGCGCATCTGGGGACTGTTTTGACGCTTCTGAGAGTTATTTTAGCGCATACGAGGGACAAAATAGTGCATTTAGTGCATTTCATCTTTGTGTTTATTAAAATGGCCCATTTAATGACTGTTTTAGCGCTTTTAAAGTATGATTGAGCACATTAGTTGTCTGTTTTTGCACATCTCGGGTCCATTTGTCTGTAGTTCTGTGTTCTTTTAGCACTTTTAAGGATTGTTTTGGCGCATTTAGGAAATTTCTGTGGCACATCTAAGGTCTGTTTTAGCGCTTATAAGTTCTGTTTCGGTGCATTTAAGGTTTGTTTCGACGCATTTAAGGTCTGTTTGAGTGCATCTAAGGTTTGTTTTAGCGCTCATAAGTTCTGTTTTGGTGCATCTAAGGTCTGTTTGAGCGCATCTGGTTGTAACAAAAAAATAGAATTCTGAGTTTGACGCATTCCGCAGACATAATTTTCTCTTGTTAAAAAGAAGCAACCCTAGGATAGTCACATCTGGATAAAAACTGATCAATCCTAGGATAGGCATGGAATGTAAAATGAAGCAATCTAGGATAGACACCATACAATGATTTTTGCAGTTAAAATTGGACAAACTTGTTTTTGGTGAAGCAATATCTTCACTTAGATTAGATCATTATGATTTGGAATTTAAAAAGAACATTTGTTTGCTTTGTCTGTGGCAATAGGTCTATGCTCTCCCCTTAACTGGGTGATCAAAATACCAGAATTGCCTTTTCAATTTCATGCAAATTTATGCTTTATTAAATCCTTTAGAAGGCTTGCCGTAGTGGGAAAAAGTACTCACCCTACGGGAATGATCTAAGTGGGAACAACCAAAGCCAGGTTTTCCAACCCACTATAATCAAAAGTGAATTTTGGGGAAACACATATTCAACGGCAGCGAGCAAGATAACCATCCCCAAAATCTTTGTTCTAAAGATTGGGAGGTCTCCTGAGGGAGTTTATCTATTGTCGCACCGAACGAAAACCTTGACTATGAACCATAGTGTAGAAAGCTAGCTGTGTCAGTATCCAGACATTATTTCAATCACAGTGCAAGGGGAGGGAAGAATCTGCCCCCAAGACACTCACCATATAATCGCCATAGATTGTTTGCTCAGGGGATTTGGTATCCACTTCTGTCACCTTGAGTACGCACCTGGAAAAGAAAAAAACATGGGCGCCCTCTAGGGGGTGACATGGCTGTGTGAGTCAACGCGATTTTAAGATGTGGGCTGTGATTGCTATGATGACCTTTTGACTATTAAGAGTGAGTCTGCTTGAATTGTCTTTCATGTGCTAAACCTGTGAAAGCACTTGCTGAAAAACATTTTCTTGATCAAACACTTGATGTTAGTTAGGGTTTTAAAAATAACTATTTTTCAGAATGTTTGTTGTGTCTTCCATTACATTAACTCAGATAAAATATCATCGAAAATGAACGTGAAGAACAACAATTGAAACCTTTCAAAATCCATTCACATCTTTGGTCCAATAACGTTCTCAATATTTATCCTCATGCTTAGGAAGTGGAAATCAACAAAGTTTGTCAAGAAATCAATTTCCACTAGAATCAAGAAACCCAAGAAACAATTAGGGTACAAGAAGTCATTGCAAAGAAGAAAATTTTTGTACAAAATTCGCCATGTCTTGCTTCATTTCCGTGGATTTCTTCATAGATACCAAGACTTCGTTAGGGGGTTCACTGAGGAGTATGCTATAGAACCCTTGGATTCTCGAGCTTATTATCAAAGATTAGCTCTATCTCAATGACATAATCTTAATCAACCTCTTGAGTTTGACAATATACCACAAAATTCTATTGAGTATCCCTCACATCCCAGTCAAATCCTCCAGTGATCTTGAATTCTTCCTTCAAAACAAAGATCAAATCTTTAAGAGTGCATCTTCCAAAACAATTTTTTTTGATTATTGACTCAACTTCGCCAACAGGATTCTGACATCCTTCATCATCGGAAGCCATAATCAAGAATTAGGAAACATCTTTGATCATATCATAAGATTCTCATCTTATCAGATCAAAATATCATCATTATCACACTCATCAAAACTGTGATCTAAGTTTAGAAGATTTCTTCAAAATCACATGCCTATCTTCACAAGATCTCAATACATCAAATCGAGGGAGGAAATCCAACAAGAAGGTCATACTCAAAACACTCAAGAAGAAGGTGAAACCAGTAATCCTCTCTACAGTATGAGTCGTAATCCACTTTTCAACAATGACATGGATAATAGAGAAGAAAATCCCTTCCACAAGTACAAAGCCATAAACAATACTACTGTCGATAGTGATGATGAACATGAGGATGAATGCCACCTTAGAGAAGCTGAGCAAGATCCCAAATTTTACAAGGCCATAGAAAAGATCTTGCAACATGATAAAGAAAAATATTTCCTCTATCTAGCTGACCAAGGAGCTAAATTGCCACATGACTTTAATACTGAGATTTTGAAGAACAAACTTGAAGAAAAACCCCCATTTGATCTTAGTTCTTTGACTCAACAGATCAAAGCACTTCAAGGACAAGTTAAAGAGTTACAAGGGGGAACCACCACAAAGAAATATACTCTTGAGGACATTTGTCCTTATCCTTTCGATCGAAGCCTCAACATGATTCTATTTCCCAAACATTGTGAAATTCCAAAATTTGATCGCTATAATGGGAAATCGGATCCAATCGATCATGTTAGAGACTTCCGAAACATGACATTGGAATTTGCTCATGAAGACACTTACTTGATGCGATTGTTTCCTAGGAGCCTTGGAGTTCACTCTATGGAATGGCTATCTAAGATTACACCTCCCATCAGGACATTTGAAGAATTAATCAACTTATTCATATCACAATATGCCTACAACATACAACATTAAATCACCATGATAGATCTCTATAAAGTTGCACAAAAACCTAGTGAATCTTTCATTACTTTTCTTCAGAGATGGAGAAGAATGTTCGCCAGATATCCACGTCCTGTTCCTGAAAAGGAAAAGATGATTACTTTCATAAACAACTTGAATTCAGAGATGAGCTATCATTTAAATTTACATTGTCCTACCTCTTTTGAGAAACTAATCAAAGATGTTATAACCATTGAAGGTGCATTGGTCAAAAGAGGAACAATAAAACTTGACAAAGACAATCCTAGCTCATACAATCATCACAATAATCAGGACAAGTCTAAATTCTGGACTTGCAACAAAAATGTGGTGAATGATGGTGTTGTTGATGCAAATCAGGTCTCGACCAAACCATTTGTCCTTGGTATTCCAGATACTCAGCGCAACAACAATGTCAACTTGATAGCAAATCAAGGAAACAATCCTCCTTTGAGAAACAATGTGAATCAAAACTCTACTCCCAATCAAGGGACTACCAAAAATCAAGGTTACCGAGGACCCAATAACAATAACAACTCCTTAGGGAATACCTCAAATACAACTCTGCAACGATTTTCATTCTTCTCGAATAGAAGAACTTACACTTCATTGGGTCAATCTTTGGAATCCGCGTTCAAAGAGTTGATGGCCAAAAATGTCATTACTCTGCCACCTCAACGAAACTATGAACCCAGTGTAAAACTTCCATCATGGAATGAGGCATACTATTGCGATTATCATCGCTGTAAAGGTCATCGTACAAATAACTGTCAAGCATTGAAGAATACCATTCAAGACTTAATCGACAATGACATCATTACAGTAGAAGGACATCAAAAATCAAATGCAGACCACCAAGCATTTCGCAACCCTTTGCCCAACTATCAAAAGGGTGAGTCTTCTGAAAAAAATGTGAATCATGTCAATGATGATCATATAATCAACTATCTCTACAGAGACGATGAGCAAGTAAATGTCATCAAAGTCAATAAGAAGACGAAATATAGAGAAGTTAATGCAACAACGAGGGCACAAGCTAAGGTTGTCTTAAAGGGCACCTCTTTGAAATCGACTGAACCTCCACCTCAACATTCATATGATTTGGTCAACCAACTTCAGAAAACTCTTGCTCAAATCTCTATCTTTGAACTCTTAAAAATTTCCCCAGCGCATAAGGAAATTCTTGAAAAAGCCCTCTTTGAAACAACCGTATCCACTGATTTCGATGTGGACCAATTTCAAGCCATGGTAGGATACTTGTCCTCACCCACTTGCCTCTCATTCTCTGAAAAAGATGATGTTTCCATAACTCATCCCCATAACTCATCATTATACTTAGAAGTCATGGTCCATAAGTTTCGTGTTAGACGGGTTCTAATAGATGGAGGTGTTGGTCTCAATATCTGTACCATGAAATTGGTTAAAGCCTTAGGATTTTCTGAGGACTCCATTGATTTCAGAAGAAAGATCACCATTAAAGCTTATGATGATGAAGAAAGAGCATCCAAGGGTCTAATCATGCTGCCAATCAGAGTGGGTCCTGTTATCAAAAATACTTTCTTCCAAGTATTGGATCGTGATTTGGCATACAACATCTTGTTGGGTCATCCTTGGATCCACAAAATGTAAGTTGTCCCATCAACCTATCATCAATGTTTAAAGTTCTCTTATGATGGACAGGAGATCACGATAACAGCTGATAATTCCAACATTCAAACTTGTGCCAACATAAAAGCTAATCAAGATACTTTAGTTCCTAACAATCGAGAAGCTCATGCTTGTACTTCTCTAAAGATTGACACGCAAATTAGTCAATTAACCAATAGTTTTGATAAGAAATTGAAATTCAAAGACCATGGAGTCGGAGAATATTCTCTTTGTATTGCCAATTTACCTAGATATCGCCTCGATCACATGGACAACCGTCTATCACAGAACATCAAGTATCAGCAACATCAACATCAAAGCAATCACCAACAAAGCCAATCACAAAGTTTAATGGACAATTCATCAAAGAGAAATTCCCCATGGAAGATCCTGAGGATACAAAAATTCTAAACTGGCTCTATAAAGATGAAGATGAAGCAGTTTATAATGTCAAATTACCCACAAAAAAATATGGAAAAGGGTATTCAATCATACAGAAGATGGGTTATGATAAAGGTCTTATCGGAAAAAGGAAAGGAGTAGTTGAACCTATTCACCTCTGTGGACTCACCGTAAAAGAGAAAACTGGATTAGGTTATGATACTCACTCCAAAGAAAGCACATCCAAACAATTGCATGGCACTATCTTCGCATTGCAAGAAGGCTCGAATTCACGAGAAGCATGTGTGGCAACGGTTCAAAACTTCTTGGATAACAATTCTGACACAGACTCTGCTGAATATGAATGGGATACCATTTACAATGATGAGTTTTGGAGGGATAAAGAGGTTGATGTAATACACTAGTATGCCCCAACTCTAATCAAAGGTCAAGGTTCAGAGACCCAAACATGAGAGTCTGAACTACAAAGTCACTATGATTCTAGTGATATTGAGTCAGATCTAAACAAACAAGATTATCATGAGGACAGTACCATCATTGACCTACCTCATACCTCGGATCCTATGATCAACTCCATTATGACCATAACCATAGCCGATTTCACCCAACCCAATGACCCTATACCTTTGATTTATCCTGATCTCATTGATTGAGATTCATCCAAACCTATCAACATACCAATGTTTCCAAGTGATGAAGCTATTGTAAACTTCCTTTCTGCAGAGGACCTAAATGACTGTTCCACTAGTGATTTTCAGCATAAAGTCTTTGACCAGGAGGGTGTCAATTCTCCTAGCTGTAAAAATAAAATTAAAAACAAAATATCTAATGGTGAAAACTAGAATCTGGTAGTATTAGATCAAACAAAAGATAAAATAAAGAGCATATTGGATGGTGAAAACCTTTTTAAGGCACCAGACGATGGGAATCTTGACACTCTCCTAGAGCATTATCATGAGAAATCACCTATTTTGATTGAGCCTACAAATGCCGTCGATCTTGAAACTTCAGACAAACCAATAATTTTACAGCCGGCTGCATCAATGACAGAAAAAGAAATACCAGAGTTCATGGAATTTTTAAAAACAAATCAAGTCAACTTTGCTTGGTCTTACGCGGACATGCCCAGTCTTGATCCTGACCTTATCATGCATCACTTGTCAATCAAACCAGGGGTTAAGCCTGTCAAACAAAAACTCAAAAAGATGCACCCCCATGTGGCATTATTAGTTAAGGAAGAATTGAGAAAAATCCTTGATGTGGGCTTCATAAGATCGATCGATTATGCAGAGTGGATCTCCAACATTGTTCCTGTATCCAAGCCAGATAAAAGTGTCAGAGTGTGCATAGATTTCAGAGATCTTAATAAAGCATGTCCTAAGGATGACTTCCCACTTCCAAGTATTGACACTATAGTTGATTTGATAGCTGGCCATGCCATGTATTCATTAATGGATGGTTTTTCTGGTTACAACCAAATCAAGATTGCACCTGAAGACCAGGAGAAAACAACTTTCACATGTCCATGGGGAACTTACTGTTGGAACGTCATGCCTTTTGGTCTGAAGAACGCTGGGGCTACCTACCAAAGAGCCATGACTACGATTTTTCATGACATGATGCATACATTCATGGAAGATTATGTAGACGACATATTGGAAAAATCATACACCAGAGAAGGACATCTAGAAATATTGTCCAAGATATTTGCAAGACTGGAGAAATTCAAAGTTCGTCTCAATCCCAAGAAATGTGTCTTTGGGGTCACATCTGGAAAGCTCTTAGGGTATATCGTGTCAGAAGAAGGAATTGAAGTAGATCCTGCTAAAGTTCAGGCGATCATGGAAATGCCTCCCCCAAAGAACATTAGTCAATTAAGATCATTACAAGGACAGCTTCAGTCTATCCGCAGATTCATTGCACAAATAGCTGACAAGAGTCTACCATTCACCCATCTACTACATAAGAATGTTCCTTTCAAGTGGGATGACAAGTGTGAATTGGATTTTCAACAAATCAAACAATACTTAATGATTCCACCAGTTCTAGTACCACCGAATCTAGACAAACCATTGATCTTATATATTGCAGTAACAGAAACATCCTTGGGTGCATTGCTAGCGCAAGAAGACTCCACAGGAAAAGAACGTGCAATCTATTATATCAGTAGAACAATCACAAGTCATGAGCTCAGCTACACTACCGTCGAGAAGGCTTGTCTAGTAGTAGTCTTTGCTTCACATAAATTTCGGCATTACATGTTAACTCATACGATCAATTTGGTTTCAAAGATTGATCCACTCAAATATTTGTTAAGCAAAGCATCATTAACAGGAAGGTTAGCAAAATGGGTAATGATTCCGAGTGAGTTTGACATCCATTATATTAATCGCAAGGCAATCAAAGGACAAGTTATCGCTAATCAACTAGCTGAAGCACCACTGCAAACAGACCATCCTCTGCACATTGAATTTCCAGATGCTGATGTCTTTACTACCAAATCCAAACAACCATGGTCCTTATATTTTGATGGTTCTTTCACTCAACATGGATCGGGGGCAGGCATACTTTTCGTCACCCCTCAAGGAAACACCATTCCTCAATCATATAGGCTGATGTTTCCATGAACCAACAACATAGCTGAATATGAAGCATTAATCACGAGACTGAAGATTGCATTGGAATGGAGGATTACATAACTACAAGTGTATGGTGACTCACAGTTGGTCATTTATCAAATCAATGATGAATATCAAACCAAAGATGATAAACTGTTGCCATATAAAAAGATGGTCGATGACTTCAAGAAGTACTTTGTGGACGTCAAATTCACACAAATTCCAAGGCTTGATAACAAAGCAGCTGATGCCATGGCTACGATCGCATCATTGTTGCAGCTCCCAGAAACTCAGACTCGCTATGAATTTCTGGTGGAACAATCATTTACACCTGCCTATGACACACCCAAAAGCCAAATAATTTGCCACTTGGTAGGATCCGATTCACCTTGGTATGGCAAGATTTATGCCTACCTAAAAGATGACATTTTACCACCTGACTTATCCCGTAACCAAAAATGAAATTTTATTCGCCAATGTTCTCGCTACACCCTTATCGCCGACACCCTTTATCGTCGTGGTCTTGATGGTACTTTGCTTCGATGTCTTGAACGTGATGAATCTAACAAAGCTTTATAAGAAGTTCATGGTGGCATTTGTGGTACTCATTCGAGTGGACTGACCTTATCTAAGAAACTGATTAGAATGGGTTACTATTGGCCTACAATGGAAAGGGGATCATTCACTTTTGTGAAAACATGCTCAAAATGCCAGATTCATGGGAATCTCATTCATGCTCCTGCACAAGAACTACAACTATTCACACCAACCTGGCCATTTTCCCAATGGGGGTTAGATCTAGTAGGTAAGATACATCCTTCGTCCTCAAATGGGAATAAGTTCATCATCACAGCCACATAATATTTTACCAAATGGATTGAGGCAGTACCTCTGACTAAAGTTACTGGCAAACAAATATCATCATTTATACTGAACTATATCATTTGTCTATATGGCATTCCCAACTCCATTATTACAAATAATGGATGACCTTTTAAGAATCAGGATGTGGATGAACTTTGTGAGAGATTTCACATTCAGCACAAATATTCAACACCTTACTATCCACAAGGAAATGGCCAAGCAGAGGCCTCAAATAAAACAATCTTGAAAATCTTGAAGAAGACTGCGAATGATGCAGGGAAAGATTGGCATGTTCAACTCAATCCTGCCTTATGGGCTTACAAAACCAGTGTCTGCACACCAACGGGAGCAACACCATTTGATCTTGTCTATGGAGCAGAAGCCATCCTACCTCTAGAAGTTGAAATCCTATCACTCAGAGTATCACTGAAAGGTCTCACAATAGACGATGAATACAGAGTTTCCCGACTCCAAGAACTAGAACTCCTAGATGAAAAGAGACAAAGAGCAGTTGACCATTTGAAAGCATACCAGCAGATGATGTCTCACAGCTACAACCACAAAGTAAAGCCACGTACCTTTCATGTGGGTGATCTGGTTTTGAAAGAAAACCCACGAAATCAGCAAAACAGAGAAAAGGAAGGAAAATTTGAACCAAATTGGTTAGGTCCTTATGTGGTTATCGTTGTCTATGGTTCGGGGGCATACAAACTATCAACGCAAGAAGGGGACTTGTTTGATGAACCCATCAACATCATGCACCTGAAAAAGTATTGTGTGAAGCAGTTATCATTGGCAGAAAAAGTCCTGAAGAAATCCAAAAATAGCATAAAAAATCCTGAAGAAATCCAAAAACAGGAGAAAAAGTCCTGAAAAAGTCCTAAAAAAATCCAAAAACAATAGAAAAAGTCCTGAAAAAATCCAAAAACAGTAGAAAAAGTCCTGAAGAAATCCAAAAAATAGCAGAAAAAGTCCAGAAGAAAAAGTCTTGAAAAAATGGTTACCCTGGGTGGCAAACAGGCATCTCGGTAGCGTTAAAAAAAAAAACGTCATAGGATGAAAACGTAACAACAGGCAGTCTATTGACATGAAAAATGCAATAAAAACAAATAGTGAAAATCTGGCAAACATACGCTATTTGTAGCTCTCCGTCTATTAGTTCATATTCTGCACTTGGCTTTTCAGCTTTCCTTTCCATGCATTTTCCCATCATCTTAGGTCCATACCAGCATCATGCTATCATCATTTGCCTAGAACAATAATGTCTTACCATGGCTTGATTATTGTACATATTCATTCCAACAAGTTGTATCAATACTGGGGGCAAACGTTGACATACTGAGGGCAATCAACTTTCAGAAAACAACTAGACAAGGACATCATACAAAATCAAATCACATGAACAAACTATCCAATCATCAATCCATGTCACAACAGTTTTCAACAAGAACCATATCATGACTCATATCTGGATGATCTAAAATCTGAATAGTGTTTGGAATAACAGTTTTTCATTTTGAACTATGGTTGTTTGAATTTCGATATCATCTCTCTGGAGTACACTCGATGATGTACTGAACTAGAGTGGCAAGGAAAGAGGATGATTTTTCTTTGTTTGCTGTCTTGAGGTTAACTATCTATCTGTTGCAAATATGTCGCGAGACATGATTTCCAAAGAAATATCATCGATGATAGTTCTACATTTGCATCAGACGGTGGTTAGTCTTTGTCTATTTACGCAAGAAATGCTCAGGTCATCTTGGTTCAATTATACCTCGATGCTTGTGTTCACTTGCTATATCAAAAATCGTGAAAGTTGTACTCAGGTCATCATTGGTACTAATTTCCCCTCTGATGCTTGTACATACTTCCAACATTTTAACGCTCTATGATGATCCAAGAAAGCTACCAAAAGGCTCAACGATTGGTTTACTTCATTTTAGTTGCATTTCATTTTAGATTAGTGTACATATATTTGCATACCGGATTTGCATTAGAGTTTTTGAAAGGGCTAACAAGAACAATCAACGGCTGTCATGTCTCTTTAGACTATTTGTGGAGGACATTCAGACATTTGTTTCATCACCTTTCATCTTCATTATCATTTCATCTAGATCCTACTATCTATCATTTTCCATTCATTTGCATCACTTAGGCTCTATTATCATTTCATATCACTGACCATTTATCATTTCATATCATTTTTTTATTTTCAATTTCATATCAGTTTCCATATCCATTTATTATTTACCATTATCACGTCATCACCATTTCATTCATCATTTATCATCTTCATATCCATTATCACTTATCATTTATCATATCATATCATTATCATTTTATCATTCCATTTATCATTTATCATATCATTTCATTATCATTTTATCATTTCATTATCATTATCTTTCATTTCATTGCATATCATTTATCATTTCCATTTCATTTCACTTATCATTACCATTTCATATCATTCAAAGTCCTTATCATTTCATTATCATTTTATCATATCATTTCATTATCATTTTATCATTTCACTTATCATTTATCATATCATTTCATTTAACGTTATCATTTCGTATCATTCAAAGTCATTATCATTATCATTTTATCATTTCATTTATCATTCATCATTTCATTATCATTTCATTATCATTTCATTATCATTTCATTATCATTATCTTTCATTTCATTGCATATCATTAATCATTTCGATTTCATTTCACTTATCATCTCTCATTTCATTTTCATTATCATTTTATCATTTCATTATCATTTCATGTCATCATCCTCTATCATATTATTTTATTAACATATCATTACATTATCATTTCTGCTCGTTATCATTTATCATTTCATCACATCATCAATACATTTCACAACATATCATTTATCAGCTTATCATACATCTCATTATCATTAACCATTTCATTTTATATCGTCATTTTCATATCCATTCATATTACAAATTCATAATGCATATCTTAAACACAACATTCATTTTCCATCATATCATCATTATTTATTTACATTTGAAAATCCAAAAAACAAACATTCCATACATACATCTTCATATCATTTTCCAAATAACATTTTTTTCATACAACATATCAAATATCCCATGACATATTTCCACAATCACATCATAAGTCATCCACCTGCATGACATCATTAATACGCATCGTCAATCATCATCATAAACATATCATACCAAAATCATCCTACATATCATGTTAGTCATCAAATCATTCAAATGCATACCAAAATCCATAACATATAGAAATAAATGCATATCACATAATCAACAAATCATGATAGACATCAATCATCTCATAAATGCACATCACGTCATCAAAAAAATCATCGCTGCTGCATATCATCACTCATCAAAAATGATACAAATGTCCAATGTCCAAAGAAAATAAACAAGTCCAAAGAGAAATACATGGGATATGATAAAAAAATGGCATATATAGGCTCTAAAAATGATATACATCACAAGGCTAGTTGGTCGATGCCCCTGATGGAGCTGGTCCGGAAGGAGGTGGCTTGCCACTGGTACCTGCATCTGGATCTCGCCAAGGCCCAGTAACCCCTAGACTCTGAGTACGTGTCCATGATTTGCTCCTGCTCCTAGTATGGGACCGTGGAAATGGCTCTCTGTGCTCAGGAGGACATAACTCCTCATATCTGACTCGATAATACTTGACCTCCCTAGCCATCTCCATGCCCTCTGCAATGGCATCCCGTAACGATGCACTCTCTATAGTGCCCATCAATCTCTGAGCTACGCCCTCGGCCTATGCTGCCCTCCGTCTCAAAGTATCTCTCTCAGTGATCAGCTGAGCTATCTATGGGTCTGGGGCAGGCAGAGTGACCTATACCTGTGCCTGAGTCTAAGCCTGTGCCAGCTGTGACTGCAACTGTGCTATCACGCTCTGTGCCTACTCTAACTGACCCTGCATAGTCTGCACCTGGGCCTGCAAAGTGGCTATCTGTGTTTGCTGGGAAGAGGAAGACATCCTGATGACCGTCTGTGGTCTACCACCAGATCTGGCCCTCCGAACAACCTGGGAACTGGCTAAGCTGTCCATCCTTTGCCTCACTAACCTCTCTACCTCCCCTCCATCATCTCCCCCGTCATCCCCACCATCTGAGCTGTCATCATCACTGTCACCCTCCTCTTTGTCATCCTTCTCCTCCTCATCTCTAGCCACACCCTCCTCTCCACCACCGACTGCTTTCTCTCCGCCAGCCACACCCTCTTGTCTCCCTGCCACTGGCTACTGTACCACTACAATGGGCCCTGGCTCATCTGGACAAGTAAACCGTGGAAATCAATGAGTATGGAAGTACACTAAGTACTCATCTGACATGCCTGCATCTGTAACCTCTGGCCTATACGCCCATACCTATGGCTGCAAACTCGCATACTCTGTGTACGCCACCTGGTAAGTAATACAGTGTCCCCATCCAGGATCATCCTTGCCCTGCCCATAATGAGCTACGCCCTGTGGCATCCCCTGCGTGAACCCATACTGTCTCTACACCCGCAAGGCCAAAAATCTCTCAATAATGAACGGAGTCCATCCTATCAGATATCAAGGTATCCAAACAAACGGAATCTCCAAGTGATCCGTGTCCCAAGGCTCGCAGTATGTGTATGGTCTCCATATCACTGAGTCCACATCGTCAAGCACACGTCGCCAGTACTCCAACTTGCCCAGCTTGGGCTGGACAAGTGCACTTGAATACGCCTCCACATATGGCCGCCCTGGTAGCCTCGCCCTGGCACACTCTGGCCTCGTCACTGCAATATGCTCCCATGCCCAGATCTGGAGCAAAGTCACACTGCTAGCCAAACTCGTCGACCCTCGGTACACTACCTGATGTAGATCATGATACAAATGTGCCAAAATGCAGCTCCTCCAAGAATACCTCCGTGGCTGAGTCACCATCCACTCTAGCATCCTCCCCCACCCAATTGAAAATCCCTTTGACAGATGGTCTGGTCCAAGGAAGCCTCCAATAAATGCCACCAACACAGCAACTAAGGCAGGATACCTACTGAAATCCACCCATAGCACCCAATATCTGGCTATGGACTCATCACCACAAATCCTCCTCAATGCCTCAGTCCCACCTATCTCCTTGTGATCATAAACCACAAGGGAACCTACCACAGGAATCCCTAGAATCCTTTATACATCCTCAGGTGTCACGGTCATCTCACTTGTCGGAAAATGAAAGGTGTTATGATCGGAATGCCACCTCTCTGCCAATGCGGTCAGCAGTTCCCTGTTGACTCGAATCCCTCGCGGGATAGTTAATAGAGGTCCTAGTCCATAGGAACCTATCCACTGTACCTCCGCAAGAGTCAACTCTCCTATCCGATCCCAACATATCGGGAACCGCTCTCTACTCTGAAGGTTTTCAAACACCTCCTATTATCATCATAATGACAACTAATCAGACTCCTAGCATGTGCTCTATCATATCAGTGACCCATATCATGTGAGTGACCCATATTAGTGCCCCATATCACACAATCAAAACATCATTCTATTTGTATTTTGAACATAAATGTAAATATGTTTTCACATCAATCATTTACTATTTGTTTTCTATCATCGAGAGAAAATTTATTAGAAGTCATATCAAACATTTACTACTTGTTTTCTATTGCAGGAAACAAATTTATCAAAAGTCCTATCAGGCATTTACTCTTTGTCTTCTAATCGAGGAAGCAAAGTTATCAGTTAATCATCAACTATCAATATGATGGCAAAACATTTTCTTTATCTATTGACCAAGGATGCAATATAGACCATCATTTTTTTCATCCTGGCATTCTACCAAAATTTTCTCAGATGCGCTAATCTGCATCTCATATGCGCTAAAACTCAAAAGTGCTACAGTTTACCTCAAAAGCGCTAAAACTCACTCGATCGGCTCTTACACACTAAAAGTGCCACTTCATTACCTATAAGCGCTAAAACCCTAGATGCGCTAATCTAAGCAACATATGCGCTATTTCATCCCGTTGAAGCACTAAAACACTAAATGCGCTAAACTACCCCGCGTATGCGCTACTTTGTACCCTAAAAGCACTACTCTGCTTCTATTCTAGGCGATTCCTAGATGCGCAACTCTATGCCCTAGATGCGCTAAAGTGCCCTACACAGCCAACTACGCTAGAAGCGCTACTCTATACTTCATATGCGCTAGACTGCCTATTTTTACCCTGCACCTAAAAGCGCTAAAGAACACCCTAGATGCGCTAAAAGAAACTTTGTATGTGCTAAAACAGGCTCGCGGATGCGCTAAAACAACATTTCTAATCCTAAATCCGCGTAAAAAATGTACAAAAATCGCTAAAAATCATGAAATTTTGACACACAAGGGGTTTAATCGACTCACCGGTGGTCCATACGCTATTGGTCTCTGAAATCAACGCGCTCGCTCGAATCTGTGAATGTGATATAGGATCGGCATCTCGCTATGTCACTATCAGAGCATCCAAATCACTGTAGTCAAAAGGTGAAAATGACTTTCACTTTTACCATTTCTACCTTATATGGGTCAATTTAGGAAGGTTTTTTATGGCATTTCCTTTATTTTTCACCAGGGGCATCCTTTACATCAATTATTAGGAGCTAAATCACCAAATCACCAGCATAATGTCATCATCCAATTAAATGTTATCTTCATCCGTGATTTACCTCCCGAGGGGGCATCATCAGCATCAACATCAAAAACATATCAGGGGCAACAATTTTTTTTTTTTCTTTTTTTCTTTGAAGCAATGCATTTCACACATCACTTCAAAGAGGGGCAAAATGTATATGCATAAAATTGGTCATATTTAATTATTCCTGACATTTAATTAAATATTTATTATTTAATTAATTCCTCTAAAAGTCTTCTACACGTAATTAAATTTAATCAATTTAATTATAGTAGTCATTCATCTTATTCTCCCACCATAATTAAATAAATCTATTTTATTTAATTATTCCACATATCTACTTGATTAAATTAAATAAATATATTTTATTTATTTAAGTTAATTATCATCTTTTGAATTTAATTAAATCTTTTGAATTAAATTTAAATATCTCTTTTCTTTCTATTTTAAAACTTTCCTCTAATTAATTAAATACTTTTATTTAATTAATTTCATTCTTTCAAATTTAATTAAATATTTTATTTAATTAAAGATCTACTTTCTTCAAATCATAATTAGATATTCTGTTTAATTATGAAATCTTCGGATTTCCTCAAAATCTTAAATAAATATTTATTTAAGAAAAATCAACGTGCACTCATAAATAAATAATTGAATTAGATAATTCATTATTTATCTTATCATAATCTTTCCATTTTTTCTTCTAAAAAGATGATTTTTAAATCATCTCATCTTATCTCTTCCATTAAAATGGAAAAATCTGGCTTTATTTGTTTTCTTCTATTTTCTCTTCAATCTCATCTATCTTCAACCGTTTGATCTGTTAGGAATTATCATAGCCGTTGACTAACTCAGCTAATCGAAATCTTCAAAAAACTCTATAAATGCACGTGCAAATCCAAGCATTGGTTACAACATAGGACGAACACAACATACACTTGCATTCTTGCATTTTAAGTATTTTCAGCAATATTTCTCATCATAGCATAATCTTGCATTTAGCATAGTATGCATTTTTAATCTCATTCTTTAGTAGCCTACTTTGTTGAGCTTGGCATTCCAAATCTGAGAGCAACTTGAGCAAAGACGAAATGCTGGAGATAGAGAGCAATAAGACGACTTCGAAGAAGCTGCCATAAGAGTTTGTTTATTTGTTTAATCTTCTTTTAGCTTCTTTGATTTAATGTTTTATTGATTGTGTTATTGAATTCAATTTAGATTGATCACATATTTCATACACACAATAATAATAATTTTTCATTATCGCTTTTCCATTCTTGCTTTAGTCTTAAAGATGATATTGAGTAGGGAATGGGATCTATATTCTCTATCCTTCTTAAACAAGAATACATTTTTTTCTAATTTTTATTTGAAGTGAGAGATCAATATGTTGAGCGACTCGAGTAGCAAGGGTAAGGCTCTTGGTGCTCCTCAGGGTGGTGAAGAGACTCTTGCCACTCCTCAAACTCTTACCGCTGGTGCTCCTCAGGGTGGTGAAGAGACTCTTGCCACTCCTCAAACTCTTACTGCTCCTTAGGGTGGTAAGGCTCCTGCCACTCCTCAGGGTGGTGAAGAGACTCCTACCGCTCCTCAGGGCGGTGAAGAGACTGGGAGGCCATCAAAATTCCCAAAAATGAGATGTACCATACATTCTTACTTTGGAATTACCAAAGCTTCCGATCCATCAGATCAAGATGGAGCTACATCATGAACTCTTCCACCAAATATTGGTAGCATTCACAATACCTGACCGCCACTGAAAGGTCAAGTTGAGATTGTCATTGAGTTAAATCAAAATGTATCAAATGAGGATGGAAATACCACAAAAGATGTTCCAATGGATACCCTGGGCTTGGTTAGCCATAATGAGATAATTGACTTGGATGAGGATGATGATGTTGGTAGCAAGAAAAAAAGAAGCAAATAAAAAATGGGGCGCGAGTGGGAAATGACAAGGAATTTTCAACTCGGTTGGTTGTCAAAGTACCTATTCATTGTACCAGTGGGGATTGACAATGCAAATGATATTGAAAAGGCAACATTGGCCAAATGTACAATTTGTAGTTGGAAATGTGGAAGATCCAAGATGTTGTAGCTAAAGATTGACACTATAGAAAAGCATATCGGTAAAGTGTATGAAAAACAAATCATAGATGGAAATGAACAATTAGTCGTACGATAGAAATCAAAGGAAGAATTTCTTCATGTTAGGGATGTCGTGGATTATGAAAAGCATGAAAAAATAATGTCAAACATTGTTGCATGTAAAGGTACACTTGAGGCTCAATTTGGAAAAGCAATGGAAGCAACAAATATGTCAAAAACTGTTCATATGAGTGTTGTTTTTCATATTTTTTCCAGAGGGCGTCCTATGACAGATTACCTAAAATATTATGGTTTACTATATTTTTTGAATGTTCCTCACTATCCCTTCTCACATAGGTCAGTAAACGCTGGATGAGAATGGGTAGACTATCTTGCTACAGTTGAAAAGGAAGATTTAAAGGAGAAAGTAAAAGAGTCAAATTTCATTGCATTATCTTTAGATGAAGTTACTACAGTAGACAATACTTCTTGGGTTTGTATGCATTTTTATACTATAGAACATGTTCACCAAGCTCATCTTCTTTGTGTTCATAAAATGAAGGATAGTTCAACATCGCAAAATCTATTTGAACTAGTCAAGAAGTCTTTGAATGAAATTGCAGGTATGGATGAGTTGACAATTGCCAAAAATTTGGTGTGTGTAGGAGCTAATGGAGCTACAGTGATGCAAGGTCAAAGGACCAGTGTTTTCACAAAGTTACAAACTACTTGTGCACCATACATTCTTGGCTTTCACTGCATGGCCCATAGGATGAATTTAGCATCCAAAATTGTAATCAAGTTTCCTACAGTATCAAAAGTTGAAAATCTAGTCCATGAGATCCATGCATACTTTTGCTGAAGTCCCAAACATTTCGTAGAATTTCAAAATTTTGCTGAGGGAATAACACCAACAAACAAGCTTCTCAAGGATGTCGATACCAGATGGATCTCTTTGCATGGACTAGTGCAATGAGTTCTTTAAGAATATCAATCCTTGATTGGAGTGATGTACGCGCATCACAACACAGTAGACAAAGCTCCTGGCCTCTTACATAGGTTAAGCAATATAAAGACACTCTTGACTTTAGCTAGTCTTCTCCCCATGCTGGATGTGATGAAAAATCTTGTGAAGAAAGCCCAAGATAGAACTATGTATATTAATGAATATGTTAATCTATGTAAACATACATGCTTGGCCCTCAATCATCTATATCTAGATCTAACACAAGATGGCCCAAATTATTTCATGTGGCAGAAAATTACAGATTTGAATAATCCTAATAATTATTTATAGTTTAATGCAAGTGGGCACTTATGTATCTATGTATGTGGACATGAGATACCAATGTACCATTGTAAGATAGCTAGGCACTCTAGCAAAGAAGTAGCTATTAAGGAGGAAGATTTTAAGGGCATTGTTAAATTTGTTGGTGATAATCTGAAGGAAATTGCAAAATCTCTTTCCTCAGAGATTCATGAAAGATTCCCTTGACATGAAATACTTGAAGCCATGGGTATTGTGTATCCTTAATTTTGGGAAAACCGAGAGAACCCAAAATATTTTCATGATCAAGTAAAAATCTTGATCGAATCATTTTTGAAAAGTGTAACATACGATGAGCAGAAAATAGAAGGAATTTTAAATGAAGCTAAGCTTTGAAAACAATCTAGGAATTTTGCAACATCTATGAGGGACCAGTATAAATCCATGGGCATGGAGAAGGCCTTTGAACCAGGATCAATAAAAAAGGTTTGGATAAACTTAGGTCAGAGGGAAATATTGTGTGGTTCGATATCAAAATATTTCAAACTTGCTGATTTATGTCAAACAATGATATTGGTGTCGGTGGAGGATGAGAGAGTTTTCAGTACATTGGGGTTTTTGAAATCAAAGTTAAGAAACAAACTAGACAAGAATTTGGAAATTTGCTTGAGGTTGAAAGGAACTGCATATAATGTCTTTAATTTTCCTTTTGAAAGGGCACTTGCAATCTGGAGGTCCACATGTGAAAGAAGAAGGACCGGGTTGTGCAACACTCCAATTCCAAACACTGGTACTGGTGGCAGTGGTAGTGGCAGTGGCAGTGGCAGTGGGACATATGATATTGACACAAATCACACAATGAATGTTGAATTTGAGACATAGGCCGAAGAAAATGAAGAGCAGACTCGAAATCAAATTAAAGATGACTCTTTTACTTTATCTGATGATGCATGACAGTTTGAGGACCTTGACTTTGTTTGGGAAATGGAAGAGAATTAGCATCTTTTAGGTATTTATAATGTACTTCATGGATCAATTTCCCTTGTTCCATACTGTAATTGGAGATATTTAATATTGTATTCAATGAAGTTGTGAATCATTGCACTTCATGAATTTTTTTTTTGATTGGTAATAATATTTTTTACTTTATTGATAAAAAAGTCATATTACATCATTTTCTAAACTTTTTTGAATAACCATCTATCCTCCAGATATTCAACTACTTTACACCAATTTCTCAAAAATTATAGTTTATCTGCAGTGACCTCACTGCTAGCCCTTAACAGCTACATCAAATTCAAAATTTTGCTCAAAATTACATTTATTGCCTTTTTCAAATACCTACTAACTACCTTGCAAACCAAAAAACATCTTCCCTTCATTGCCCACAATTTTAGTGAACCCCATAAAACCCCAAAAACTAACTATAGACAGCCAAAAACTCACAATGCTTGATAGAGGATTAAATTATTGTAAAGCTCTAGACGAGCTACTTGCCACAGATTCCATGGTAGTCAAGTTCATCTTCCTCTTCCTTTGTAGTCGCTTTCTCCAAATGCTCCACTTCAGCCTTTGTGTTCACAATTACTGCCTCAACCTCTATTAATTCCACAATCAATTTTAGAGCTTCCCACCTGCATGTTGCTCCCTCTCTCCATTTGGCATTACGTTTTCTCTTTGTCCATTTCACAAAGGGTACACATTTCTCTATTTCTTCTTCCTCGTCACTATCATTTCCCTCATTGATATCCATTCCTACACCCGAAGTTGCCCATTCCAATAGTGGGTCCATGTCCTCAAGATAATCCTCATGCACTAGTGTCTTCATTACCTTTTTCACAACTTCAATCGACTCTCCCAAATCTAAACCCCAAGCCATAATCAGTGAATATATGTCCATGTTTATTCTATATTTGTGCTTGAGGTCACCGAATCCTTTTCCCAGAATTAGTTGCATTGCTTGCACTAATCGCTCATCACCGTATAGGAAACAACCCATCAGTCTCTTTGCCGATGCTCCTCCATGAAAAGGTGAGAGTTGTTTCCTCGTTGTAAGCATGAAACCAGCCTCCATCACTGATGTAGCTATAGAGCTACCACCTCTTGTTCACCCTTTTCACACCAATTATTCACCACAAAAGAGAAGCATCGAGAAAGCATTTCCTCCAAAGATTAATAGCTTAATTCACATTCCTTGCCATAAATGTTAGGCGTACAATCGATGTTGCCACCCAACTCCACACACTTCTCTCATTCACTTCGATTATTAGAAGGCATTCAACTACTCCTTCATTTATTATATTATAATTGCACTTTATTTTATATTGCACATCATGAATCATATTCCAAACTGTAGTTGATGATATTTTATGTTGTATTCCATGAAATTGTCATATTTTATATTTTATATTGTATTCCATGGTATTGAATTTGATATGTGATTCTACATCATTTTTAAAGAACAACACTTATCACACTACTTATAAATTCATATTGCATTTCCATTCACATAATCTTTGATAAATAACTGAAAGGAATATTATTAATCCATTCCTTGAATAGAAGCTAATAGTTCAACATCCATAACTTATAAGTTATAAGCCAGTAGAAGCTAACAGTTCAACATAAATAACTTATAAAGGCATCCACACAACTTAAACAATAAAAGCTTAAACTAGAAAGCAAAGAAATCTAGACTGCTTTTAACTAGAAAGCAAAGAAAGGTGTAGCTTTTAACCATAAAGCTTTGAAAGGCATGCCAATATGAAATATCAAACTATAAACTAAAGCACAAAGACTTGAATCACTTCAAAACTAATAAATTTCTTTAACTGAACTCAACCATTGCCATAAGCATTCATTCAAAGATAAACATCCGATAGCAATGCAATCTATTAAACATCCAGAACACCAACATAGATAACCATTGGAAAGATATTCAAAATAAATAGAATAAATCCATACACCCCAACACAAAGATTATGTCTGCTTGAACTTCACCATATGAGTTTCTATATTGAAAGATAATTGTAAAACAAACTTGAAAGCATAAAAGAGTTTTTGCTCTAATAAGAAAATCAAAGTTTTTCCCAAAAGATCTTAACTGCATTAGCCAAACCCATAATACAAATAATTGAACATCAACACATTACTAAAGTTTGAATTTGAACTTTTAAATTGATTATCACATGAAGGAATACATAGAGGCATTGGAAATAAAAAATATTGCTCAAAGACAACTCTGTACAAAGCTGAGTTGGAACTTGGAAACTCATATTATCAAAAATCAAATCACTACATCACCTTTTCTAGCAACTTCCACTTTTCAGGTGGTGGAATTGTCATTTTTTCTAATTGATGTTGTTTAACTTGAAGATTTGTTAACAATTCATGATTCAAATTGGAACCTATCTTGGATTCTTTAGTCAATTTTGCATTCAGGGTTAGCAATAGTTTGATGGAATCCAAATAGTTCACCACATCTGGGTTCCAAGGAAACTGGTCCAAATCAATCTTCCTTGCATCCTCCATCTTCTTTCTGAAATCATTCTTTCCAATGAATTTCTCATTTGTGTCAAAAGCCTCTAGAAAACCAAGCTCTGTGAAATTCCTTACCTTTTCATCCACCTTCTTCATCTTGTCTGCAACCAAATGCAAATATTCCTTTGTTTCATGCATTCTCAAACACTTTTCAATGACATATGACAACATCATTGATGTAGCAAGCTGATTAGTAATCCCTTTTGATTTAAAAACATTGTCACTGACTTTGTAGACTATTTGTTGAATTTGATTTTTGTTGATTTCTCTAATGTCAGCACATTTTTGTTGTCCATTAAATATTTGTTGAGCTTATTATGATGTCTGATAGCATCAATCAATTAAAAAATTTCACACAAATGATCAATCCCCTACATTATTTCATCCCAGATCTTTTGTTTCATATGCCTCATTATTTCTCTATAAAATGCAAATAACTTATTTTGACAAGACTTAATTTCATTTTTTGCTTCCATCAGCTCTACCTCCAATCTTTTATTTCTTTTTCTCTCCTCCAATTTTTGTTCCCACTATGCATTTCCATTTGCAATGCTTAGTCTTAATTTTTCTAAAGTGTATTTTTCCTCATCATATTTATTGTTGCTCTCATTTAGCCTTTGCTTCAGTTCATTCACTACAGTCTCATTCTGCTTATCCTCTTTGCTTGTTGATGTAGAGGCAGATTTTTTAATTCTTTTTTCTAATTCATTTCTCTTGTTATCTATTGCTTTCCTCTTTGCTTTCTCATTTGCAAGGTCTACCTATAACTTATGAATTTGAGTCTAGAACCTTTTTTTCTCTCTCTATCTTACTTTAGTAATGATGTGTACACCAATTCATTGTTCTTTTTTGGGGCTCGTGCATGAAGATGGGTAGCAATTTTGTCGCCACTTTTTAATTTTTTTTTGAAAACTCATAACACGAGCACGTTATAACGCGCTCACATTATGGCTTGGTGTGGCGAGCCTAAGGCTCGACCACCACAAGCCTATAATGCGAGTGCATTATAACACACTCGCATTATGATCTAATAAAAGGAAAAAAAGTAAAACAAATTCATTTTTATTTGTCACTGTGTTTTGTTTGTAGCTCACAACCAAAACCCCCATTATTCCACGCTCACGTTCTAGGAGGAAAAAATTTGTGGATTTCTTCATCAATGGTTGCGATTTCATCGGTAGGATGCCGCCATGTCAATGAAGAAGTGTGAGAGGTAAGGGTTGTTTGCTTTTTGTTTTGAACTTGTTAGTTTTAGGTTGTATTTGATTTTTATTTTTTTGAATTTGTAGGAGATGTAAATCAACCTGCAAACCCTTAAAATCCTCAACAATCAAAGCAACAAAATCTTCAACAAAAAAATCAACCACAACAACAACCTCCTCCACCAATCCCTCAACACTCTCCCGACACTCAACAAAATTTAATGAGTGAAATTGAGAACAACAAAACCCAAATTGAGGATTTAATTAGGAGGTTGAGCAATCCAAATGGTTCAACCACAAAAAGAATGACACTGGCAACTTCATTGAAAGATATGTTAAAAAATGTAGATTCAATTAGTAAACAAATAACTAGATGGCAAGATAGGAGGCAGGTGGCTAGGGAATATTACGTGGATAAATTATCATATCAAGGTGTAAAAGATTTAAAAATTACAAGAGGTGATTTGTGCTCATTATTCACTGACCCACACACAAAGCAAAATCTTACCCTCAATGCAAAGAGGTTTCCCATTCATTGGTGCTAGCACCAACAGATTAGGAACTTTTTTTATGATAGGTGGTACTTGGTTTTTGATTACCCACCGTGCAACAATTATGAAGTCTCACAATATTTCCTCAGGAAACTATATGCTAAGTTCATCTTGAACAAAATCCCAAATTATTTTGATATCAGGGACTTCTAGGGGAGAGGTGGGGGGTCGACACAAGATAGACCCAGTGCACAACCGGATCCTACGAGGCAAGTGAGACGACCTCTCGCTAGGTCGACTCATGAGCACATCATCATGCATTTTGTTGTGAAAGAGAATGCCAATGTATAGACTCTGTAGGCCATCAGCACTTTGACGTAAAGTGTCATCAAGCATGCAAGCCCTCTTCTACAACGCCATCTAGGGGAGTCTTCAAGAGGTGGGCTTCGATCCCATGTGTGTCAATCTTGCGGGGTGACTTGTTCATATGACCCCACCGACACTCAGGAGGCTACTACATAGGATCTGTCTACAGCTATGGAGATGGAGAGGGTAGCTAAAATTTTGCATGACGTGTATGGAATTGATACTGAGGTAAAAGATAGCATGTTCATTGAATTTAATTTATTAAATTTTAATTTTGAAATGCAAGATTAACTAATTTAGTTTTATGATTTTAATAAACTTGCAAGGTCACACTATTGATATTGGATACACCGGCCCAACACCTACTTATTTCTGCAGTACACCTATCGATGGGGTATGTAACTAGTAAACAATTATAAATTTATTACATGTTAATAGCATTGTTTTACGAATGGTATTTAATATGTGATTTTGTATGTTGCATAGGCTAATATTGGAGGTTTCGAGGGAACACCTCTCAGTGCCAGCAGATTTACCCAAACCTACACGCAGGTAATATAATAAAGAGTTTAACTAATTAATTGTACTTAATATATTTGTGTAGTTTATATTCATATTGTTGATTACGTTGCATTGCACATCATTCAAACTCAAAGCATTACTTCACATTCCATAACTAATAACTAGATGTTGATAAATGACAAAATTTCAACTACAATATAGTTGTTTAGAAATTCAACATAAGTAGTGATGCAATTATTTCACATAGCATAAGTAATAAGTCTAAGAGCAACTTTCAATTGCATTTGTTTGTCACCTTTTTGCATTTTTACAAACATTGATTGACAACTTTTGTTAAGATTCTACGACTTTACAATTTATGCCTAAAATGACTACCAAAGACCATTACAAACTCAAAAATGGCTATTTTCCTTATTACATCATGAAAATACCTATACAACCTCAAAATCCTTAATTTTCCTCATGGAGGCATGCTCTTGTAAAGGTGCAGATGCACCACTTTTTCAAACAACTCACCGCCTTTTCTATGCTAGCACATTTTCCATATATTTCTACCAAAGCATTTTATCAAATAGTTCATTGCTTCATTGCTATGACTAAAAGCTTAAAAAAGGTGCTTTCCAACAAACAATGGATGCTTGGAAAAAATCTATCAAAGAATAATGGTAAGCAATAGCATAGACAAGGCAGTTAGTAGTATGAAAAAATGCCTTGAAGAAATGCGGTCTCATGGTGATGGAATGCCATTCCATCACCATGAGACCACATTTCTTTGAGGAATTTCTTTGAATAGCTCACCACCTTTTCTATGATACCACATTTTCCATACATGTGTACCAAAGCATTTTATCAAACTACTCACTTCCTTGTTGCTATGGCTAAAAGCCTAAAATAGGTGCTTTCCAACAAACTATGGATGCTTGCAAAAATTTCTATCAAAGCATAATAGTAAGCAATAATACTATAGAGAAGGCAATGAACTGTCTGAAAAAATGCCTAAAAGAAATGTGGTCTTATGGTGATGGAATGTCATGATGTGCATTTGTTTGTAATGGCATTCCATCACCATGAGACCCCATTTCTTTGAGGCATTTGTTCAAACAGTTCACTACCTTCTCTATGCCACCATAGTTATTGTACATGTCTATGAAAGCATTTTATCAAATGGTTCAGTGGCTTGCTACTATGGGTAAAAGCCTAAAAAAACATGCTTTCAAACAAGATATGGATAGGGAAAATAGTAAGCATGATAGTTAGAAATATATAGTTTAATAAGTACTCAAAATTTTGTTCATTATCTCATACATTATAAGTCATGATGTGGATCACTATTGTAGTTTTTGTGATTGAATAATTTGTTGTTTTATTTTTAGATGTTGGAGGCAGAAACACCTCCAAATGTTACAAGGGCAATGGAGATTGGTTTTTCATTTTCTATAAAATCTTCGATGGCTCTGACAGGGGAGGTATGAGGCAAATTACTAAATTTCAATTTACATTCGTTGTTATAGATGTTAATTCTAGTGAAAAATCAAACCATTATTTATTCATAGTTTAATTTATATTTGGATAGTTTATACAAGGATTGAGCACGCCTCAACATGGGTGTGCGAATATTTTCTGTGAGGGGAGTGATCGTGAGATGGAAGTAAGTGATTATTTTGTTAAATATATCATTTTTTATAATGTAATTTTTATATATTAATTTTTTTACTTCTTATTGTAATAGTTAAAACTTCACCAAGAACTAAACACTAGGAGGAGCAACAGGAGCACTCCTCGAGCATAACACAAATGAGTGACAAAATTATCGCCATTGGATTGACAAATAAAGGGAAATAATTTATTTCCAGAGCATGGAGAGAAATGACTTTTGATTCTAGAGCCCTTTGTTGTATGCCTACATGGCAGTTTTGTACATATTTTTTATTGGATATATTTGACATTGTATGCCTATATGGAATTCTCATAAACCTATATGGCTATTTTGTACCTATATTTTATACTTATATTGACATATATTGTTGTATGTGTACATGGCTATTTGGTTAATACAAATATTTTTTATCGATGGTGTCCATATTTGCATTATAAATTCGTGGTTCAATAGATATGAGTTATGTGTATTCAAGTGTATACTTTACAACTTATGTGTATACTTTGTGACTTACGTGTGTTCCAACGTATACTTTGCAACTTGTGTGTTTTCATGCGTATACCTTGTATTCATGCATATACTTTGTATTAAGTTGTGTATATTATGTATTCATGTGTCTACTTCAAGGCTTACGTGTTTGTGACTACTTGTGCTTCCCTTATTCACATGTACATGCTTGACTTATTCACGTGTATACTTTTTAATTGGTTAGACCTAACATTGATCATTGTCATCCTTCATGGTTAGTCTTGAATAAATTAATTGATTGATGCTAAACAACTTTATCTAAAAGAAAAAAACATGTTTTCAATTGGTATTCCATGAAATGATTCATAAAAAGATTCCAATATATTTAATCTTTTGATTGGAACAACTCAATTAAGCAAAGGATACATAATCTTCACAACACTTGCAAAAAATAATATTTAGATTAGATGAAGTAGTCAACTTCTTGACAAATTATCTATGTTACTGGGTTTTATTTTAGCCCTGGTTTTGGTACTAGTTCGCTCCTGGTGTGGGTCCTGGCTCGGTTCGCCTATGGGTTTGACCAGGGTCCTTCATTTTTGGGTCTGGTTCACCCAAGCAGAACCCAAGAGAACCTGGGCAGAACCAATACAAAACCCAGGAAAACCAAGACAAAACCCGCATGCCTAGGCATCCAAAAGGTGTTTTTTTGAACACTTTTTTAATGTTTTATGGAGTTTGACTTTGACCCACACCCAAGGGAACCCTAAAAGTGACCTCTAAAACACTTCAAATACCTTAACTACCTCATTCTTATTCTTCTTTTTTTTTCAAACAAGCATTTTCATTCCAAGAGGCTAAGTTTTCATTTTTTCTTGTTAGATTGAAAGCAGATTGTGACATAACTTTCTTTTTTCAAAAATTCTTCTGCATCATTGAACTGAGAATTTATCACACATCTATAGAGAAAAAGAGGAATACTACAAACTAAAACACATTACACTTTTGTTCTCACTAACTTGATGTACTCTCCAACATCTCTTTTCTCTCATGTGAAGAGTTAGAACTGCTTGGCCATGCCTTTGCATCATTCAAGAAGTTTTGCTCTTTTTGACAATGTCAAAAGCATGGATGCATACAGATTAGGGAAAAGACTTTTCCTTTTAGATTAATAATGCATGGAAGTTTCAAAAAGTATCCTTGATATTGCAAAAATATGTGTTTATGCACTTCAATTGTGTAGTCACCCTTTGGTTCTTTGAAAGAAAAATCTGCCTATGCCACTGTTACATTGCACAGGTAAACCCAATTTTGTATTGTGGAGCTATTATAAGCTACCACTCTCAAGACCAATGTAACAATGATACAAAATAATGTTTCAGACTGCAAGAAGACATCAAAATGGCTAGTGTACTAAACAAATTCATATGATTTATGAAGAACGCTGATAATTCTACTCAATTGGCTTCTTTCTTCAAAATAATACAAATTGAACCCTAGCATCAATAGACTCTGTATATCAAGCTACCATAATTCAAGTTTCAACAATGAATATTTATCATGCATGTTTTAAATGACATTCAAGTTTATGGTGGTTTTGTTGTTTATATGATGTTATGTGATATTCTAATCATAATTCATGCTTCTAGGCTGCATATATATATATATATATATTATTTTTACATGTTTTTTGTACCAATGAACCCAAAATGAACCGAACCCCCCTCCAAAAATTTTTGGTCAAATCGGCGATCAAACCCCCGAACCCAAACTTGAACCTCATACAACCTCAAAACCTCTTCCAACACTCTTCATTCTTCCTGCACAAACTTAATTGACCACCAAATTATGCTGCCCCTTGACTTTACCCACTTTTACTCCCTCAAGCCTCTCTTTTTCATTCAAAACCCCTATTTTCCCAACTAGGGCATCATGCCATAACATAATTTTGACCTCCCCTATCCTTGTAGATCTTATGAACACATCAAACTCCACAACTTCACCCTATTTCCAACCTATTCTAACTTATATTCAAGCAATTTCTTCTTTTCACCTCTTTTAGCCTTGCTTTTAAGGGGCCTCAATTCTGAATTTTTAATAGGGGCAACATTAGTAATCTCTTCCAATTCCTTTACCAATGCTATTTTCTTATTCCTACTCCCTATCCTACTTACATCAGGCCCATTCCACTGAGACACAACTTGAACAATAGGTGGAATGGCCTGTTTCATCATATTACACTCAAACCCTTGTATGAGAAAGTTCAAAACTGTTTCAGAAATATACTTCTAAGTTGCTTGGAACTTAATAGAATTCCACAATAATGGATTTTAATCAAAGCTAAAACCATTCTACAAGAATGGATTCTAATCAACTGTCGTGCGTATGTTTCTCTTTTCGATTGTTTTGCATGCCATGATAAGGGATCAAACCAATTGAATGTAGTTCAAACCAATTCTATGTGTTTAGGTGTGAAAGAGGACCATGCCTAGTATAAACGTACCTATTGGGACACATTGGAATAATTTTTTTGGTCACACAAATTACAAAACGAAAGTTGCACCACTTTGCAACTTTACACTGCTTGCATTTGATGTTTTTTCCATCAAGTGAAAATTGGACACCACATGAAAATGACTTTGAGATGAAAAAAATTGAGAGAGGTTATTGTAGAGGGGCCAATGCAATCTCATAGGCTCAGAAGAAGAGTTTGTAAGAATCACAGTTTTCGAGTAATAGCCCGTCAAAGATTCCTTCCCTTTTGCACTTTGGACCCTTAAGGGATTGATCTGTTTGAACGTATCTTAGAGCGATTCCGCGTGTTTGGGTGTGAAGGAGGACCATGTATAGTGTAAAAGTACCCATTCGAATACATTGGAACAGTCTGTTTGGTCACACAAGTTGCAGAATGAAAGTTGCACCACTATGCAACTTTCAACTACTTGCATTTGACAATTTTTTCCCCAATAGAAAATTCGCCACCACACAAAAATGCCTTTGAAATAGAAAAAACAGAGAGAGGTTATTGTAGAGGATCCCAACACGATCTCATAAGATTAGATGAAATTTTTCTAAGTATCACAATATCTGAGTAACATGTTGAAGTTTGAAATGATTTTGCACTTTGAACCCTTAAGGGATTGATTCGGTTGAACGTAGCTCAGAGTGATTTCGCATGTTTGGGTGTGAAAGATGACCATTCCTAGTGTAAAAATATCTATTCAGACATGTTGGAATAGTCTGTTTGGTCACACATGCTGCAAAACAAAGGTTGCACCACTTTGGAACTTTCAACTACTTGCATTTGAATTTTTTTTTCCCAAGTGAAAATTTTCCACCACGGGGAAATACCTCCGATATAGAAAAAAATGAGAGAGGTTATATTAGAGGGGTCTAATACAATCCCATATAATCAAATGAGAAGTTTCTAAGCATCACGGTATCCGAGTAACAATATGTTGAAGTTTGCAGCCATTTTGCACTTTGGACCCTTGAGAGATCAATCCGATTGAATGTAGCTCAGAGCAATTCTGCGTGTTTGGGTGCGAAAGAGGACCATGCCTAGTGTAAACATACCTATTCAGATGTGTTGGAACAATCTGTTTGGTCACACGAGCTACAAAACAAAAGTTGCACCACTCTGCAACTTTCAACTATTTGCATTTGACAACTTTTTCCTCAAGTGAAAATTCACCACTATAGGAAAATAATTTTGAGATAGGGAAAACCAAGAGAGGTTATTGTAGAGGGGCCCATGTGATCCCATAGGATCAGACGAGAAGTTTCTAAACATCACGGTATCTGAGTAACATGTTCAAGTTTGTGTCATTTTGTACTTTAGACCCTTAAGGATCGATCTGGTTGAATGTAGCTCGGAGCGATTCCGCATGTTTGGGTGTGAAAGAGGACCATTCCAAATATAAAAATACCTATTTGAATGCATTAGAACAGTTTGTTTGGTCATGTGAGCTATAGAATGAAAGTTTCACCACTTTGCAACTTTCAACTTGCATTTAACAACTTTTTCCCCAAGTGAAAATTTGCCACCATGGGAAAATGCCTCCGAGATAGCAAAAATCAAGAAAATTTATTATAGAGGGGCCCAACACAATCTCATAGGATTAGATGAGAAGTTTCTAAGCATCACGGTATCCAAGTAACAACATGCTGAAGTTTGCAGCCATTTTGCACTTTGGACCCTTAAGGGATCGATTTGGTTGAATGTAGCTCAGAGTGATTCCGCGTGTTTGGGTGCAAAATAGGACCATGCCTAGCATAAAAATACATATTCAGATGCATTGGAACAATCTATTTGGTCACACGAGTTGCAGAACGAAAGTTGCACCACTTTGCAACTTTGCACTACTTACATTTGACACTTTTTCCATCAAGTGAAAACTGGACACCACAGGAAAACCACTCTAAGATAACACAAACTGAGAGAGGTTATTATAGAGAGGCCCAACATGATCCCATAGGATTAGACGAGAAGTTTCTAAGCATCACAGTATCCGAGTAACAACATGCTGAATCTTGCAGCCATTTTGCACTTTGGACCCTTAAGGGATCAATCCGGTTGAATGTAGCTCAGAGCAATTCCACATGTTTGGGTGTGAAAGAGAACTATAACTAGCGTAAAAATACCTATTTATATATGTTGGAACAGTCTGTTTGGTCACATGAGTTGTAGAATGAAAGTTGCACCACTTTGCAACTTTGCATTGCTTACATTTGACACTTTTTTCCATCAAGTAAAAATTGGACACCATGGGAAAACCACTCCGAGATAACAAAAACCGAGAGAGGTTATTGTAGAGGAGCCCAATGTAGTCCCATAGGGTTAGATGTGGAGTTTCTAAGCATCACGGTATCTGAGTAACAATATGCTGAAGTTTGCAGCCATTTTGCACTTTGGACCCTTAAGGGATCGATTCGGTTGAACATAGCTCAGAGTGATTCCTCATGTTTGGGTGTGAAAGAAGGTAATGCCTAGCATAAACATACCTATTCATATGTGTTGGAACAGTCTGTTTGGTCACACGAGTTACAAAATGAAAGTTGCACCACTTTGCAACTTTACACTACTTGCATTTGACACTTTTTCCATCAAGTGAAAACTGGACACCACAGGAAAACCACTATGAGATAACAAAAACTAAGAGAGGTTATTGTAGAGGGGCCCAATATGATCTCATAGGATTAGACGAGAAGTTTCTAAGCATCATGGTATCCGAGTAGCAACATGCTAAAATTTGTAGCCATTTTGCACTTTGGACCCTTAAGGGATCGATCCAGTTGAATGTAGCTCGAAGTGATTCCGCATGTTTGGTTGCAAAAGAGGACCATTCCTAGCATAAAAATACCTATTCAGACATGTTGGAACAGTCTTTTTGGTCACACGAGTTGCATAATGAAAGTTACACCACTTTGCAACTTTCCACTGCTTGCATTTAACACTTTTTCCATCAAGTGGAAACTAGACACAACAGAAAAACCATCCTGAGATAACAAAAATCGAGAGAGGTTATTGTAGAGGAGCCTGATGTGATCTCATAGGTTTAGATGAAGATTTTCTAAGCGCCATGGTTTTCGAGTAATACCCCGTCAAAGATTGCTACCCTTTTGCACTTTGGGATCTGATGTTTCCTTGAACTGTACGGTTTTGTATAGGGTGATTGTGCTATCTTTTTGATGAAATTTGGTGAGCAGCAGACTTAAATCCATTTTAGTTTTGGTTTGGTTGGATTTCAAGTGATTTTGTATATTTTAGAAACCAATTACTGAGGGTTGGTCTCTATACCTTGTTTTAAGGGTTTTGAGTGCATTAAAATGTCATATTAAGCCCTCCACCCATTGTATGCTTCTATAACTCAATGGAAAGGCTTAGTTAGGGTTATAAAAAATGTGTGCAAATTTTTGTGTGCAAGGGAGGTAAATAGAGGGTTTTTAGGTGATTCCCTAGATGTCAAATGGTGCATTTTTGAGTGGAAAATGGTGGTTTAGTGCTTGGGTTTGAAGAAATCTTTGGGGGAAGCAATATATCTTGAACTTTTAAGCTTTTGCATACCTTTTTGAAGGTGTTTCAAGCTTTGGTTGGCTATGGGAAGGTTTGGAGTATGGGTTTTCAATTAACCCTTGCCTAACTTGTGAAAGAAGAGGGTTTTGAGGTTTGTTATGTTAGAGGGCTTATTGATGGAATTAAAGGTGGAGGAACTCTTTTCAACATCAACTAATCAATTCTCAAACAATGAACCCAATCTTTGATCACTAAAACACCCAGTATCTCAAAACACACTCAAAGGGCTTCTAGCCTTCAATATTCAACAAATGAAGTTATCCTACTGCTAAGGCCATACAAAGGCCAAAAAATTATCACTAGAGACTTACCATAGTCCTACTACAAGATTCACAAAAGATCTCCATAAGTTTCTTTGTGCCATCATGGAGAACCAACAAACTGACCTGCTAAAAGGCTACTAGAATTAGCCCACTTTTTCAAACAAAGTACCTTTTAAACTTCTTGTAATCACACAATCCCTTGGATAGTCACTAATTGTGACTCAAAACATCAAATTCACTAATCATTACACCAACACAAGTTTTCTAGGGTGTTGTCCCAGCAAACCCTCCCTTTTCATGCATAAAACTAGGGTTTTACTAGATCTACCATAAACCGGGATTTCCAAACTTTGAAATTGTTTCCAACACACCTATTTAGGTCTGCATAGACATTCTACACCATTACAAAGCCAAATCCATCAACATTTCACTAAAACCATTTATAAAACCTCTATTTTCACATGCATTTTGCTCTGCCCAACCCTAGGACATCACTCAAAACTAACCAAAATGACCTCTCAGTCTTCCAAATCCCCTGTATAGTTAGATTACACTTTTCATGACCCATTCCACAAGAAATAGTGGAAACATAAAGTGGAATGGGTCAAATCCACATTTTAGAAGACCCTCAATAAGCAAATGGTGTTAAATTAGGGGAGCAACAAAGCACTGAAGAGAACTCACTCAATATTTTGTCTTAGAACCTCCAAAATGATGAAAACTAAAGCTACTTCACACTACCACACAATGTAAAAGGTTTTAGAGCAAGGGCCTGTATGGGTCCATACAAGGGAAAGAAAGTTTAGAAAACTCAACAAAATACTGAGAAAACGTTGTTTTTAGTTTTGAATTTCTTCTATCAGCAAAATTACGTTGTGTCTAAGCCTTCAAGAGGCTTTAAATAGCTTTTACAAATGATTCTACATCTTTCCAATCGCGCCTAACTATTGTTTTTGTAACTAACATGAATTATTACATTATAAATCAATTGGTCTAATATGACCTTATTCAATTGACAAAACTCAAAACACAAAACTAACTTAAGACTTCCATGAATCAAATTTTCTCAATAACCATGGTGCCCCTGCACCAAATTTCAATATTTCAGTAAATCTCATTACAATGCCTTAGGCACTCTGTTCTCATAGATCTTTTACAATGTCACTCATACATTCGAGATTGTCTTATAATGTCTACATCATAGGTGCTCATTATGAGGTTAACTTCAAATGAGTAACTTGAGATTCCCTCGCAAAGCTTGACATGCTCTTTTACAATGGCTTGAAATTAGAATTGAGATTTGTCAAGATCATCAAAATAAGGATGTTGCATTAATTTTTTGGCTGAGATTCTCTTTGATGGCTCATAAATCAACATTTTTTGCGAGGAGAGACCAATCAATTTTTAGTAGTTTAGTTACAGATACGTAAAGTAAAAGAAGAAAAAGAAACATCCAAAATGGAAATGAAATGAAAATAGATGGAAGGAACTTATAGATGGGCATGGTAGTCTCTCAACTTAGTCACTCTTGGTTATACATCTTCACTGGGAGTTCCAAGATACCTATTGCACACAACACCTCTCAGGAATAAAATATCTTGAAATTTGTGATGCTCTTATAATGTCTACATCATATGTGCTCATGATAAGGTTAAATTCAAATGAATAACTTGAAATTACCTCACCAAGCTTCACACACACTTTTTTAATGGCTTAAAATCATCATTGAGATTTGTCAAGATTATCAAAATAAGGATGTTGCATTGCTTTTCTGGCTGAGATTCTCTTGGATGGCTCATAAATTTTCTTTTTTTGCAAGGGGACACCAATCAATGTTTACCAAGTTACTTACAGATACACAAAGTAAAAAAATATTATAGCATTGGCATCAAACGAATTAACGTCCATACAAGTATAAATTAATAAGAACCAATGTGCAAATACTTACAAATTAATCTAATGAATCATCTGGGTCTGCTCTACTCTTTATTATGTCAAGTATTGCCTCATGGTCAGACTCATGGACCTTCCACAAGGTCTTGTTCAAAGGTCTACCCCCATATTTGGTCAAACGAACATTGGATGCCACGACAAGGTTTGAGTAACGAAGAATCTTACGATGCATGTCAAAGTCTTGAAACAACCAATGTTTAACACTCTTATGTGGGTACCTTCTAAGCCACGTTCCAGTAACAACAACTGAGCCTATAGGTTATTCGATGTTTTCTCCATCTATAACTAGGGCTTCCAATTTCTTTTTGGCCTCAACACAACGACACAAGTAATAGTTCGTTCCCTCTTCGTTGTCTTCATCTGCAATAACTACATAAACATTCCCTGCATTGATATTGGCATCAAATCTCTTGAAATTAGTCAACATTATGAATACAGTACAAAGTAAGATAACAATATGGAATTTAAAAAAACTAAGCAAGTAGATATATTACTTGGTTGAACTAGATCTAGTATGTGGTCAAAGTCGACCAATGATTCCATCTGTGTTAGTTCTAATGTTGTCGGAGGGTGATATGTGTGAAGTGGGCTAAGATAACTTGTCAACCATTTTTCAACCCACTCGCCTGACTCACAATCATTCCAGGCTTGCATTGTACATGAAGAACAAAAGCATACCATCTTATGTGTATCGATACTCCATGAACCTGCATTTGAGCTAAGGAAAGAGTGTAGTTCACTCGATCCTGTTGATCAATTCCACAAAAGGATATAAAAGTCTTGGCAAATCCTAACCTAGGAATTGGACATTTCAGCAAGTGACTAACATCTTCTTATGGTCATTCATTTACATTTTCAAACCAGGGAATGTATACTTGAAATGGAGTGGCACTGTATGTGCACTTAGAACTAGTTTTAGTCACAATTTACCAGAAATAAATGCTTGGAAGGAATTCTACTTATGCTGTAGGAATGTAATGTAAAGTCTTCTTAACTTAAGCGTCTTAATCAAAGCAGAAATCATAACGACTGTTACTAAGAGACAAACTATGAACTGGCCTTATGCTACAGGAACAAACACAGGGATGGATTCCTGATGCTGCAGGAACAATATAAGACTGAGTTTGCGTTGAAACTTTCAAGAATGAAATCTAACTTATAATCAACAGAAGATAAACAACTAACTAACTACAAATACTTACTAAGTGGGCCCCCTTAGCAAGCATCAACCAGTTATGCAAGAATTAAACTCAAAACTTCATCAGATTTTATTCATAAACTTGGAATCATATACATTGATTGCTCTGCTTATAAGAAAACTAACACAAAACATTGTTTCTCATTATAATACTAACTTTTACACACTCTGTTGCTCACTCACGCAAGAGGAACACTTATTTATATTAGAAAAGAAACTAACTACCTAACTCTAATAGAGAAAGACGTGGACATAAGTGCATCCAGAAACCGAGGAAAAGACTTCTCATAAATGAAGACATATCTGTTCAACACGATTCAAAGAGAATTTAGTATTCCACTCTTCCTAGATTAATGATCATTTAGATTTCCTCCCAACGACCCAGTCAGAGAGTCTTTGCTGGAACAACTTCCTTGATGTCGTGCTGGAAATGGACTTTACTGCAGGGCCGAGATCCGTTGCGCTTGACTCGTTCATGCACCCTTCAACAACCTGCGATGCACATGGTGACAGAAGTGAAAGAAAGCACGCGTGGAAAATAACACAATATACATTCATTAATCACATATTAAATCCATTTCATTATCCAAAAACCACATGCATTATATCAGTCATTCGGGAGGTCAAACAGGGTAATTAATACAGACCCATAGAGATGTTAAGCTATAGGAATATAGGAATGTATTGCTACAGGATACTACCCGATAAACAACTAACTAACTATAGAGTGAAATCTAACTTATAATCAATAGAAGATAAACAACTAACTAACTACAGATACTTACTAAGTGGGGCCCCTTAGCAAGCATCAACTAGTTATGCAAGAATTGAACTCAAAACTTCATCAACTTTTATTCATAAACTTGGAATCATATACATTGATTGCTCTGCTTATAAGAAAACTAACACAAAACACTGTTTCTCATTATAATACTAACTTTTACACACTTTGTTGCTCACTCGCGCAGGAGGAACACTTATTTATATTAGAAAAGAAATTAACTACCTAACTCTAACAGAGAAAGATGTGGACATAAGTGCATCCAGCTAGGTGCTACCTGATATGCATCATAAAATTCCTTGGCTGTGTGAATGATAGGGTCTAATTTTTTTGAAATTCTCATCAATCGAAACCAAAGAAATTTCTCTTTAAAGCACATAGCATATACCCTAGGCGGTGGTCTACATTCCATTATTTTACCAGTTATCTTCATCATTTCATCCATTTTCTCTTTCATTTCCTGAATTTCCTATTTTTACCTTTCAATTTCTCTTTTCAATTGCTTCTTTTCTTCCTCCCAAAGACTTTGTTGAATTTCAGTTTTAGCTAAGTGGCAGAAACTCAAAGTTTGAAATGTAACAGGCCTCCATGTAGTCCTGAGATATTCCAAATATTCAATCAACAATGTCCTTTTATAAACAACTAATGACCGACAAGTTTCAAGAAGTAATTGGGTTTCATTGGATGCTTCAGATTGTTCAAGTTGTTCTTCCTCTTGTTGCAGGATGGATTCCTGTGGCTGCTCAGGAGGAGATTGTGTTTCCTCTGAAACTTCCTAGTTGCTTCAGCCAAGTCATTGAGACTTGGTATCCCCTTTCATTACCATTACCATGTTGTGCTTCATCAGCTTCCATTGTCTCAGTTTGCACTTCCCCAAGAATAACAGATGGACTTTGTGGAACATTCTTAGATACATTTTGAGAAACATCATGACTGAACTCTTCATATTCCTCAGAAATGACTATAATTTCAGGTTGAGTGGGGGTTGAGGTAACTTTACGATGTTTCCTTGATGAAGCTCTTTTTGGCAATGTTTCAAAAGTAACAGTTGTAGGAGACACTTTCATGGCCTTCCTCTTTCTAACCTTCCTAGAGGGTTCAGACTCAGCAGGAGAAGATGATAGTGATATTGTAGTGGCAACTGGCATTGCTGCAGGAGAAATTGCTACAGGGGAAGATGTTGTAGGAGTAGAGCGTTTTCTCTTTTGAACATGAGGGTCAGATTCTGGGGTTTATTTTTCCCTAGAGGACTCTCCAACCTTCGTTTTCCCTTTTTCTTTTCTAACAACATACCTGGTTTTTACTTGGGTAGAGGGCTCTGGTGTGGAGGCTGCAGGACTAAGTGCTGCAGGAGCAGATGATTCTTGCTTTGCTTTCCTACTTGTAGATTCTACTCTCTTTTTCTTTTTCTTGAGCTGCACATGGAGTGCTCTAGGAGGCTCTGGAGGTTGCAGACCCTTCTGGGCAACAAATTCTTGCCAAGAAAGGGGTGGTACATCCCTCAAGGAATGCTTGATCAAGAGTTTAATGAGGGCATGATGGGTGATAGAGTTGTCCCTACCCCTCTGGGTTTCATGGGCACATTGTTTTAAAAGGTTTAATAAAAAAATTGGAACACAGCTAAACCATGCCTCATATGACTCAACAATTTAAAATGATAGGAATGTAAATAGGAAAAACATCCCTCACAAGTCAAGTACCTAATTATGAAGGAAGAATATTCTGAGTATGGAGGAGGCAGTGGCACTCGTTTGCATCCTTGTTTGGAAACCTCCAAGGGTCCATCTGTTGGTATTGTGAATTCTTCCCTAGCTGAGACAACATCTGAAGAAAATTTTTCTCCTACCGTCGAAAGCCCAGTTACTTCAGCAATCCACTCTTCTGTAACAGCTACTATCAAACCCCACACTGTAGCTTCTCCCTCTAAAAGAGTTCTCAAAAACTCACCTGCAACTTCCTCATTAAAGGAATCTAACCTCATAAAATAATTCAGCCAACCACAATTGCTGAATGCCTGAACCGTTTGAGGATTTTGCGTCAAGATTTCATGAGCTACAGGCTCATGTCTTACTAACTGGCCACCCATATTCAAAAATTATCCCAGCTGAGATTCCTGAAATTCCAACTTTTTCTAAAAATTCAAAAAACTTTTTCTGCTCTGCTTCTTTCTGCCTTGTCGTCACTTTTCTTTACTTTTCCAAGAATGACTCAAAAGATAATTGCATGAAATGATTGTTAAGAACTACTCAAATCAAGCAGTTAATTGTTGTTTAAGATGGAAACACAGCCATATTTGGAAAATACAAGAAAATAAAAAATATCTTAATAGTTGTGATAGTGACATAAGAAAAAGTTTGAAATGGATTATCCCACCCCCTACTAAAAATTTGACATGTGTCCACACATGTGCGAAAGGATAGGCGAAGATCAGGCAATAATACTAATATGTACATAGCAATTAATGAATAAATGAAATAAATAATTGATGTGACAATAAAAGATATCGCGTACCTTGTAATAAATGCATGTACATGTTGGGAAAGATCGCAGCTCAGCATGAAATGAGCGTTGGAATTGAAACCATAAATGAGGGCGGTACGGCAGGATGGATGACATGGATGGGTGACGTGGAAGAAGAGTGAATGGATGGTGGTGATGGATGAAAAACGAAGAAAGTGGCATCCTTAAAAATGAAACCTTTATTATGGGCATGCAACATAGAATTTTAAAGAGATGCTGCGGGAGAAAGGTCGAAGCCTTTTATTGCAGGAGGATCAGTGGCCGCATCCGAAACAAACTACTTCATAAATTCTTCTTTGGATGCTAGCTTATGATACAACCTGAGACGGTGTCGATTAACCAGTAGCTTGAATCAGATAGGATCTATTGTAGCTAACTGAACTGAACCATTATCAAACACATTTTCTATTTCATAAGGACCAAGCCATCTTGTGGTGAGTTTACTTTGATTTTCTTTGTACCTGGAGTCATAGAGCAACGCCCAATCACCATCAGAGAATTGCTTAGTTCTGATATGGTGGTCATGCCATTTTTTTCTTTGCTACTGGATAGCTTCAGTATGCTGCAGGAAAATTTCCTTATCTCATCCAATGCATTCAGCTACAGGAGGCGTTCCTTTTGTGCTTCCGAAATATCAATGTTAAGCTGGAGAGTAGTTCTTAAGGTCTTATGCTCAAATTCTATTAGCAACATGGCAGTTTTTCCATAGAGTAACTCAAAAGGAGTGAACCCTGTAGTTGTTTTCCATGTTGTCCTATAGGCCCAGATTGCTTCAGGAAGGCGACTGCTCCAATCCTTCTTGTGTAATTGTACTATCTTAGTAAGAATTGTCTCAATTTCTCTGTTGGTAACCTCTGCCTGACCATTGGCTTGAGGGTGATAGGGGCTAGACTTTTTGTGCCTAATCTTGTAATCATTCATCAATGCAGTGATTAAGTTTGATGTAAACTGAGCTCCTTGATCAGTAACAAGTTCCCTTGGGACTCTAAACCGAGTAAAAATCTATTGATACAGGAACTCAACAACTTTATTGTCACGGGCATGTGTCATTGCTTTAACTTCCACCCACTTGGTTACATAATCAGTGCAAACTGAAATGTATGATTTCCCATTGGATGGAGGATCAATAGGCCCAACAAAATCCATGCCCCATTTGTCAAAGGGACTGACTACCACTTGAGGATACAAGGGCATTTCATCAGACCTTGTTGGTCTCCCCATGCGTTGACATCAGTCACATTTTCTAGTGTAGGATGCAACATCTTTATGTAGTGTGGGCAATAGTATCCTATAGTAAGCACTTTCATAGATGTTCTCTTGGCTGCAAATTTTTCACCACATGGCTCATCATGATAGGCATGCAAAATGTCATAGGTCTCATCTTCCCTAACACACCTTCTCATGACTTGGTCAGGTCTTGTGTAAAATAAATAGTCTGCAACCCATGAAAAGTTAAAACTTTTCTCAACCAACAATTTATTTTCCTTTGGTGAGAAGTGAACTGGGATCTCGTTGGTTGCTAAATAATTTACAATATCTACATACCATAAATTTTGAGTAGCAATAGAAAATAGATGTTCATCGGGAAAGCTATCATTAATTACCTCAGGGGTGGCAAGTGTAGTTGTTTGAAGTCTTGACAAGAAATCAGCCACCACATTAGCTCGGCTTGGCTTATCAATAATTGTGATATCAAATTCCTGCAACAATATGAGCCATCTTGTTAATCTGCCAGATATGGAAGGCTTATTCATGAGGTACCTTATTGCTGCATAATCTGTATGAACAAATATTTGGTAACCAGTGACATAATGTCGAAACTTATTTAGGGCATACACAACTGCTAGCAATTCTTTCTCTGTGATAGTATAGTTTAATTTAGGGTCTTGAAGGTTTTTGCTAATGAAATATCTAACATGCTCTATGGAATTCTCTTTCTATCCTAAAACTGCCCCTATGGCATAATCAAAAGCATTTGTGTGTATATGAAAGGGCAGACTCCACTTCAGTCTTTGAAGAATAGGTGCCTGAGATAGTAAGTTCTTAAGCTATAGGAAAGATTTGTCACAGGCCTTAGTCCAGTTAAATTCACAATCCTTAGTTAATAAGGCATATAATAGACTGACTATTTTCCTAAAATCTTTGATAAATCTTCTATAATAGCTAGCATGTCCTAGGAAGCTTCTAAAATCCTTTTTTTTCATAGGTGTTTGCAAAGTTAGAATAACTTCTATTTTTGCAGGATCAACCTGAATTCTTGCTTGAGAGATATGATGGCCTAAAACAATTCCCTCTTGCATCATCATAAAACACTTCTCACTATTCAAAGACAAATTTTGCTCCTTACATCTTTTCAACACTTTCTCCAAATTTGTTAATGCTTCTTCATAAGTAGCTCCATAAGTGGTGAATTCATCCATGTAGATCTCCATAGAATTATGAGAAATGTCAGCAAAAATACTAATCACTACCCTTTGAAATGTTGCAGGTGCATTACATAGGCCAAAAGGTAAGACAAAGTAGGCAAAAGTGCCCCATGGACTGATAAAAGTTTTTTTGTCTTGATCCTTAGGGGCAATTCTAATTTGATTATAACCACTATATCCATCCAAAAAGGAGAAATACTTTTTACCAGACAATGAGTCTAGTACTTGGTCAATAAATGGCAGTGGAAAGTGATCCTTTTTAGTTGTGTTCAGCTCCCTGTAGTCTACACAAACCCTCCATTTTCCACCTTTTTTAGGAACAATCACCAATGGAGATACCCATTGACTGTCTGAAATGGGGTAGATAAAACCAGCATCAAGCAATTTTTGGATCTCATTTTTAACTATTTCCCTAAGTGCTGGGTTTATCCTTCTTTGAGGCTACCTAATAGGTGAACAGTCTTCCTTAATGTAGATCCTATGAGTACAGAGTTGAGGATATATTCCTTTCATATCCCCATAGTCCCATGCAAAAGATCTATGTTGATCTTGCAGCATTGTGACTAGGGTAGTTTGTTGAGATTGAGGCAACTTATTATTGATGTTTAGACAACGGCCTGGAGACACTTCTACTTTCTTGGTAAGATCATTCATGGAGGTTGCTAATAAAGGTGGTGTCTATATTTCATGTGGAATAAAATTGTGATAAACTGCAGGAAATTCAGGTGGCAGACTCTTAGAATTCAGTTGCTGTAGGAAACACTGTTGAAGATAGCTATTTGGAACAGATGGGCTACTCAGATCAGAGTTGGACTGCAAAATATGTAAAATCAGGTCATCCTCACTTTGAAGCTATGAAAATGGATTAGTTTGGAGCATCATTAGCTGAGCCAATGAATTGAATTCTTCAGTTTCCTCACCTAAATCTGGCCAAATTGGTTGAGACAAGTTTGGCTGAGGCTGGGCAGGTGGGTATAAAGCCAATTTCTTTCTTGACTGACCATCAGAAATTGTCATGTCTCCTGAATGACATCCTATAAAAGCGTCAGCTATGGCTAACCATGGTCTACCTAGGATGATGGGATATCCTCCCAAAGTTTCCTTAGTGGACAATATGGTGAAATCTGCTAGGTATTCCCAAGACTCAAGGATGACAATGACGTCTTCTACCACTCCATTAGGGGTTACTGTGGAACTATCAGCAAGCTGTAGGATAGTAGGTGTAGACCGAATGGTTAGAATATTCAAATACTCCATAGTATGCTTGGTCATTACATTGATGGCTGCACCAAGGTCAATCACAACATTCTTTACTATTTGGCCATTAATATTTATTTGTACCACAGGACTCCCAGGGTCAGTATATTTTGGAATGACTACCTTCCCTAACATAATATCTACCAACTATCCTAGAACATGGATAGTTTGGGGATCCTTTTTCTTTCTTCCTGGTTTCTTCAAACATGCCTTCTTAATGGCTTTTCCATAAATTGGGACATCTTTAATGGCTTGAAAAAGGGGAATTTGAATGTGTACATTCTTTAGTTGATCTAAAATATCAAAGGTAGGCTCTTCCATAGACTTGGATGTAGTAATTTGCAATCTCTGAGGAAAAAGTGGTTTGGCCTGATGCTACATGACAGGCTCCTTAAAGACAATATATGATACATGTATATGTTCTGCAGGATCAGTAGGTTGTTCAGAGGCAAAATCTGGAATCTCTATAATTATAGGTGGCTATGGAGCAGGGAGAGTGGTTCCAGACCTAAGATGGATATCATGAATATTTAGGGCATAAGCTGGATACTGATTGGCTTCTGCAAAATACATAGGCTGTTGTTGTTGTTGCTTATTATTATTAGGATTTGGTAATGGTTGAGCAGGCATAGGAATTTTTTTTGGAGGTCCAGTATTTGTTGCAGGTGCTGCAAGAGGTGACATGAGGGCCGGAGGTTGTGGCTATTGTGGCTGCAGGGATCCAGGGGATTGGTTCTGCCATTGCTGAGAACCTCTCCATTGATAATTCTGCTACCAATTACCTTGGGGTGGAGTCCATTTTCCTTGTGGCTGTTGCCAACCTCCTTGAGGAGATTGTGATTGAGGACTCTGATAATTAGGCGAGTGTGGTTGAGAAGTATTCCAAGGTGGTGATGGGCCATATGTAGGTTGCCATTGGTTATTGTAATTAGAATAAGGATTACCAAAAGTTAAAGGGTCTTGAGGCATACCTTGTCTTTGAGCTCATGGTCGCCTTTGTGCGACGAAGAATACTTGGTCATCATCACTCTCTACCATCTTAAAATCAGTAGGTAATTACTTAGCCTCCAGGTTAGCCATGATCTTACATCTGCAGTCATATTTCTTTTGTCTGCAATGTGGACAGAACTCAGCCAAGATTGCTTCAGCTTCTTCATGTTTCTTCTGAGCTTGCATAGTATCTAACTGTGTAGCCACATTGTTTATGATATCTTGCTTGAAATCAGACAACAAATGTGTGATCTCCATCCGTGAAACTCCATTAGTAGAAGACTTTCCCACTATGGCTTGATGACCTCTACCCTTCTTAACAATTGCGCGAGAGTAGTTGAGACATTTTCTTGATATCATCCCAAGGTAGTTGGGTTATATCTCCTCCTCCCATCAGATCCAGGGCATCTATACAGGTATCACTGATTCCCCTTAGAAAAAGTAGTTTCTGAGATTCTTCATTGAGAGTATGGTCTGAATTATTTTTCAGGGAAAAACAAAAATCTTGAGATATAGTCTTTCAGGCTTTCATCCTCCTTTTGTTGAATTCTGAATATATCATCACCCTTACTACCACTCTTACAATATTCCTTGTATTTCTCAAGAAATTTTGTTTGCATGGCTGCCCAACTATCAACAACCTCTTCCCAAACTCATAAACCATCTAAGAGCTTCCTCCTTCAAAGTAGCAGGAAACAACTTCAGCCTGTGAGCATTTGAAGTATGAACATAGCTATGACAGAGGATATCAAACTCAAACAAGAAAGTTTCTGGGTCCTCTGTAACTAGTCCATAGAACTTGGGAAGTAATGAAGAAGGAATATTTTAAAGGTTATCATTATCTTGCTGAGCAATGATGGGGAATTCAAAATAAGGAGGTCGATTAGGTGGATTACATGCCATAGTTGCCTGATGGAGTATCAAAGAAAATGGATTTTCTTGAGGTTATTCTTTAGTTGGGTCAAATGACAATTCAACAAAAAGGTTTTCAACAAATGGATTGATATCTTGGTCTCTTCCTTCCTCAAATAGATTATAGGCTGGTTCAAAATTGTTGTTAATGAATGGAAAGTTAGGGAGGAATCTTCCCAGAGCATCTCTTCTTCTATGCATGCAATAGAATTAACAGTAACTTGAAGGAATTTGAAAATTCTTGAATAAACACACTAAACTACCACTAACAATGACTATGACAGATTCTTAGCTTGACACCATCCCCAGTAACGATGCCAAAAATGATCAATTCCACAAAAGGATATAAAAGTCATGGAAAATTCTAACCTGGGAATTGGACATTCTAGGAGGTGACTAACATCTTCTTATGGTCATTCATTTACATTGACAAAGTAGGGAACGTATACTTGAAATGGAGCGGCATTGTATGTGCACTAAAAACCAGTTTTAGTCACAATTTACAAGAAATAAATGCTTGGAAGGAATTCTACTTATGCTGCAAGAATGTAACGTAAAATCTTCTTAACTTAAGCGTAACTTAATCAAAGTAGAAATCATAACGACTGTTACTAAGAGACAAACTATGAACTGGCTTTATGCTGCAAGAACAAACACAGGGATGGATTCCCGATGCTGCAGGAACAATATAAGACTAAGTTTGCGTTGAAACTTTCAAGAATGAAATCTAACTTATAATCAACAGAAGATAAACAACTAACTAACTATAGATACTTACTAAGTGGGCCCCCTTAGCAAGCATCAACTAGTTATGCAAGAATTAAACTCAAAACTTTATCAGCTTTTATTCATAAACTTGGAATCATATACATTGATTGCTCTGCTTATAAGAAAACTAACACAAAACACTGTTTCTCATTATAATACTAACTTTTACACACTTTTTTGCCCACTCACGCAGGAGGAACACTTATTTATATTAGAAAATAAACTAACTACCTAACTCTAATAGAGAAAGACGTGGACATAAGTGCATCCAGAAACCGAGGAAAAGACTTCTCATAAATGAAGACATATCTGTTCAACACGATTCAGAGAGAATTTAGTAGTCCACTCTTTCTAGATTAATGATCATTTAGATTTCCTCCCAATGACCCGGTCAGAGAGTCTTTGCTGGAACAACTTCCTTGATGTCATGCTGGAAATGGACTTTACTGTAGCGCCGAGATCCGTTGCGCTTGAATCGTTCATGCTCCCTTCAACAACCTGTGATGCACATGGCAACAGAAGTGAAAGAAAGCACGCGTGGAAAATAACACGATACACATTCATTAATCACATATTAAATCTATTTCATTATCCAAAAACCACATGCATTATATTAGTCATTTGGGAGGTCAAACAGGGTAATTAATACAGACACAGAGATGTTAAGCTGCAGGAATATAGGAATGTATTGCTATAGGATACTACCCGATAAACAATTAACTAACTACAGAATGAAATCTAACTTATAATCAATAGAAGATAAACAACTAACTAACTACAGATACTTACTAAGTGGGCCCCCTTAGAAAGCATCAATCAGTTATGCAAGAATTGAACTCAAAACTTCATCAGCTTTTATTCATAAACTTGGAATCATATACATTGATTGCTCTACTTATAAGAAAACTAACACAAAACATTGTTTCTCATTATAATACTAAATTTTACACTCTCTGTTGCTCACTCGCGCAGGAGGAACACTTATTTATATTAGAAAAGCAACTAACTACCTATCTCTAACAGAGAAAGACATGGACATAAGTGCATCCAGAAACTGAGGAACAAACTTCTCATAAATGAAGACATATTTGTTCAACACGATTTAGAGAGAATTTAGTATTCCACTCTTCCTAGATTAATGATCATTTAGATTTCTTCCCAATGACCCAGTCAGAGAGTGTTTGCTGGAACAACTTCCTTGATGTTGTGCTGGAAATAGACTTTACTGTAGGGCTAAGATCCATTGTGCTTGACTCGTTCATGCTCCCTTCAACAACCTGCGATGCACATGGTGACAAAAGCGAAACAAAGCACGCATGGAAAATAACACGATACACATTCATTAATCACATATTAATCCATTTCATTATCCAAAAACCACATGCATTATATCAGTCATTCGAGAGGTCAAACAGGGTAATTAATACAAACACATAGAGATGTTAAGCTGCAGGAATATAGGAATGTATTGCTACATGATACTACCTGATTTTAGATAAAAATTCTTTAATCAAAGAGTTAAAACAACTATTAGCAATAAGAGTAAGGGTATTAAAAATACATCATGATACTGAAATTATGAGCATATTTCGAGCTCATCACCTGTTAGTGTACAACAATCCTCATATGGTGCAATGTTAGTATCATCCATCAACCAAAAAAATCTATGAACTGAAGACATACCTTCATTACTTGGACCCATCAAAGCATTACACTACTCGATGGTTGATCTTGCATCTGTCAACTTTGCACTGTCTTTATACTTTAACTCTTCTTGTGCTAATGCTCTTTCCACACATGCTCCTGAACCATCAAGCACCCCCTTTCCATGCCCAACCTCAAAAAATTTCCATATATGTTGAACATCTGTAGTGAGATGCATCTTACACAACCAATAGAATATGTGTGTGTTCTTGAACTGTGTTGCACAGTTATCTAACCATATTATATGTCGACCATATGTTATGCCCCTCTGAGCCAAATCACTTTAGAACATCTGGAAGCATCCTTGCACGAACTCTGGAGAATGTGTGTGATCATCACTAATATAAAAGTTATACTCCCTCAATACCTTCTTTTGGTCCTCTATACTATTAGCTACATGAATGAATGCTATGTGCATAAATATCGAAACCTGTGTGGAGTTGTAATACTATGACTGCACCTCACATTGTGGTTGTAGAGTGTAGTTCTCTACAAAGTCAACCACTGATACTATGTTGCCAATTGGAAAGGTGTCCTTGCATAGCTTGAATAGTGTGTCCAACCATCGGGCTCTATGGGTATGTTTTACATTCTCATACACTATATTGTCACAAAAAATGAACATAAATTGATACACTAGAATCTTCTGAATAACCAAATCACACCTTTTTTATTTAGACCCATCTTTTGTAACGTATTCCACTATTTTATACTTCTTGGACTCTACTAGTCTATGTCCCACCTCATCTGTGCTTTCCATATGTTGACATGCTGGCATTTTTTGCAAGCCACCACAACGCTCACATGAACCATCGAAGCATGTTGTCCTGTAGAATATTTGGCCATCCTCTATTTCACATAATTTTTTTGATAAGAACTCTCTTGAAGATTTTGGTGGGGCTTCTATGCCACAATCCTGCAAAACATCGTTAGTATGCAAATCTAAACATATAGAATGATAAACATCATAATGGTTAGAGAATTCAATATGTAGTCTACAACAACAAGTAGTGCGTGTGTGATTTATCTTGACATAAAAAGGTTTAAGCATTTCAAAAATATTTGAGAAATACTAATTTGAGGATAATAATTTTGAAATTTATGAAAAAATTGTGTTTGAGTTGTATCCAAAAAATGCTTTGGATGTGGCTCACAGTTTAGACTACTGATTCTCCTTCTTACGACATACTTTTGATTCGGAGATGGCCTTGTATTATTCTTCCAATACTTTTCAATTAGTGTTCTCAATGCTTCAACAACTTTTTTATCTTTTTGTGGTAGTCTCCTCGAGAATGGTCATAATTCTTTTGAATCAGTGCCCTCAATTCTTTGCCACCTTTGAATAGCTTTTGATAAAGTTTTTCTACTAATTCTCATTTCTTCACTTGTGTTTTTAATAAGACGAGCTCTCTTTGTTTGATAGCTTACCAAAGTTGATGTAATGACACATTGGGTGATATTACTATCCTTTGAGCGTAAGGTCTTACCCACACTCTCATAAGCATCCATTAGATTCTTCACAATAGTGTTTTCACTTGATGCATTTGATGTTCTCAACCCAAGAGTCTTCATGATGTTTCTATACTTTAAACCCCGCATCGTTTCAACAAATAGTTGACATCTTACAGTCTCATTTAGCCTTTCAAAGAATATTTGCCAAATCTTATCAACATATCTTCTACAAGTGTGTTTTGGAATCTTACCTTCCATGTGCTACAAAATATCCTCATCAATATTAATCAAATACTTTTGCTTTCTACGCAAAATTATTGGAGGTGTTCTCCTAGGTACATACATCTCAACATTAGCAATTTCATCAATATTTAATTGAGGTGGGCTAGATTGCGTACCTTTGATCGAGGGTGGAGTAGAAGACATACCTTGAGGTTCACGTGGGGATGATGCCATAAATTCTTCATCAAATCTGAGTGATGATGTACTCTCAACTTGAGATGCGGTGGATGGTGTCCAACCATATTCACTTGTGGTAGATGGTGTCCCTCCATATCCGCTTGTGCTTAATGGTGTCCCTTCATATTCACTTGTGGTAGAGGGTGTGTCTCCTACGATATCTGAATCTATCCTAGCATGACACTTTCACATTCGTTCCCTTTGTTCTACCAATTTGTGTTCTCTTTTTTACGCTTGAGTTTCCTCTTCAATTGGCTTGTTTTTTTCAATCATTTCCAATTTCTTCTTTTCACAATAATTCCCTCAACTGTTCTTTCTCCTTTTCTTTGAAGGTTTGGAGTTGTTCGTCTGTTAGTTTTTTCCTTGTTCGTTTCTTCAGCATGACTGATAATTTTACTTGTAGCATGGTAATGAGATGAATATTAGTTCCTCAAAAATGTATCCATTAAAATAAATGAAATATATTTCATTCAAGGCTTCATAAAAAATACTTACAATCATCCTGTAGGAGGTTAGAGAGTTAAAAATTGATTTTTTTTACAAAATATGAAAAGTTGTCATTTCAAAAAGTGTTTGTGGTTGTCATTTCAAAAAGTGTTTGTTTTAAGGGTTTGTAGTTGTCCACAATGAAATAAAACCTATCCCACCCTCTATAATTTATGTAACTAGGTGGGATAGGTCTGAAATGTTAGGGATAGATGTTTGAATGAGTCCCGGGAGCAGGGGAAGTTGTTTGAGCATTTGGGCATGATGCCCTAGTGGTGAAAATATGCATTTTTGAGTGAAATGGTGAGGTTTGACAGGGGAAATGTAAATAAAATTTGGAGGAAATAACATTTCTTGTTCTTTTGAGTTTGTGCAAACTGAGATCAAGATGTTAGAAGCCTTGGTTGTGCAGCATTTTCCCATTTTGCTAACTTATCCTTGAATAAAGAGTCTTAGAACAATGGAGAGAAGGGTTAGAATCCCTTGTAGGTAGACTAATCAAGGAAAAATTTAAAATATATGACAACATAGGTGATGAGGTAGCTTTACTGATGAGGTAATTTAGAAATAGAGATGAAAACAAAAATAGTTTAAATCAGTGCTATCAATGTGGGAGGCTTTGGTGCAGGAGCACCATTTAAAGTTGTTAATCCATTAAAGGTCATTAGGTCTAGATTATAGTTTTGGAGGAATTTTGTATTAATAAGGTCTATAAGACCATGTGGTGACATAATTGGTCATTTTTTATAGTATTTAGGGGTCTAGGTAGTAGAATTTTTAAAATGTGCAAAAAGTGCTAAGTTGCCAAATTGTCAAATAGTGAAGGGTTGTAAAAGTGTATTAAAGAGGGAGACCAATGGTCACCTCATTCAAATGTTAGTTTTGGAAGTTGAAGTGGTTTTTTTTATGAGGGAAACATTATAAAAGGCCATGAGAAACTCGAATGGAGGATGATCCTTGGATTGTAAAGAAGAATTTGAACAATAAAACTCAGAATTTCTCCTTTTTTTTGTATTTTCCAGTATAGCAGTAGTTGGTACAGGCCGTACAACATATTTTTGATTCATTTTATTGTGGAATAGCATAGTATATTGTGTCTTCTCTCATTTTAATCTTTTTTGAGTTTCTTCCATTAAGTTTTGTGTGATTTATCTTCAGATTTCTCTAACTGGCTAAAATAGGGTTTCTTGTAAGTTTGTAAACCTCAAACATGTATTAACTCCATCCCACCTACTATAAGGCTTGTAACTTAGTGGAATGTACTGGAAAAAATATGTTTTTGGTTGAGGAATATTGAACTAGAGTAGGGGAGGTCTAGAGTGGATTGGTGTGAAACCCTATGAGGAAATGTCGAGTTTTCCTTAAGAAAAATGAGGTTTTGGTGAGTGAAATTGAGTTTCCGAGTTGGGAAAAATTATTTTATATTAGATTGAGAATGATCAGGGAATTTTAGGCTTTTTTGAATAGTTTTCAAGTTTTGAGTGTTTGGCAAGTGCTACTTTCAATAAAACCTAAGGTTTCTAAGCCTAGGGAGAGGGTTTTATGGTTTGGGTGGTAAATGATTGAATCTCTACAATATAATGCTAGAATTTGAAGTTTTGACAGAGATAAAGTTCTTCCCCAAGGTTTGAAGAGATTTGGACAAGTTTTGAAGGTGGTCCCTTTGTAAAAGTGGGCTAATTTGGGCCCTTAAAAGTGTAGAAAATTTGATTTGTGCAGTTTGGTACAAAACAAGCATTGGTGATTGTTGGATAAGCTGAAAGGCTTTGTAATGGGTCCCTGATGTGTGTTGTGTTGTGAGTTCAAAGGTTGTGTGAGTGGAATTATACTTGATTGAGTGACTTTGATATGCTACAAGGAACAGTGTGAATTTGCTGAATGAAGAGGTCTTGATGAAATTATAAATTGAAAATGTGTTTGCAGATTGGAGTTGTGTGTTTGTGTGTTACGGGCCTCCCCCTACTGCATCAGGAGTATATTCCAATTTTTTAGAGACATGTATGGAAAATTTGGTAGCGTAGACAAGGCAATCAGCTGGTTTGTATAATTGTTTGACAAAATACCTCAATGAAAGCTTTGGAAGCATACACAAAGTATTTCAATTGTTAAATAAAAAAATGCCTCAAAGAGATGTGGTTTAAAAATGTAATTGGAAAGTGTATAGAATTGTGTAATTTAAAATGTCCATTGACAACCTAAGGTTGTCACATGACAAACAAACAATGATTAACATGGAATATGCAAAACAACAAAAATGAAAGCAAGCCATAATAGAATGAAAGAAAATGTGTAAAGACTTCACATACCTATAAAATTAGAGTTTCAAATGGAGGCGTTCTACCCAATTATGTAGCCTTTTCTTCTTATTTCCTCAAACTCCTCAACAATTTAACTTTTTCAAAAGTTTGTTCCCCTCCAAACTTCAATTGTATATTAGTTATCACTGGAATTCAAACTTGAATTGATATTATATGCCTTTCAACATGAAAACTCTACTATTTCATGCAAAGGTGGTGGAATCTAAAAATCATGCATGCACACTTCACAACATCATCAAAAAGCTACTTTTTGTTGGAGCATGCGCAAAACTAGGAGAATATGCAGAATGTGGGCTGAGATCATGGGTGTATTGAGTATTTTTACCATTTTTAGATCAAGAAAAAATGCGCTCACATTCTAATGTGATCTTGTTATAACATTCTTGGGTTATAATGTGAGCGTGTTATTTCTTCCTAAAACAATCATGTCTCTACTTCTTTAAAATGCGCTCGCGTTATGAGAAAGTTGGTTTTTTTTATAGATTTATTTTCTCTTTGTCTATACCCTCTACTCTAATTCTATCTCTCCCCTCTACCCTTATACCCTAATTATATCTCTCTACCCTCTACCCTTAACCCTTATACCCTCAATCCTAAACCCTAATTGTATCTCTCTCCCCTCTACCCTTTACCCATAACCCTTATACCCTCTATCCTCTACCCTCTATCTTGGGCACTCTCTCTTTCTCCCTAAACCACTCTATCTCCCTCTCTCCCATTCTCCCTCTCCCTCTCCCTCCCACTCTCCCTCTCTCTCACTCTCCCACTCTCTCTCTCTCCCTATCCCTCCCTCATCTCTCCTCCATCACTCCATGTGTCCCGTTCTTCATAATGTCTCAGGATCATCATAAGGTCTCATTTCATGGGACAACCATGTGTGTCATCTTAGCATCACTCTCTCTCCCTCCCTCACTCTCCCTCTCTCTCTCCCCTCTACTCTCCACCCTTAACCCTTATACCCTCTATCCTCTACCCTTTATCTCTCTCCCACTCCCTCCCTATCTCTCTCTCAAGTCTCTCCATCCTAACTCCTCTCCCTATCTTAACTCTCTCTCACTCGTTCCATCTCTCTCCACTTTACCCTCTACCCTTAACCCTTATCCCCTCTTCCTCTCTCAAGTCTCTCTCACTTACTCACTCATATCCCTCTCAAACATGTGTCTGCATTGCCAATTTCACCGAATTGGCAAGCTAGTGGGTGAAATTGGCATCCTAACTTGGCTTGCTTGAAAAAAGACCCCATTTCTTGGACCCATTTTTCAAACAGGCCACTGCATTGCCAATTTCACTGAATTGACAAGCTAGTGGGTGAAATTTGCATCCTAAACACTTGTTTGAAAAAATGGGTCCAAGAAATGAGGTCTCTCGATGATGGACCCATTTTTTCAAATATGCCACTACATTACCCATTTCACCTAATTGGAAAGCTAGTGGGTGAAATTGGCATCCTAACATCACCAGGAGACCCCATTTCTTGGACCCATTTTTTCAAATAGACCACTACATTGCCAATTTCACCGAATTGGCAAGCTAGTGGGTGAAATTGGCATCCTAAATTGGCCTGTTTGAAAAAATGGGTCCAAGAAATGGGGTCTCCTAGTGACTTACATCACCGGGAGACCCCATTTCTTGGACCCATTTTCTCAAATAGGCCACTACATTGCCAATTTCACTGAATTGGCAAGCTAGTGGGTGAAATGCCCATTTCACCAAATTGGAAAGCTAGTGGGTGAAATTGGAATCTGTTTGAAAAAATGGGTCCAAGAAATGGGGTCTCTTGGTGATTTACATCATCGAGAGACCCCATTTCTTGGACCCATTTTTTAAAATAGGCCACTACATTGCCAATTTCACCAAATTGGCAAGCTCTTTGGATGAATTTCCTGCAATAAAACTCACTTTATTGTTACTTATAAAATTACAATTCAAATGCCAACTCCAAAAGTTAGTTATTGAACATACAAATTTAACAAGCTCCATATTTTTGGACAAAACTTTTTCTTACCAAGAAATGAGGATTTCCTTTTACTTCTTCAATTTTTAGGCACCGCTTCAGACTCGTGGTTATTTTTCTCATCAGAAACCAAATCAATTAGCAATTTATTGCCCACTGATTGATTTAAACTGCATATTTTTTGAGAAGGGAATCTCTTGTTTGAATCAATGTTTGGATTTTCAACATGAAGAGCACTGATAGTTTTCACACAACTGGATCTTCCAAACACATGAACCTCCAAGTACGACTTTACTATGTAGTTGAACACAACAAAATCTCCCAATTGTAGGTTGTAATAATTGATAAATTCTTTCCAACCATATCAAAATTCTAGTCTATTGTTTGTACTCATTAAATCCAAATCCCACTCCTGCCCACCTAGGCCTTGCAACACCATATGTTTGTCATTCTCATTTATAAGTTGTGAAACAAATGCAGGATGAATACCTCAACCCTCAACCCCTATACCCTCTACCTTATACATTGGACCCTCAAACCTAAACCTTCACCCATGTACCCTCAAACCATTACCCTAAACCCTAAACCCTTTACCCTTAACCCTAAACCCTCCTTCCCCCCCTAATTTTTCCGGTCCCTCCACCCTCTCCCTCTTTCCTCCCCTCCTACCATCCACTCCTCCTCTTCTACCCTCCTTTCTCCTCCCTCCCTACCCCTCCAGCCTCTCCCTCGGCTCCACCCCTCTCCAGACTCTCTCTCCCCTCGGTCTCCTCCCTCCCTCCATTTCCTCTCTTCTATAAATTCTTTCTCTCTCTTTCTCTCTCTCTCTCCCTCTCGTTATTGTTTTTCTCCCTCCAGGCTCCCCTCTCCTCTCCCTCTTTCCTCTCTTCTCCTCCATTCCTCTCCTTCCTCTCCACTGAATAATTCCCTCCAATTCCCTCCCCCCTCTCCCTCTCTCCTTCCTCTCTCTCCTTCCTCCCCCTCCATCCTTCCACCCCTTCCCAAAATCCTCCACCCTCTATCACTGATGATTGATCCCCACTTTTCCCTTTTCTCTCTCTCAGTCTCCTCCTTTCTCCTTGATAGTAAAAGATTTTCACGCTTTCCACTCCTCCCTATCCTCCTTCCTTCCTCCCTTCCACTTCCTTCCATCCATTGTCCGTCCAGCCACCCCATTCAACCCCTCCATTCTATCCATCCATTTTGATCTGATCCTCCACCATCTGATTTTGATTCCATCTCTCTCCATCTCCATCCCTCCACCTAGCCTCAGCCTAAACCCTCCTTTAAACCCTTAAACCTGCCCCTATTCCCCTTTAAACCCTCAACCACCATCAACCCAAAACCTTACCCCACCCTTCCCTTAAGCCCTCCTACCCTCCAGCCTCGACCTATAGACCCTGACCCTTACCCTCCCCTCTCCACTCTCCTCTCTCCTCATATCACTCACTATCACATCCATCCTCTCCCCCTCCTTCTCTCCATCCTCTTTCCTCCCCTCTCTCTCTATCCATTCATCCCTCCCTCTACCCTCCTGAATAACGACATCTAACGGAGGATTTTGAATCCGGAATCCTGGACGGATGACCTGGATCTTTAGACTGATGACGATTTATTGATGATGATGATGGTCCCTCTCCACCCCTCTTTCTCTCCATTTCTCTCCCCACTCCACCCCCTCTTTCTCTCCCACTCTCAGGTTGAACTCCTTCCCACACCCTCTTCCTCTCTCAATTATTTCACTCACACTCCTCTCTCTCCTACTCCCTCTCTCTCACACTCCCTCTCACTACTGATTGCTTGAATGATGATCGTGTTAATGTTTTTCCATTTCAGCCCATTTCTTCGGTACTTCTAATTGCTTCAATGTATGATTAATAGTAGGCTGCACTATTGTGGGTGACTCATATAGGTTATTTCATAATCAGAGCCACTGACATCCCCTCTTTTCTCTTATAGGTCGGTGGAATTTGAGAAGACAAAGGTGCATCATTCATCGTCAACCATCGGCCAAAACAGGCAATGATGATTATGCCGTTTACTTATGTGATTTTCTTTCTCGCATCTTCAATAGTGTAGTGTGCTATTAGTGATACATTATGATAGTCACATCCACGGCTTGTGTGGACATTTGATTTCAATTTATGCTTTTCATTTGAAAAGAAAATGCATTCCAATGCAAATGTTATAATATCATTCTGATTATTGCAATCAAATGAAGCTATGTAAATATGAATCTTTTCATGAAATAAATGAAAGCATTTAAGATGCTCCGTTGCTTATTTGCTCAGTTCAGTACTTCATTTAATTCTGGAATATCTGAATAGCACTCTAAAATTTTGATTTCTTCTTTTAAATGCACAACCGTCACTTAACGAACAATGATAAAAGATGCGAACAATACTTAAACATAATCTGCAATTTCACCTCATGATATAATAATGTTCAGCCAGCTCGAAAATCGAGCTATGGAAAAAAATTGGTAACATTTTGGCGATTTCCACTATATGCTTGCCTGCTAGGCATAGATTAGTGGCCTTAAAACAATTCATTGGGCGCAGAGTCAATTCTGCCCCTGCTTGAATCTCAGAAACTTGAACAACAACACTCCAAACAGCAGCAAAAGAAACAAAATAGAACTGAAAGAAAACTAACAAGCCCTGATGGCCAACAGAACATGCGCAATAGCGCTTAGGGAAAGCAAAAACTACTAAAAGTAAATGTGCGTAACACACTTATTTGCTGAAAACTAACTCTAACCTACTCTAACCAGCCAAAGTACCTAGTCAAACAAAACCATTCATAGGCTGGGTGAAGTAACACCCTTTTTTAATCATCAACTGATGCATTACATGATTATGTATCACTGAGAAAACATGAAACACAAGTAGATGTTCAATAGTCAGTTGCAGCGTTTCATAAAAAATGCAAAGAAACCTACTTAGACTTCAAAAATGATCATGCACATCGCTGCCATGAACTAGGCAAGTGAGTTGAACTTGATCGCCTTCAGCTGCAATTCCAAAAACAACCTCTTGTTTGATTACATCCTCATACTTGGGTACAAGCATGACCTCTGGTAATTCAGTAGCTTCCGAACCGGCTAAGCATCTGATGGGGCAGCCTCTCAAAATGACAAAGGTTGAATTTCTATTATTGACCTTCTGATGAAGATTTTGAAGAGTAGTATCTAATCTTTGCTCTTGTTCAACCTGAACAATGCTTGCATGTAGCTCAATCTCCTGAATACTCGAAACAAAATTTTCCTTTTCAATGGAGGAAGGAAAATGTCCAAACAATGAGACGGCCTCTTCCAGCACGCTTTCTATCAATGTGACAACATCTGGCTCTTTCCTACACTAGAAAGGAAGCTGCTCATAATCCTCATTATTACTCAAAGAAAAACACTCCAAATCAGCCTTGTCCTCCTCAACCTCATGTTGTTGACCTACGACCAGATCTATGCTTTCCTCATCATGCTCAACAAAATATGGAAGGTCATTAAACGAAGCTATGAAATCATGACTTACCACACCCTTTTCAGCTTCTTCACGCTATTGTCCTGATTCTTGAACCTGCAACTCGACAACTAATTGCTTCTGACTTTCAAGCTCTTCCTCATCACTGTACCAGCTACATACTTCAAAGTAATTGTCGATATCTCGCTGTTGTACCTGGTCATTGTTGCCTAAAATCTGCTCTTGGCCTTGATTTGTAGCTATTGCGGACATGAGCATGCTTTCCTCAACTTGGTTCACAAAAGAAGGCAGCTCATTGGTGAGAACATTCAAAGATTCCTAAGGAGAAGGTTTCTCCTGTTCAATCTGCTGCTACAATTGATAAGCTGCCAAAGCTGAATGCAACAGGTTTACCTTTCTAAGCTCCTCGATGAAGAGTAAAGTATTTTGATCAGAGGGTTCACTTATGGATTCTTTAGGTGAAGAAACCTGGGGAAATTCTTGGCTTTCTTGCAATGAAGATTGTTGCTCAAGGGGCTGATCCGCAATTGTACTAGGTAGGCTATAATCATTTCCCTCAACTTGCAAGGAACAAAAGCTTTGGAAATGTGGGATTTCAGGTTTAAGAGGTTGGTCCAGGGAGTTTAAACATCTATCTTGTCTAAAACTTGGAATTTCAACTTTAGATATGCTAGGGAGCTCACCCTGTGTAAAGCTTGGAAATTGATACTTACCAAACTTCTCCCGAATAGGATGTTCTGAAATGGTAGGAGCTGTTTGGGCTTCATGCCTTTGAAACTGGGCAAGCAAAAGCTTTGTTTGTGTAGCTACTTCCCTCTCCAAATCCTCCTCAAACTGTGTTATTTGGATTCCTAATTCCTTCTCATAAAGATAGGCTTCATAAGCTAGCTCCTCCTGGTGCTGACTATACTCATGCTGCTTCTTGATCTCCTCAAGCTGACTCATGTAATCAAGTAGCATGCTCTTTATGCTTGCAATCTCCCCCTACTGATCTATTTCATTCATCTGCTTTTCATAGTTCAACCTTATATATCTGAAGCTCAAGTTTTGAATCTCTCGAGACTAATTTTGGACATATGAGGGCTGAGATGAAAAATGTGCAGGGGTGAGTGGTTGGCAGCTATATTGGGCATGTTGATTTTGAGAAGCCGTGAGATTGAAACTAATAGAATGATTGTACTGGTATAGCTAATATGGATATGAACAAGTGGGGCTCTCCTGATATGGCCGATGATATGATTCATGGCCATGAAATATTGACATATCTATTCATTCATAAGCTGGAAAACAAAGCAAAGTTAGGCAAGTTTTAAACAAACCAACACTTGATCTGCATGCAAAAACTGAGAATGGAGTCGCCAGGTATATGTAAAAACCTCCAAAAGGCTGAATAAAATCACTGCATACACCAAACAACAACTTTAGAACATTGAAAAATTCTCTGAAATTGATTTTCAGAGTCCCACCGAGCATGCCAAAAACTATTGTCAATAGATTTGCACCCTGCTAAATGCAATATTCAGCAACCTACTGAAACATGGAAACCTCCTTCAGATGTGGGTGATTTGAGCGAGAAGGAATCTCCAGAGCGAGCTGGTTCTTTGAATGATTGATCTTATTCTAAATAATTTCTGAGGAAAGGGATAAAAAGATGTCTAAAAACTAAAACCTATGACTACTGATGCTTAACTTACTACTTCTGACAGAAATTAGATCTTGGCACTCACAACAATTCCTTTATTACAATAGTTCCTACAATTTCACCAGTGCATGATCTCATCAATAATTCATATGAAGATTCAGAGACATCGAATACATCATACAACTTGAAACATGAAACCTTGTGCAGAAAACTCATAAAAGCAGGACATTAAGGCTTCAAATCTGAAAACACAAAGCATCAAACTACTATTACCAGTCTTGAGACGAGAAAATGGAAAGAACTCTGCTGTATTATTGAAATTGAAAGAGTGTCAATCTACCAAAACTGAGTACAAAAGGTTCACAAGCTCAAAAATGCATAAGAGCAAGAACTAAAATCTAAACTAATAAGGAGAGCCCAAAAAAAATTGTCTTTTTCAAGGATATCACTCTCAAGAAACCCTAATCCGAGCTCAAAAAAAAGCTCAAGGAAAAAAGCTTCAAACTGTCTCAAAAACTGCATAAAAGCAGAAAAGAGCATATTGCTTTTATGATCACACTGCCAAGCCTCTAAAAATAGGCTGGATCTGCTTTAAAAGCCCAAAAAACATCTTATCTCTCCAAGATAAGACTCAAATTCGACCAAAAGGAAAAGTCAACAAAGAATTTGCTAAAAATGGCAAGAAATCATAAAATAATTTATAGGAGATTGCTTTACGATTCTGCTTTAGATGATTGCAGATTTTCACAATTGTTTATTTTTTGCAATTAAAGATTAAAAATATTTTGCAAAAAAGAAAAACTTCTTATCCCTCCATTACAATGCTTTGATTTTTTTCAAAAAAAATCATAAAAATATCACATACCATTATCTTCTCATCAATCTCCAATTGATTTCTCTAAAACCAATTAAAATAAGAAACCCTAAATAGATAATCATCAAAACCTAACCCTAAGTCATAAGGCATCCCACCATAATATTCTCATCGTTTTCTCATAAAACAATAACATAACCCACATTCAAGTCTTCACTTTTCACTAAGGCAAAAGAATAAATCAAGACCTAACCATCGACCTAGGCACATAACTTCGGCTACCCTTAAATACATTAGACTTCAGACTTTAATTAACATATGATGCAAGGATTAACCTAATTCGAAATCCCATGTGCTATTTTCAATTGTGAATATTTTGGATGATTATGATGTTGGGTCGAATAAGGTCATGAGGAAAACAAGGTCAAACCCTAAATTATCATTTTGCATATGATCACTGTTGAAGAAAATGAGCTCTGCCAGTAAGCATGTCGCCATGATTGATCTCAGACTAGTACTCGTGTGCCTTGAGAACTTCACCATGCTCTTCAGTAGTCGAACTCCTCCATGGGGTAAGCTTGGCTTTTAGTATTGAATTTCTTTTATTCCCTTCTAAAGAGCAAGAAAAACATTAAGGTCGCGGCCTGTTCATGGTGATTTCTTCTAACTTTCTCCACACTCCTGTGCTTCGCTCTTCTTTGGCCGCCATGAGCTTGAACTCATCCTCTGTCAGGAGACTCCATGAGAGAGCTCGCTTATGGGATTTTGCTTTCGCTTCCTGTGCACAAGGTAAGCTATGTGTTCATAGCCTCTATGGCTTCATATTTTGTTCACTATGGGCTTATAGCCGTGGCTAACACAACTTCTAATGCCTCTGTTTTGTATTTTCTGTGTTCATATTTACTATTCTATGCTCTATTCCCACTATGAGAGCTTGGCTATTATTTAAGAGCTTGAAATCTTGGTTTTTGGAAGCTCTGTTGAGTTCTTGGCCGCGACTAGGGTGCTCATCCACAGACTTGAAGTGGTGAGTTACACCTAAACACATACTGTCTCTTTTTAGAAAAAACTCAACCATCCTCACTTAAGATTATATGGCCATGTACAGGCCACCATACATGTGTTGTAGAAAGCATTTTTAAAAGATTTTGGGTTCGACCCAAAATAGGAAACTCCCCTCTTTCCACATTTGAGGATGAATCCCTTCGTGGGTATCATTGGAATTTGAATAAATTTGTATTTTCTCCATTTTGAAGCTCGACCCACCACAAAAAAATTGCATGTTTGTATTTTATTGCTGTCTCATACAAAATCTTCACATGGGTTATCGTTGTTATTGCATTTTCTGTATTTTGAATGCGAACCTTGAATGTGGGTACCCTGTATATTCATTTTTATCTCCTTGGCATTCTAAAACCCCAACGTGGGTATTTGTTGTTTGTCTTTATTGCCTTCAGAAATGAAAACCCCAGTGAGAGTAACAAAATCTGTATATTCATTTGTATTTAGCTTATGGGTTCAACTAATTATAACTGATACTTCACTTTGAAATTCTGTCTGAAAAGAAAACTCACATGGTGAGCTGGAAACACATCTGTTTATTTTTAATACTCTCATGCAACTTAGCTCGACCACCACGGTTTCTTTTTCACTTTCAGTTGCAAAACCCATACTTGGCATTTGTATTAAAACTGGGTTTGACCTCTCTCCTATTTCTGCATTTTCAATTAATCATGTACAACTAGGCTTCTGAAGCATTCAAATTTCTTACCTTTAACATGATTCCGTGTTTGTCCATTGTGAAGAGAAGGATCTCTTAATGTATACTATCCCCATGCTTGTACTCTATGCACACAACATTGTTCCTTCGGATTCCTTAACTCTAACACACAACAACTTTTGCTTTCTACTTTTGGACTTTATGTAGAGGCTTTTAAATTGAAACATTACAACACCATGGATTACATGCTACTTGATTTTTCCTTAGTGCATAATTAACACCTTCTAAAACACCTTTGTTATGCTTTCTCTTTCCTCATCATTCTGAAATGATCATTTCATATTACATCCCCTAATGCTGCATTCCATTGAAAACTCTATTATTTTTTTGGTTTTCCATTACCTAAAACTTGCACATATCTATTCATATGTATTTTGCTTGACACTTGTAACTCCTTGAAGATAATTTTGAATGAACATTGTATTTTGATTGCTATCTTCCACCAAACACTGATACATAATTCTGTTTGAAGCACCATCTCAGCCAAAGTGAACTGGCTGTCCCTGCTGTATCTCCCTGCACACTGCATTAAATGAGATCTCATATGTTTAATCTTACAACAGACTCTGGCTTTTTTCCCTTGTATTTATACAGATACTTTAATTGGAACATTGCAATTCTTTGGACTACATTTACTCATCTTGCTCCTATGCACAACTAACATCTCAGAAACACCTTCTGGAATGAAACTGTTATCATTTCTTTGTCGTTCTAGAACAATCATTTCATATTACATTCCTTGATGTATTTATATTACCAGTCAAACTGGAACTGGTTATTTGTTTATTGCTTGAATGCATTGTCTGTTATTTCACATTATTGGGCTTCAACCTGGCACTCTTCATGCATTTTTATGTTCCACTTAATAAACTGTTCTTTAAATCTGCTCTCTTCCATGATGAAAATTGAAACAAAAATATTTATTAAGGCATAATGTATGCCTGTTCACTATCCTTGGCTATGAAAAGAACACCGATGAACTGAAATTTGCATGACATATATGATTATGATCAACAAATAACACTGAATCATGAACTATGCAACAATGTTTGACATAATGTACTCAGCTGAATTAATTGAGTGAATTAAACTCACTGTTCACCTGTAGCCTTCAAAAAACATTAACCTGATCGTTATGAATGCACAGTTGGTTTAGTAGCTCGATAGATAACTATGCTTTAATCTTTCAGTTGTATCTCATTCCTTTTGATGAATATGATGATGTAATCTTTAAATCAACCCCTTTGATGAATAGGGCAGCATGTCGAGCTCTACCCTTGTGGGAGCCCGTTTTTCTCCACATGCTTGGTCTTTGAATAATGATCAGCTTCGTGACTTTACCTATACCTGCACAAGGAAACAAACAATGTTAGCATAAAAATAGAATATGATGATCGTGTTGATGTTTTTCCCTTTCAACCCATTTCTTCGGTACTTCTGATTGCTTCAATGTATGATTAATAGTAGGCTGCACTATTGTGGGTGACTCATATAGGTTACTTCATAATCGAAGCCACTGAAATCCCCTCTTTTCTCTTATAGGTCGACGAAATTCGAGAAGACAAAGGTGCACCATTCATTGTCAACCATCAGCCAAAACAGGCAATGATGATTATGTCGTTTACTTATGTGATTTTCTTTCTCGCATCTTCAATAGTGTAGTGTGCTATTAGTGATACATTATGACAGTCACATCCATGGCTTGTGTGGACATTTGATTTCAATTTATGCTTTTCATTTGAAAAGAAAATGTATTCCAATGTAAATGTTGTAATATCATTCTGATTCTTGCAATCAAATGAAACTATGTAAATATGAATCTTTTCATGAAATAAATGAAAGCATTTGAAATGCTTCGTTGCTTATTTGCTCAGTTCTGTACTTCATTTAATTCTGGAATATCTGAATAGCACTCTGAAATTATGATTTCTTCTTTTAAATGCACAACCGTCACTTAACGAACAATGATAAAAGATGCGAACAATACTTAAACATAATTTGCAATTTCACCTCATGATATAATAATGTTTAGCCAGCTCCGCCAATCAAGCTGTGGCAAAAAATTGGTAACACATACATAAATACATACAAGAATAATTCATATGTACATAGAATCCTACATCCATACAAGCATACATACATATAGGCATACATACAATATACATGCACTAATACATACAGGCATACATACATACATACATGACACACCAACATACATGTACATACAAACATACAAATATATCAACATACATTCAATAGAGTGGCATTTAACATAAAGGAAGACATAATGTGAGCGCGCTATAATATGCTTGCATTATTTCTTGCTTGACATGTTTCCTAGAGAAGCAAAAAACATGTCAAAACTAAGATATAACGCTAGCACGTTATAAAGCACTCACGTTATATTTTTCTTTGGGAATCCCTTAGCCTTAGGATTGGTATTTTCCTTGGAATACCAACCCAAAGGCTTGGAGGGCATTCCCAACAACCAAATATGTGTTTTTGCAAATTCTACAATTTTTCACATAATTGGGTTTGTGCTCACCGTTAGGATTGTATTTGGTTCAATATCGATAAAATCGAACACATGGGTAATGTTAGGTTCTCTCTTAGCTATCCAATGATGTAATTTTTTTCACTTTCTAACAATGTTAAGTCTTTCATCCATAATTTATTTTGTTTGTATGTCTCTTTTTTTCCAAAATGCAATGTTTGGTATTTTTTTCGTTATAAATAAACCGTTCATCAAAATTTCAAATAAATTACATTTTTAAAAACTAGACTCCATTCTACAATTTTTATTTTTTATTTTTTAAATTAATTACTTTCCAAAATTTGTAGGGGGAGCACGGCCAAAATTCTACTTTTCAGGAAGTGCCCACTTACAAAATTAGTAAAAAATCAACTATTCATTAAAAAATTATCAGAAAAATCATGCATCAACTACATACTATTAGCTAGCTTCTGACCGTAGTGATTTTAAAAATACTACAAAAAATTTCACCGTGCTAGGGTTGTACAAGAGTTGCTATGTTATGTTTTTCTAACAAAAACAACAACAATTTGTGTACGTCCCTCTTTTGAACCCCTTAACCTCAACCAGCTTCAAAATAAATTTTTAGTTTAAAAAGTAGACTCAGAGTACTTTGATCCTTGTTTTTGTTCCATCTCAAAATTTTGAGTGTAACTATCCTCAATTTCACGTCCAAGGTTAGTAATTTTTGATTTAAAAAAAAAGTGGCCACTTAAGCCCCCTTTTTGGGAACCGTCTTGGTGCACTTACCCTTTGATACATTAATTTTGTCAATATTTTTGAGTCCATAAAAATCCAATTGAATATTGTTCACTTGGAATTCAGATGGAGCCATCTAATTCGCTAGTTTGTTTTGAACTATGGGAACAAGAATTGTGTACTCCATTATTTCTTTATTTGTGTCAAATGTGGGTAATACCATGGTTTTTGCAGGCTCTAAAGTTATAGTAGACACTCTCCATCAGTTGCTTCTTTTCATTTTTTATTCAATTTTGATTTCTTTTTAAACTCTTCAATGTAATCAAAACTTGGGGATGCAAGAACAATGGAATGCTTGAATGATGAAGGAATAGGAGTACTTGTAGTTGCTAATGATGTTGTAGCCAGAATAACTAGTAGTGGGGGAGAGCCTAGAAATAACTCCTTTGTGGTGGATCCACTGGTAGTGTGATTTGGACCTATCAAAATCCTTTTCCTCTTTTGTATGCTTTGAGCACCTGGTGTTTCTGGGGTGTATTGTGTTGTTGTCCTCTTATGTGTAATTTGTTGTTGTAGCACATGTTGATCACTATAGTACTACTACCCATACCATTGCCACCAAAGGTAGTGCTAGTTGCACTAAGCTCTCCACTATGGGAATGTCCTAGTTGTGATTGTGTCTGACCATGATGATGAGGATTTGAAGCTCTAAACAAATTGAATTGTTTCGGCTCTACTTGTTTTCCCTTGGTCTACTTTATCAACTCCAAGTCTAGATTTATCAACTAGTTTTCTATGTTGTACATCTATTACCGTAGGAATTCCTTGTGCTTGGGAGCCCAAACCACCACCCTCATAACCCATTTTTCAGCTATGGCTGCTCCTGAAGTATATGCTACTTTTGTGGCCTCACTTAAACCAAGTTTGAAATTGACATGGCTTTCTTCTTCCCTATCATCATTAGATTCATCATCACTTTCTTTATCTTCTCGTTCATCCAGATGCTCTATATTCCACAATTTTCTAAACTCACAATCTTCTTCATTATCTCCATATTCTACAAGAGCTCTTGGATCACCTAGCTCTTTCCTCATAGACCAAAAGGTAGTAATTTTTTATCGTGACCAATTTTTTTCTATAACTTCCTTCTCTAGAGAATCTGGCATTTTTACTCCACTAGATGGTTTATGACTTTTTTCATAAAAAATTTCGTACCTCCCAATTGTCTTTCAATGCAATGCCATAATTTATGCTAACAATTGTTCAAAATAAATACCATTCTCAGTAGCACTTTTCTCCATTGCCATTTTGACCTCATCCCAAGAATCCTTCTTTCTCAAGTTTTCAAGCAAGGGTTTACTTTGATGTTGAATTCTACTTCATACATTCTTATTGAGCACAACCATTGATTTAATGGTGTCACATGGATCATAATGCCAGTGACAGATAGCATCAAAATCAAAAAAATTCAAAAGATCATGTGCCACAATAAATACTTTTCTCTCAAAATTGATCCCTCCACATGAAAAAGGTAAAGAAGGAAATAAGGTCTTCTTCCCTTGATTGGTAAAGTTTAGTTCATCAATACTCTACATCTGGCTTACATATTCCAAAGAAAAAACCCTTCCTGTCACATGTATTGGAAGTTTGTATGGTTGTACTTTTGATCCATAAAATCTTAGCACAATATATTCTTCCATTAAGTACCAATCAACCAATTGTATTTCTTTTCCTAGTTGAATGCAATTTCTACATGACATAGGCAATCTAGGTATTGGAGTATTTGTAATTGCTTGATGCAATGGAGCCAAAAAGTAGTCTACAAAATGACTATAGTTCTTTCGAGAATCATGCATCCTTATCACAATGGTCCATTCATATACTAGATCCATTTTCTTTTCCTCAACATTACTATAGGGTTGAATTTGAAGCTTGTTGGTCTAAAACATTCCTCTAAATTTGAATAGAAAAAGATAGCACAAGTAGGTTGTGAACCTAAATGTCTTGGTGGAACCTCCTTTAATCATTAAAAATTGTTTATGCATGGATTCTACAATGTGCCCAATAAAATTATATTTGACATGTGGAACATGATAATGGATATTATATACCATTTCAAGGAGGCTTGCACCCACTTCCAAATTGCTATCTAGTATGAGGAAAAATGCTAGCATGGAAATAATATCCTACGCCCATGGTTTAAAAATATCCAAATCATAAGGAGGATTATGATCACCTTTCAATTTGTTTCTAGATCCTGAACTATTCTATTTAAGAAAGAATTTTTCTCCATTTCATCCACTGCTTCATAATCACTATCAAGCTTTTCTAGGTCAATGTGGACATTTCCAAATTCTTCGGTTGTAAACCCCAATGCCAACACTTTTCCAAGTTCTTCTACATTAATGGATAACAATTCTTCTTTTCTATCTTTATTAACAATTTCTCTTTTTTATCATCATAATTTAGGGCACATACCATGATAAATTTTGGGCAAGGGAAAACCTCATGTAAAATCATGCGCCCTAATCCAGTTACCCACGGTGCACTGATACCATTAACTTTCATTTGATTTGAAGCCTTATTCTGAGATGAAAATCTAAGTTATGAGGTATGCCTACCATAGTTTTAGGATCATAAATATCATGGTATTCATCAGTGAAACTTGGGGTTTTAAGTAATTTTGCATAATGTATTTTTTTATCCGACATTGCTCTAGTGGTATTGGTGGTAGACATGCTGATACAATAAAAAATGTGAAATTTGTGAATTCCCTATTAGTCCTTAATTTTTCTTAATTCTTAAGCCTCTTAACCCTAAACCTAAACTTCAAAGTTTGACAAAATAAGATTTTAAGAAACATCAAACGATGAAACGTAGCCACAGGACTTCTTTAACTTACCTGGATTTTGAATTTTGATTCTTGTAGTTGAAACTAGGTTACTGGAATGGATTTGTTGGAAGTGGAACTATGGATACCAGACAGGGTGGTGCACTACAATGAGAAAACTAAAGATTGAAATCTCCCTATGTGTTGACCCTCTAACTTCAAAATAAAATCACTTAGCAATAGAAAGTGTTTTTTTTTTAATATTAAAGTGAATGAAACTAAAAAGTCTACGTGTTACTTCTAGACTACATAGTACACAATTAGTACATGACTGACAACATTTGAAACAAGCCATTTATGATTTACTTCTTCATTGACAACAAATTCTAAACTATTGATCTTTGTTAATCTAACGGTTATGATTCTGGAGGTTTAAGTTCGCAAGCCTAGCACTCTATGCATTTCATTCTGGAATGCAACTACAACCATACATCAAATTTTCATCGAACGGTTGAGTAATTTATGATATAAATAATAAGCATGTGTTTTAAAGTTGCTTTAAACTTTAATGTGCTGGGATTGACATCAAGGCCAAGGGGCCGAAAACTTAACATTGCAAAGGCCTTAATAAAATGAATTACAATGTCACATTAATAGCACTTAACTTGCAAAGGACTTAATAAAATGAATTGCAATGCCACATTAATAGCACAACCATTTATTTTATTACAACTGAATTACAATGTCACATTATTACATAGTACAAATACAAATGTAAGTGTAAGTGCCAAGCTTCTACTAGACCGCTGGTGAAAACGTAAATGTGATACATGTTTGTCTGAAAATAAATGGGACTTGTCAGGTCAACGATGCACTCTAAAAATAAACACATGGGAATTTTTGGGTTAGCCATGGGCTCTGAAAATAAATGCATGGGGAAAGGAGGGCCAATCCAACTGGGGAAATGGGAGCTACGAAGATACAAAATGTACTTAGCCCCTTTCAGAACCAGACTCATGCAGAAGATGGGGGGTTGTAAAATTTCTCCCATGCAGATGATGAGCATTGAAAATAAATGCATGGAGCTTGCCTGGTAGGCCATGGTGTCTAAAAATAAATGCAAGGGGCTTTCCTGGCCAACCATGCAGATGATTAGGGGTAGTAAAACTACTCCCATCTTCTACTTGCAGCTTCCATGCAATAGGATAGCACTTATCTCCATCAAAGCTCCTCATCCTAGTTCAAAACCTATTTGAGAAGTCAAGTGAATGAAATCAACTTCTTTCAAATTACACCTATTTTGAACTTGAAGGAAATTTGTCTTTTACTCTGTAGCTACATAACTAGAGGCATGAGAATTTAGAGTATCCCCAATAATACCACATCATCTTCTTCTTGAATCCTTATTAAGTTATTAACCCTACAAAATAAAAACCCTTATGACAATTCAAGGAATAATTTCAGTTGTGCTCACTATCCTTATTTATGGGCCAAAAGTGCCACCAAAAGTGCCTTCAATAGTGCCACTACCAGCTTGGTCCCTTGTACACCTCACATGTCACGTGTGAGGTTGAGTATAGTCATAATTGTGATTCACGCAAACCAAAAATCCAACTTAATCGGTTCATGTAACTTAAGCCTAACATTTACAATTTAAATGTTTAATTTGATTGACATTTGGACTCGACAACCTGACTACATGCAAACTATACCTCAAGTTGATAAGCTGCCAATTGTCAAAATCGCCAGTGCCACACAAACAATTTGAAATCATTACAAAACTTGTTTCACTAAATCTTTGCATTATTTATATCATCATCTACGATTCTACAGTACATCGTGCAGTTTTCAATATAAAGCTATCCAATTAATCACTCTGGCTATTCATATGGCATTAATTCGCGCCACCGCCCATAGTATCGTAGCTGAATTGAGAATTTCAATAGAATAAGTGAAAAGTAGAGTAGTTCGACACATTGAAAAGAGAGAATTAAATGTCTCATTTTACCTTAATCATTATCAATGTCCACTAATAAGTCACAATAAATTTCACTTACTTATGATCAAAACTATATGTTGATAATTACTATTAGTTTTAAAAGCCACATTTAACATTTTTATATTGACCAAAGAAAAAAGGATTTACAAGAATGGAGCCATGAAAAGTATTTTAATTTAAGTAGCTATTGCTAAAGACTGAAGTACATAGTAGTTAGTACATAACTAGCATGGCCAAAAGGAAAAAACTAAAAGCCACTAACTGTGGCAAAAAACCAGTCACAAAGTACATATTACAAGAACTATTAAATTAAAATATAGACATGTGACACATCACACAATTCATTACTAATTTTTTTTGTAACATTAGCTAAATCCTTCAACCGGGTGTTTGATTAGAACACGAATCAAATTTAACAAGCTAATAACAAAGAAGAAAAGAGAATAACCCAAAACCTTCCTCCAAAACTACAAAGTCTTTAATGATTCAGTTTTCGTATCACATAGAAGACCCCATCTCATATTAACCAGGGAAAGAGCCAGCGTTGTAGAAGCATGCAATTCCACTTTCCTAAAGATTCCACCAATAGGTGCTAACCCACTTTCAAATTGTAATGCTCCAGTGCCAACTCCAATGAAGAAATAGAGTAGATGAAAGGATGCAAATAACATATTGCTAGTGTCTTCACCAAATATTTATCGAGCAAAATATCCATGCAATTGGAAAAGAAAGCCAAAGCTACCTTAGAATATAGAGCATGGGGGTTGTTGTGAAGCCATTCCCTACCCACAATTATTCTTATAGCATCCTCAACTTGCACACAAGGAATTGTAAAAACCATACCCAACTTTCGTCTGTCGTATGCATCGTCCCTTCTTTTCTCCCAAAAACATTTGGGTAGCATGACACACCATGAAAAATCCATAATATCTCAATTAAATTGAGAATATAGAAGAAATAAATCAAAGCCAAATATATTATAAATGATATGAAGAACATCAAGTTGGTGAAGTATATATAGAAGTTAGGTGAAGTATATATAGAAGTTAGCATGAACACAATGAGTATGACATCACACTTATCATTTTTAAATTCACCACTATCATTGATGTGACAATTAGAATTTATTTCAACACTTAAATCCTTAAAAACAAGTGCTTAAAAGGTATGCCTACGACATATGACAAGATGGCAGGCATAGTGCACATGCAAATAAAGTTATTTTTAAAATGGGGGCATCGCTAGGTTGATGAGACTCGACCCTCAGGATTAAAGACTTAAGATTTAAGGCTTTGTCATAAAATATTTTGGTTTGACTTAGGAAATATTAAATGGTAAACAAGAGCACGATGACCAAAAGACCTAAATAATTAATAAAATCTCAACCATTGATTACTGAAAATCTAACGATTCTAGTGTTATTCTGAAGGTTTCAATTCGCAAGTCTAGTGCTTCAAGGATTTACTTATGGAATGCAACTATAGCTGTCCATTGAAAATTCATCGAATTGTCCCTCTTTTAAAACAAACTTTATGCATGTGCATAATTTAAAATGGGGACATCACTAGGTTGATGAGACTCGACCCTCAGGATTAAAGACTTAAGATTTAAGGATTTGTCATAAAATATTTTGGTCTGACTTAGGAAATATTAAACGGTAAACAAGAGCACGATGACCGACATACCTAAATAATTAATAAAATCTCAACCATTGATTTATGAAAATCTAACAGTTCTAGTGTTATTTTGGAGGTTTCAATTCGCAAGTCTAGTACTTCAAGGATTTACTTCTGGAATGCAACTATAGCCATCCATTGAAAATTCATTGAACGACCCTTCTTTTAAAACAAACTTTATGCACGTGTATAATTTAAAATGGGGACATCGCTAGGTTGATGACACTCGACCCTCAAGATTAAAGACTTAAGATTTAAGGCTTTGTCATAAAATATTTTGGTTTGACTTAGGCAATATTAAACAGTAAAAAAGAGCATGATGACCAACAGATCTAAATAATTAATAAAATCTCAACCATTGATTTCTAAAAATCTAACGGTTCTAGTGTTATTCTAGAGGTTTCAATTCAAAAATCTAGTGCTACAGAGATTACTTCTGGAATGCAACTACAACCGTCCATAAAAAAATCATTGAATGGTCGAGGTTATATTGATTCACCAATGTGTTTTCTTATGCATTTGAAAATAAGTTTAATTCGCCAATGGATATATTTTTTTGGTTTGAAAAAAGTTTTGATTACCAACAAAATTGTTTTTTCTGTTTTGAAAACAGGTTTAATTCGCCAATGGAAATTTTTTCTAGGTTTGAAAATAGATTTTAATCGCCAATGAAAATATTTTATCTGTTTAAAAAAAAATTGCAATTCACTAGGATTTTCCACAAACTTCTACTGATTAGAAAAGATTCGCCAATTGAGATTAATTTTTTTCCCAAAAACCGAAAAAATTTGCCACTAAAATTAATATTTTTATCGGGAAGTATACAAGATTTTCCAGGATTTTACACCTTCACTGAGGGGGGGGGGGTTCCTTAAAGTTTTCCCCAATTTGCACATCTTTTGCAAATTCCACCTTTACATCCTCCACCTTAGAAAAATCAAATTTGACCAAGTAATTCCACATCCTCATTTTGTACCCCATCCACTTGGCACTTGTTTTTAGTGTCAGTGGGGGAATTTCTGTCAGGGACGTGCATGTGGCACATGGACATCTATGCGATGCATTGACATCCTGATAGGATTCCTGCCTCTAGAATCTATAGAGGCATTATGTTCTCCATTGGCGACAAAAAGTAATGCCCTTGTGCCTTCCTATCGACCTTGAACAACTCTTTCCCACCCTTTTAATCTTCAAATGGCTATCTTCCTCATTCAATCCATCTTCTTGATAGTTCTTGAGCTTCTTCATGTTTTTACATGCTCGCTTGATCTTGCTTCACAATTCTTGCTCCATACTCTTGCTACTTGTTGCATTATTGGCATCACAACTCCAACATCACAACATCCCACACATATCTACCACAAAAGATGCAGTTTGGTGCCTAGTGAGGCTACTTTTGGCATTGTTGTGGCTACATCGGTTGTACCATTGTTGTGGGCTTGCATTCCTCTCTCATTGGCCTTGAGTGACTTTGGTCTAGGGTGGTAACACATTTGTTTACTTTGTTGTTGGATTTGTGTAGCTTTATGTCTCTTGTAGTATTCGGTTCCATTTCTATTATATCATTATTTTCTTTATCATATTTCTATATATCTCTCTATCTGGCTATTTGTGGAGGTTGAAACACCAAAGCGGGGGTTTGATTACTGCAAACCTAGGCTATATAGCCCCAACATTTTTCCTCTCTTGGCTATGTGTAGGTACGCATTCGGGTGGAGCTTGTTGGAAAACTAACTCCTCATAAGTTAATCTTTATCACCTTCATTCTTGTCATCTTCTACATCATCTTTCTAGTTGTTTTAGTTATTTTGTTGGTTATCATTTCAGTTTGTACTTTAGACCTCAACCACTAAGTCATTATTAGGTTTTTTGTACCTCTTGTTGTACTTTATACTTTCTGGTCGTATGAACACCAACACCCCTATGAGATGCCAATGCGTTGTACTGTCATCCCTGACTTGTGTTGCTATCCTTTGGTAGAGAGTTATCTGAGGTATAGTTTGGGTTCCAGAAACCTACTTGTTTAGCCCCATCAAAACTCTCAGATTAGTAGAGTGATAGAAGCACTCAAGAGAGTGCTCTTCATTCTCTATCCTTGAGCTAAAACATTTGTCCAACCTGAGGTAGACTAGGGCAGACTTTCACTCTCAGCTTTCTGTGACATAGAGCCTTGGTGTGGTTGGTACCCCTCCTCTACATTTTGTTGAACCTGACAGGAACCATTTTGGTTCCATTTGGCAGTACTGAAAGACCCTTTCCTTGTATCATAGGAGTGTTGTGGGTGTGAGTGTTGCAAGGAGCCTATCCTTGCAACCCAACCTACAACCCCTAGTGGTGTAGCTAGAAGGTTCCATAAGCATCATGAAATGAAGCCTTAAGTGGCTCACCGACTAGTTGTGAAACCATTGGGGGCTTTGTAAAAGTTCTATTAGTGTACGAAGAAATGGCCTCCTTTTTACATCTACCCATCCCATTTGCACAACTCGTGAGTGGATATCCTGACATAACTTTCACCTCATAGGACTTGTCGATGAATTACAACAGAGAACCATCTCCCTTATACATCCTCACTGAATCAATGGAAACATCGTAACAAGTGTCCTCATTGACCTTATGTGTCAGGTGAATGTCATCATTGAGGAGATTATGTTGATTAGCTTTTCACATAAAGATGGATATGACAAATCTACGAGCACTATTCATACACACAATGGGATTTCTGTACCTCCCATTGGCTACATCACCTTGTCAATATTAGTTGGACCTAGATTCGTAAATGCAGTTTTTGACTTCATCTGGGGGTTTGAGCTCTTTAGAGTGAAACTAGGTATCCCGTGGTTTATCGCTATGAATGTAGTTCCCTCAGTGGTTCATAAGTGTCTGAAGTTTTCCCATGAGGGTACGGTGCATGTAGTCCATGACACTAGGTATAAACCACAGACTACGCATGGGTCTACTCATTGGATCACTTTTGGCCTGCGCTCGTTGGTCTGCTTCCTCCTAGGACAAACCTCTTGTACCAAACCTATGTGAGGTACAAGAATGGGGGCATAATGCTTAAGGTGAGATACCCTCCTTCTCCCTATGCCATTTCGCATAGGGCTTTCCTCAGGGTGGAGCGTGAAAATTCCTTGGCTCAAAAAAGAGAAGAAAAGAAGCATGCTCAGGGCCCTTCTTCTTCTTCTTCTTCTTTTGTTCTCTTGCTTGTTGCTTCCTCTCACCCTATTGTAGTGCCATTGTTGTCTGCTCCTAGGTTTTTTCTAGAGAACTCGATGGTTCCCGCTTGGTGAAAGCTGAAGCATCCAATGTTTGAACTTCTTATATTACCGATGGTTCCTCGACCCATTCAGTATGGTAAGGGGAAGGGTCCCCATGGGGAGTCCTCTATGTATCATCCTTTGTGGGCTCCTATTACTCCTGCCTCTAAGGAAGTGAAAGGGAATAGGCTTGACACTGAGGAGTTAGAGCCAGCTTCACTTGTTGGTGTTTCATCATCCTCTCAATATCTCTCTCTTTTTCCCATCCAGGAGTCCCTGCCTCCACTGAAAACAACTATGATGGATACTCTGATGATCAAATATGAGTGTTTCTTTCCATCTCATCCTCTAGCCTCTAGCTCCTAGAGTTGCAAGAATTGCCCTGCGTGTGAGCGCAAGCATCGAAGAAAGGCTCTGGTTGCTGAGCAATCCGCCCTACAAAGGAAGGAAGAGGAGTCGGTAGCCCTTGCCTCAACATCTTCTATTGTATCCGCCTCTCCCATCCCCTCTGCTTCATTTCCTTCAGCTTCGATCCTGCTTCTAGCTCTTTCCACGAGCGTAAATGGCCCTCACCCAAAGAGGGTGCACATATTTATTCCTCCTTCAATTGAGTTGCCCCTTCTAATGTCCCTTCTAGACATCCCACCATTCTCAAAACCCATGGACATTCCAAATACCTCAGTGGTGTCTATTGCGATTTTCTCCTCTTCCTCCACACCTGCTGGTTCCTTTGTGGGGATCTTGCATCCTCCGACGAAGTGGAAGATGGAGGATGACCCTACTAGCAATGAGGGTTAGAAGAAGGACTCATCTTCTTTGGAGGGTGGTTCTACATTAGCTTGTGTCATCCTAGTAATGGAGGAAGCCCCAACATCCTCGAAGTTCATCACTACTCTTGAGTCATTCAGTGAGCCTAGCAATGGATCTCGAGTGCTACCTCCCTTTCCTGGTGAGTTAACGCATGGAACTCCTATGAAGTTCATGCTTAATTTTGTGGATGAGGTCCCGACCCTATTAGAAATTTTCACAAAGTCGTTGATTTTCGTCCCACAGGAACCAAGCAGAGAAAACCTCAAGGGGTCTTCTTCGTTGGCCCTTGTTGTGGGAGGGTTGGAGGGTTCCCCCCTTGATATTCTGCCCTTCAAGGCTTTTCCTCCCTCCCCATACAATGATCTAGATTGGGGGAATGATGACCTCTTGGTTGATGAGGACTAGGGAGGCACCTCTTCTTTATCTATAGAGTAGATTGTGTGTGTTTGTGTTCCCTCAGGCTTGTGTTACGTGTTCCTGGATGACCCTTGTCACCCTTGTAGGTGCTTGGATAAAAGAGTGTTAATGTTTCGTAAAACTTCCTCTATTTGTTATATAATTCTTCCTTTGTTGTGTATTGATTTTCAACAATTGGGGATGATGAAAAGTGTTGGGGGCATTTAGGCTTCCCTTCCATGTTGACCCAATTTTTAATTTTTATTGTCTTCTTGTGCCTTTCTTCATATGGTTTGATATAGTAGGGGGTTGATGACAGTTCATTTATGTATATTATTATACTTATTTATCTATATTTATGAGTAGCTCTGACCCCAAAATATTAGATCGCCCTTGTGTTCCTTATTTGTAATGTTATTGTATTTTCTTGCATTTTCACTCTCTTATTTTTCATGCTTGTTTCATGATGTTGTGGTGCTCATTTGTTTTCGGGCTCGTGTGTGAGAAAACATTACCACAATTACATCTCGCTATGTTCTACGGGCAACAACATCATTTTTCATTCTTTCTTTTCTCTCCTTAGGATGTCACGTGCCTTTGTGTTCAACACACACCATCCTAAGGAGGGACTATGATGTCACTTCAATTTTCAAGAAATGTATTTGGTGGCCAAATTATCTTTTCTTGAAAATATTTTTCAAAAAATCACATTCCTTAACAAGGACCCCTAACGAAATATTTTTCCTTCATCATGGGTTCATAAAGAAAGAATTTGACAAACTTTCCTTTGAGGGAGCACCTTCCCTTGTGGGTGAATTTCTAACCTTCACCTTGTGAGGGTACCTTCTTCCTTTAGAATTCCTTGATGAAGTGAACATATTTTGAAAGGATTCATTGATGTTGAATTGATTTGCGAAAAATACTCCTACACTTTCAAAATGCACATCCTTTGAGTGGAACCATTTTATATTGAAGGGTTCCCCAGGGACCCCTTTGAAATATTTTCCTACAATTTTTGCTATCTATGTGACTGACTACTTGTCTACCTACATGAATGCTTTGTGTTTTCTAGCATGTTTTTTTTGTGGATTAACATGTTGCTTTGTAGGTGCACCTGTGAAGCTGCTTTCTAGTATAGCTTTGCGAAGTCTCCCACATTGGGATTCCTTCAGGAGAGGGTACTTGTGGGTGCCTTCTTTGTAGGTGCACCTGTGAAGCTGCTTTCTAGTATAGCTTTGCGAAGTCTCCCACATTGGGATTCCTTCAGGAGAGGGTACTTGTGGGTGCCTTCTTTGTAGGTTTGAGAACTTGTGAAGTGCTTGCATCCTACGGGATTTTTCCATCGATGGTCTGCCAGCCTTTGGTGCACTTTGTTCAAACCTCCTCAGAGAGAGTACCTATGGATTTATTTTCTTGCCCTACAATTTTGAGTTTTCTAGATTGTGATCTAGTTCCTTGACGGTTTAGGTGTACTTTTCTAAACTCTTTTGATCTACTTTACTGAACACTCATGGACACTCGTGTTCACTAAAGTGGGGGAAAAATGTATAGGAGCGATTTGCATCCCTCTCACAAATTCCCCTTTTACATCCTCCACCTTAGAAAAATAAAATCCAACCAAATAATTCCACGTCCTTATTCTACACCCCATCCACTTGGTGCTTGTTTTTAGTGTTGGTGGGGGAATTTTTGTTGGGGATGCACACAAGACACGTGGATGTTTATGTGGTGTGTTGTGAATCTGCAGAGGTATTATGTTCTCCATTGGTGATGAAACATAATGCCCCTATGCCTTCTTGCCAAACTTAAATGACTCTTTCCCTCCCTTTTCATCTTCAAATGGCTATCTTCCTCATTCAATCCATATTCTTGACATTTCTTGAGCTTCTTCACATTTCTACATGCTTGCTTAAGCTTGCTTCACAATTCTTGCTCCATACTCTTGCTACTCGTTGCACTATTGGAATCACAACTCCAACATCACAACATCCCACACATATCTACCATAGAAGCTGCAGCTTAGTGCCTAGTGAGGCTTCTTTCAGTGTTGTTGCAGTTGCGTCGACTGTACCATTGTTGTGGACTTGCATTCCTCTCTCATTGGCCTTGAGTGCCTTTGGTCGAGGGTGGTAATTATTTTGTTTACTTTGTTGTTAAATTTGTGTAGCTTTGTGTCTCTTGTAGTATTCAACTCCATTTCTATTCTAGCATTATTTTCTTTATCATATTTCTACCTATCACTCTATTTGGCTATTCGTGGAGGTGGAAACACCAAACCAGAGGTTTGACTGTGGAAAACTCCTATACAACCCCAATATTTTTCCTCTCTTTACTGTGTGTAGGTACGCGTTTCGGGTGAAGCTTGTTGGTGAACTAGACTCCTCGTAAGTTAATCTTTATCACCTTCCTTCTTGTCATCTTCTACATCATCTTTCTAGTTGTTTTAGTTATTTTGTTAGTTATCATTTTAGTTAGTACTTTAGACCTTAACTGCTAAGTCGTTAGTAGGTTTTTGTACCTCTTGCTATACTTTTGTACTTTTTGGTCGTACGAACGCCAACACCCCTATGAGATGCCAATGCACTACGCTATTGTCCCTAACCACACCATTGTCCTTTGGAAGAGAGGTATCCAGAGGTATAGTTTGGGTTCTAGAAACCTGCTCATTTAGCCCCATCAAAATTCTTAGATTAGTAACGTGACAAAAGCACTTGAGAGTGCTCTTCATTCTCTATCCTTGGCCTTAAACATTTTTCCAACTTGAGGTAGACTAGGGCAGCCTTCCGCTCTCGGCTCTCTATGACCTGAAGTCTTGGTGTGGTTCGTCCCCCTCCTTTACAATGTTAATGCATCCTTAGTTTCACTTTGTACTAATCTATGTATCTAGTTTTTGTTCCTATTTACTAAGGATATGTAGTGGCTAGTTATCCAAACATTTCAATGTGATTATATAGATATGATATAACGATTAGATACTCTTGTAAATATTCTTATTTATGGAGGAAATATTTCATCTCTAGTTGATCATTATTCTTGAGACTATTGGAACCTATATTTTGATTACTAGATTATTAAATAAATCTTGTTATAGTATATTGGTGTGAATACAACATCTATGCCTTGGTTTAGTAGTGTAATTAGGGTCACTCATATATATTGATGTGCTATCTTTATTTTTTATTTTCAAATCATTTGTTCATTATTCAAGTAGTGTTGTTGGGGCCACTGATGCATAATTATGTATCTTTGATCATCATATTTATCTTGATTTCATTGGAGGTTCTTCAGTTTCAACACTACAAAAAAAAATAGTTGTTTTTAGCTTTTTCATGCTTCAATGATATTCTTCATGTTCGTCTTCATGTTCCTACTCTTTCTAGCCCAAATTTTGGATGCTTCTTAGTATTTATTTTTTTCCTAGTATGGAGGGGGTATCTACGAATCTTAGTGATGTAAGTATTCATTGGGGGATCACATTGAGTCCTCCTTTCTTCACTTTTTTACTTTTTTTTCTATCTATTAGAGAAGTGGTTTTTCTTATAAAATGCTCTCCTTTACTTTGTTACAAGTGAGAGATTTTTTTGTACATGGGTACCTCACCAAGCCTCGTAGCAGAGACCCATCCTTGAATATTTACATATTTTATCATTCTACCTAAGTTGCACTGAATGAGGGTATTCATTTGAACATAATATATTACCTAACTAGTTTCACTTTAGGATCTATTCGTGTAGTTAATTAATGTTACTTAGGTCATATAATTGTCTCAATAACATTGGATTAAGAAACTTATCATAATCTTAGTTTGTCATACGGTTTCATATAGGTTTTAATCCTTATCTTTATGATAAGGTCATCTTATTATTTTGTATAATTTTGTATTCATTATGTTTTGGCAATATAGAAATTATTTCTATTACATCTCCATTGTGGAACCTATTTGGTCTTTCTAGTTAGATTCTTGCTTCTATGATTTCTTCCATTGATCCAAAATTTAATATCTCTCTCAAATAACAACTCCTCAATACATAAATTCTATCGACATGTGTAATTAATGAGGAATTAGGTAAGTGGCAAACATCTAAATTTTTTAGGTATGTTAAATAGTGGACCATAATATTTATCTTATAGGATATCCTATTCCAAAAATGAAATCAATATCTAATAGTAAGAGGGGAAAGAGGAAGCATTAAATTGAATAATCTCCACAAAATAATGTTCTTGTGAAATATCTTCATTTTCAACATTATTCCCATGTGTATTACCATGTACTTCATGAAATTATTTTATGATTTAGAAAGGGATTTGTGTAAATTTCCAATCAAATATTTTTAGGTGCAATCAAAGGACTTCCATTATCATTGATACCTTCAACATTGATCATTTTCTATCTATTAAATTTTGGCATTTTATGTTTGAGGCCCATGCACGATTGAGTATAATGCCCTTTAAATTTATGGAAGTTACAAAATACTTTCTCATATTATATGTTCGAGGAGGTAGATTTTTCTAGATCCAAAAGACATACTAGAGATCATCTAATAAAATTAGAACTCACTAAACTTTGTATCACATTATTCAAGGGTTCTTGAAGCTTAGTAAAATTCTTATTGGGAATTTTGTCTAAATAAAACAAACTATATAAGTACTAGCAACTAAATTAACATTTTTCTTTATTTTGTTACTCTTTAGAAATTTATTTGGCTTTTGAAAATTGGAAGGGTAAGATGATTAATATGATGATCTATATTTCAATATATTAATGGCTAAAATTTTGGCCTTGACATTTTTTAGATAGGTTCACATATTTTGAAAATGGGGAATCTACTATAATGCACCCTTATTTTTAATATTCAAGTTTTTTTTTTTTTTGTTGGGGGGAGGCAGGGGTGTAGTCTCTCAAGAAAGACATAATATCTAACTCATAATTAAATTAGTTAGTTTACCACATAAAAAATGAAAATAGATCCAACATTATCATTTATTGGTTTGTTGATTTGTTAGGTGCATCTAGTCAAATTATTCATAGTAATCTTCAAACCCATGTTTATATGAAAATTTTGTAAGAAGGTTGTAGCAATTTCATTAAATAATTTAATGAAATTAGGAGGAAAAGATAAAACCATTAGATAGAATAGTCCTTCAAGGTTGGTGGAAAACACTTTTCTAATATCGTATTATCATATGCAAAGTCTTTACAAGTGGTCATAATAAATAATATGTGCATAATTGGATCTCCTTTTCCATTATATAATTTTCAAATCAAGGATCCATGAATCCCATTGGCGATGAATATGTAACAAACTCAAAATTTAATGACATGTGGTAGGTTGGGTTGTATGCAATACAATCCTTCTTGTTATCATTGATTTCCTTCTTAAAATTGGTCCTCTTGTAATATTGTATCCAAGAGAGTGATAGAGACTTGGGTTGTGTTGGGAGCATGTGAATAATGGAGGATGTGTAGTGAAGTAAGGGGTGAGGTCATAGTTATGGATGAATGAATTAAATTATGGTAAATATTGATTATAGGCTATGATGAAAAAGTAGTATGAGTGATGCATTGGGAAGTGGGAATATGAGTAAATAATTAATTATGATTTTTTTATTACATATTTTAAAAAATATAAAAACTCGTATGTCTGACCACCTTAACTTGGTCAAAACTTCATGAAGTTCAATTTTTTTTTAATCCTATAGTATGCAAAGCATAGAATGTGACACATATTTCAGATTCAAAAAATGTGATACCGTTTGAAAGCTATAGATGTTTTTCAATTAGCTTATCAATTAGGACTTTAGTCATAATTCAAATAGAAAATGAATAATAATAATTTATTAAATTCAAAGTATAGCATAATTTATATTGGTGGAAAGCTGAGAATCTCCTTTAAAAACCCTTTTCGTTTCATCAATTTCGGGTAAAAAAAAGTCGTTAGCCACATACCCTACACATACCCATCATATCACCACTTTTTTGCCCATCATGATCTTGCACATACCTGGGACACTATAGTATATGTAAGGGTAGTAGTATGGGGATGGAAAATGTTAGTGGAGGGAGTAATGATGGAATATGGAATCATAGTAGAAGAGGAGAGAAAGTAGACACACCCAACAAATCATATATGCAATTCAATCTTAACACTTATAGATTGAAAAGCCTCTAACCCTTGTAGTTCACTGATAAATATGTTATGAATCATGTTTAGTAGTTGTGCATGACTCTCTACATGAGCCAAATTCACAAGTTCATTAACAAACTCTTATTATGCCACATGGGTATCATGATCATAACATTGATTATCCTCTAAGTTGTTCATAACATGAGCATAAAAATACATATTAACATCTTTAGATTAAGATGCCATGTTGGGGTTTATATGATTACTCCTAAATGGGAAATTAATATCATGATTAGATTGTGACATAAATAAAATATAGGAAGCTAAAGATCTGAAAAATATTAATGTGATATGTTATAAATTTGAAATCTTAATAATTAATGAAGCTATAATCCCTAAGATCAAACCTTAGGGGCTATAAGATTAAACAAGCTCACCAAAGATGAAAACAAAATCAAAATTTCCTTAATATTAATCTAGACATATTAAATATAAGTTTAATCATTTATAAATTAGCCTAGATTGAACAAGTGGTGACTAAGTATGATATAAATCAAAATAATTTTATAATTTTCTATTTTTGGAAAGTATATGTGAAAGAGGGCTATACTTAAGTTTAGAAATAACAAATAAAATATTTATGATAAAGATGCTAAAATTTATCTTTGGACTAGAAAGATAAGTAATTTGGGAAAACCCTTTATCATAATTTTTGTACAAAATTGTGTTCTTTTCTTGGTTGAATTCATAACTCTAGATCGCCACATATTGAATCTTACTAGTTACACACTTCTATGTTTTGATTCATTGGAATATTTACTTCTTTCTAGTTGTCAAGGATTGGTGGTATTTCAAATTACCTTAAGGAGGTTGTTAGATCACTAAGGGTAAGTTCTCTGAGGTCAAACTCATGGAAATACCACCTTTATGATTGCACTAAAAATTGGTATGTAGTAAACAAGCAAGAAAATGTCCTAAATGATAACTCAAAATTAAGTGTTGTTTCTTTGAGAGCACCAATTAAAATTTTCTTCTACTAAATGCTCTTGGTATGTGAATGATGGCTCAATGAATGAAGTGATGATTTCAAGATTTCATTGTAATAATTCAATTCAGAGCCATTCAGGTTAATACAAAATTTCTCTTCCTCCTTCAAACAAGTATCAATTAAATAAAATTCCTCTTCCTCCTTTGAAAACAAGTAGCAATTCAACAAAATTCCTTTGTAACAACATCCCAATAATGCCTCCTTTCAAAATTGAAAAATATCCCAAGTTGAAGAGCTTCAACAAGACAAGAGGTGATAGAAAATAGGGAATATGTCGCAGTCAACCGTACAAAGTAATTATCAAACCTGTGATGTACGTTTTTGACAATAAAATTAAAAAAAAGGTCAAAAATAACTCAGGATCCCGTTTACTAAACGTGATCCCGAGCTATATAAATTGGGATCCCATTTAGAAAACATAATCTACTAATAAATGGGATCCCGCTTACTAAACGAGATCCCATTCCATTTTCAATGAGTAAATGGGAAATGGGATCATGTTTACTAAACGGGATCCTATTTCTTCAAATTTGAAATGTAGGCCAGGTTTTTGCTTTTTTAATAGGTTCGAGAAAAGGTTTCTGGATCCAAACCTAGGCCCTGGACTTGGTTTGACCTGTAAGTTGAAGGTCCTAACAATGCCACAAAAAAATAGTGACTTTGGGCATACGTTTGAAGACCTTTTTTGCAGAAAAAATTGACGAAATTAAAACCCATTATAGATGAGATAGTGTAGATTCCAAATATGTAATTTTTTTTACAATTGGATTAATTTTTTAATTTTTCATTTAATTTCTGATTAAACAGGTCTATAAACTTGAATTATCAGGGTTTTTTAGTATTTTAATAACTTTTTATTAACATAATGTTTTCATGAATGGATTTTACGAAAGCGTACTTAAGACAATTCTTTTCAATTAAAAAAGAAATTCAAAAAATCATAAGTTTAGGTCATCTTATGTGTGATGTACACAATGATTTAAAAAAAAAACAAATATGGCCAATAAAAAATTAAGAAAAAAAATATTCAATAAAAAATTACAAAAAGTATGGAAAGCATGCTTCAATGAGTTACAAATCTTCTCCCAAAAGTATTTAGAAAAATATGATTATTTAGGTCAAAATATGGATGACGTACACGTGCATGGTATGGTAAAAAAGACTTTTAAATAGTGTTTTTTAGAAACGCCTATTGAAAATCAATTTCTATCATCTAGGTATTGAAATAAATTACATATTTGGAAACTAGACTTTGAGTACTACATTTTATGATTAGTGACTTTTTTCAAGATTCCATCTCTACGTGCTTCAAGTTTTAAGGTCAAATGTGTCGAATTGTGAAAATCAGGGAAAACACTTCCACTAAATGGCCAAAAAGTGGATTCATTTTCTTGCCAACACCCTTATATGGGTAGACATGGTAGAGAAGGGAGTGGATAAAGTGGGAATTGCATAAGAAAGAGTAGTATTGGATATGCCAAGTTAAGTAATGGTAGATGAAATAGGGATAGAGGTGTAATACATCATGTGAAATGTATGGGTATCTCAAGAGGGGTATAGTTTGGAGGAAATCCATATAGTGGTGGAAGATGGATAAAGGATTTAGACACTATGTGGTGGGACGCTATAGTATATATGCCAGGGTAGTAGTTTGGGGATGGTCAATGCTAGTGGAGGGAGTAATGATGAAAGATGGAATCATAGTAGAAGAGGAGAGAAAGTGGACACACCCAACAAATTATAGATGCAATTCAATCTTAACACTTATAGACTGAAAAGCCTCTAACCCTTGTAGTTCATTGATAAATATGTTATGAATCATGTTTAGTAGTTTTGCATGACTCTCTACATGAGCCAAATTTGCAAGTTCATTAACAAACTCTTATTATCCCACATGGGTATCATGATCATAACTTATTGATTATCCTCTAAGTTGTTCATAATATGAGCATCAAAATACATATTAACATCTTTAGATTAAGATGCCATGTTAGGGTTTATATGAGCACTCCTTAATGATAGATTTATATCATGATTCTAAGATTGTGATGTAAATGAAAGATAGGAAGCTAAAGATCTAAAAAATATTAATGTGATATGTTATAAATTTGAAATCCTAATAATTAATGAAGCTATAATCCCTAAGATCAAACCTTAGGGGCTATAAGATTAACAAGCTCACCAAAGATGAAAAAAATCAAACTTTACTTAATATTAATCTAGACCTATTAAATATAAGTTTAATCATTTATAAATTAGCCTAGATTGAACAAGTGGCAACTAAGTATGATAAACCAAAATAATTTTATAATTTTCTATTTTTGGAAAGTATATGTGAAAGAGGGCTATACTTAAGTTTAGAAATAACAAATAAAATATTTATGATAAAGATGCTAAAATTTATTATTTTGGACTAGAAAGATAGGTAATTTGGATCAACCCATTATCACAATTTTTGTACAAAATTGTGCTCTTTTCTAGGTTGAATTCATAACTCTAGATCACCACACATCTAATCTTACTAGTTACACTTCTATGCTTTGATTCATTAGAATATTTACTTGTTTCTAGTTGTCAAGGATTGGCAGTATTTAAAATTACCTTGAGGAGGTTGTTAGATCACTAAGGGTAAGTTCTCTTAGGTCAAACTCATGGAAATACCACCTTTATGATTGCACTAAAAATTGGTATGTAGTAAACAAGCAAGAAAATGTCCTAAATGATCACTCAAAATTAAGTGTTGCTTCTTTGAGTGCACCAATTAAAATTTTCTTCTACTAAATGCTCTTGGTATGTGAATAATGGCTCAATGAATGAAGTGATGATTTCAAGATTTGAAAAAATATCCAAATGAATGTCTTTATGTTGGAGTAATCAGGATACTCACTTGATAATTAATTAATTATTAAGTCCCTTATTACTTTAGTTCACATAAGTTAAACTTAGGAGTGCTTTTTTATTATTAGTTTGAACTAAATATAAGACAAGTTGTCTCGTCATATGAAATTAGAACACTTGCCATTATCTAGTCAAACCCTCATCTAGGGTTTACTTTTGTATGCTTTTATAAAGCTTGCACATTCATTGTAATAATTCAATTTAGAACCATTTAGGTTAATACATAGCAAATTAGTTGTTCTTTCGGATTCAATCATTTCTGTCTTGGTTACATAGCAAATCAGTTCCTTTGATCTTTATTTTGTGACAAGATAATTGCTTGTAGGTGATTTCTGGGTGCTGTGGGGTTCACTACCAACTTCAACACTTTATATACCACTAAATATAAACAATTACTTGAAATGTGTGCCAAGTTTGTTCATGGTAGGAATAGAATGTGTGGGTGTTGAACAAGATTTAAATTTAAAAATTTAAAATTTGTAGGTTAGATTTGTAGCCACAAGATCAATCTACATAATCATAGGATGAACCAAGATGTCAAAGATATAATATATACTAGATATATGAAATATTTGTAGATAAAAATGAAAGAAGACCAAATAAATGAGAATATATTTTAAAATAAATGAAAAAAGACTAGAAAATGAGCCCCCCTTCGTAAAAAAAATTTATTGGATATTGAATGTTTCTAGATTTAGCTATTCATAATTATTCTCATCAACATTTCATATCGCATTCCATGATCCATCATCAAAATATAAAGAACAAAAAAAGAGAATATTAAAAATTTCGTCATTCAAACATTGTTTATTGATATATAATAACATCAACTCATAATAAACTTAAAACTAGATGGAAATTGACTTGGGTATGCAAATTTCATTAACCTTATAACCCTGCTATAGCCCTACAACGTTTCATATCACATTCTGTGATCCATAATCAAAATATGAAGAACAAGAAAATAAAATGTTAAAATTTCAACTTTAAAACATTATTTATTGATAAAATAACATCAAAACGTTCTCATAATAAACTTAAAACTAGATAGAAATTGACTTGGGTAGACAAATTTCATCGACCCTAAGACCCTATTATAACCCAACAATATTTCATATCATATTCCGTGATCCATCATCAAAATATAAAAACAAACAAAAAAAAGAATATTAACAACTTCAACTTTAAAACATTGTTTATTGATCTATTACAACATCAAAACGTTCTCATAATAAACTTAAAACTAGATAAAATTTGACTTTGATTATGCAAATTTCATTAACCCTAAGACCCTACTATAACCCTAACCCTACCTCTCATGGGAGAGAGACCAAACAATTTGAACTCCTTATCCGTTTGAGGTCATGTCTTAATTACAATACAATATAAGATCATTTCAAAAGCTCTAGAAACAGACTTCTGTTGCATGGGAATAATCATTTCTTAGTTTCTAGATTCTTTACCTCGTCTTCCATGAGGACTAAAATATCCATAAGTGTAACTTCTAGAAGATAACCTAGCAATCGAAAGGGAATCATATTATCCTTGACCGTGTCAGAGGCAATCATGTTGGCTTTACAATCCGAAATAAGACGAGACAAAATATTTTAATGAAAGGTTGCAGCAGTCGACCTATTTCCCGTGAAGCAGCCGATCCCAATCATTTGACAGAATCACATTCTGTGCCCGATTCGCCGTCTCATAAATTATTAGTACAGTTATTTTTTGATTTTATAAGGATAATCATATTTATTAACCTATTGAATGGAACACGTGTGGTTGGCTTTCACATTACACGATCCCATTTGATGACGTCATCCCTTGCTACGCGCAAGGAACTTTTTTGGATCATGCGGAAGTTGTCAGTAGGGTTGCCAAATTTCGGGTCGGCGCACCCAGCTGTGACACGTTAACATCCTTTCGGTCCGAGATGCTGACGTCAGCTTTTCGGTGAAAAGATCGCCATTACCAATAGAAGATGGAGACAGATACTTGTTTTAAATTGCGGGGCCCGCAACCAACTTTCAACTAGAATTCATACCTGCTGCCAGCGCACCGCACACGACAGCAGTTTTGTGTAGCGTAAAACTCCCTGAATTTCACTTTTCACTGGATACAAATGTCAAGGCTTGTTGGTACTGGCTGCAACGTGTCGCGGCGGATTTGACCATGCTTTTTATAAAACCACCGTTCAAATATTGGAGAACGTTTTAAAAATGTGTCCGCCAAATCTAATCTAACTTTATGGACAGTGCCCGTAATTATTCGACGGAGGAATTTTTTCTTTTTACGCGATACATGAAATTCCGTTTACACTTGTTTATTTATTTGTTTATCCTCCCGTTGACGTACAGGCCAAAAACAATTGCATTTATATTTGCATTGATACGCTCTATTTCCCGCTCTGCCTCCACCAGTTAATTCTGTGGTTCGGAGATTTTGTATTTTATTCTCAGGAATTCGAACTGTGGATCTCCTGGGTGTTAGTCGAGAGTTTTGATTTTGTTTTCAGGAACCGGGAGTTTTCGGTAATTTGTGCTTGAATTTTATGAAAAGATCTCGGAATTTGAGTATTTTGGGATGCTTTTTTGGTATATGTATTGGTAGGCGTGCTGAGATATGAGGAGAGGGTGCTTCCAGGGGCGGGCTTCTAAATTTGTGGATTCTGCATTCGAACGGCTGCTGCAAAAGTATGAGTGGCGACTGTGGCTGGGGTTCGAATGGTCGCCGAGCTTTTCTTTTTCCATTCGAAGGTCTCTGTCTCGAATCCGGCCGCGAACGTGGCGGTGGCGGTGGAAGGTTTGGCCGAGCGACGGCGCTCGGAAGGGCCAGGACTTTCACGACACGGCGGGCATGATCATTGTCCCTTCTTCCAAATTCAGTTCCGAGAACCCTCGGATCTTCAGCTATGCGGAGCTTTATATTGCTACCAAGGGTTTCAGCAAGCACGAGCTGCTCGGCAGCGGGGGTTTCGGCAGCGTTTATAAGGCGGTTTTGCCCAGCGACGGGTCAACCGTGGCGGTGAAATGTGTGTCTGAGAAGGGTGAGCGGAGGCTGGAGAAGTCGTTTGAGGCGGAATTGGCAGCTGTTGGTCAGCTGAGGCACAAGAATTTGGTGTCGCTCAGGGGCTGGTGTTTTGAAGAGGACGAGCTGCTGCTGGTCTACGATTATATGCCAAATTCGAGCCTTGACAGGCTCTTGTTTGGCCGCCACGGCCGGGTTCTGGAATGGCAGAGAAGGTACAAAATCGTCTGCGGCCTGGCCGCGGCGTTATATTATCTTCATGAACAGCTGGAGACGCAGATTATACACAGAGACGTCAAGGCCAGCAATGTGATGCTCGATTCCGCTTTCAATGCTCGGTTGGGTGACTTCGGCCTCGCTCGGTGGCAGGAACATGCAGGTACCGAGTTCGAATCTGTGAAAATGCAGAAGAATTACAATAATTACAACTCCAACCGCGGCTTCAGACTGATGGAGAGCACTCAGATCGGCGGCACGATCGGGTACCTTTCGCCTGAAACCTTTCAGAGGCGCAGCAAGTCGACGGCAAAGTCTGACGTTTTCAGCTTTGGCGTCGTGGCACTAGAGATGGCTTCCGGCCGGCGGGCTATCGATTTGAGCTACCCGGACGACCAGATCGTGCTGGTGGACTGGGTCAGGGATTTGTACGAGAACGATCGGCTTCTAGAAGCTGGCGACAGTCGCCTGCCGGACGGCTACGATTTGCAGCAAATGAAACGACTTCTTCACATCGGGCTTCTCTGTTCTCTCAACGACCCCTCTGCCCGGCCGACGATGAAGTGGATAATACAGGCTCTGGACGGCGACATGGAGATCCCACCGTTGCCCTCATTCAAAGCCCTGCCATTCTACGCGTCTCTTTCTTCCGGCAGCTCCGACGGCTACAGCACCACCGACAATAACATCAGTTCTTCCAAACTTTTGACTTCATCCTCCTCGGGGTCCCCAAAGCCGAAATCCTTGAGCTCCGACGGTGAAGAAAAGAGAAACAACGGTGTGAATACGCGTAACTACGCGCAGCTGGTGGACGCGCCGCGGGAGTTCGGTCTTCGGGAGGTTCTAGCGGCGACCGAAAATTTCTCCGACGAGAGCATGGTAGCGGAGATGGACTTCGGCACGGCGTACCGTGGTGTCCTGCGGGATTCGAACCTGTGCGTGCTGGTGAAGCGGTTGGGGATGAAGACGTGCCCGGCTCTGCGGTCGCGGTTCGCACATGAGCTACACAACCTGGGGCAGCTCCGGCACCGGAATCTCGTGCAGCTGCGCGGCTGGTGCACGGAAAAGGGAGAGGTGCTCGTCATCTACGACTATATGATGAACCGGTCCCTCAGCAAGATGTTATACTACCAGAAAAAGACTTTCGTTCTGGACTGGGCCAGCCGCTACCGGATAATCAAGGGCCTCGCCGCCGGGCTGCTTTATTTGCATGAAGAATGGGAACAAACTGTTGTGCACAAGAGCGTCACGTCTGCGAACGTTTTCCTCGACGCGGATTTGAACCCGCGACTTGGAGGCTTTGCGCTGGCGGAGTTCCTCCAACAGGGCGATGACAAACATGCCTCCACCGGCTCCGTTAGGGGTATTTTCGGCTACATGTCTCCCGAGTATGTGGCTTCTGGCAAGGCCACGACGGGTGCCGATGTGTTCAGCTTTGGTGTCGTTGTGTTGGAGGTGGTTTGCGGCAGAATGGCGACGGATTTCCGGTGCCCGAATGTTCTTCTCGTTGAGTGGATCAAGAATTTGGAAAGGAAAGGAATGCTGTGCAACGCTGTGGATGTGAGGTTGGAGGGGAGCCGTAACGTTGAAGAGATTGGGAGGCTGCTTAAGCTGGGGCTTGTCTGTACTCGGACCAATCCGAAAGCGCGACCTACGATGAGGCAGATCACGCACATACTTGACGGCGATGACCGCCTGCTCATGTCCATCGAAGCGCACCCTGATAACTTCGAGCCTGGAAAGGATTCGACATCTAGTGATTGCGGTTCCCTTATAAGGAGAATGCAGTCTCTGGGTATACAATGATCTGAGATGCAGACAGTTTTGAATCGAATGATTTTTGTATAGTATTATACTTACATATTCCCTATCATTCTACTAGTACTAAGTTCTGATGAATTTCGCCATTTTATGCTCTGTTAAATCATAATGTGTGGGATTGATCTGCTGTATTCAACGTGTATGATATTGTATTTAGTTGAAAACATGGCAGTGCTGATTTTAAATTCGAGGTGTTCACGTTTTAAATTTTATATCTTCTTCTTTTGTGCTGTGGCAGAAGAAACAGAATTTCAGTTAAGCAATCAAAGCAGTAATCATTTTAGAAAGACTCGTAGGATTCCGACTCCTGTTTTGGGACAGGAAAGCTTGTCTCTTGTTAGATTAAATTTGAGAAACTAAACAATATGGGGAAACCGACACTGGGCTTAAGTGGGGCCTACAAAATTAGGAATGCGTTACGAAATAATATAATGTTTGGCCAACGATTTTTTCATCAATTCGAATACGAAACTGCCGTCTTTAATGGCCAATGGGCACTCAAAGGGACTTTACCAGGGAACAAGTATAAGAAAAGTTTAAATGAGGAGCCCTCCCTGTTGGGCGCGACATTGACAACAGCCCTATGGCCGAATTGCTTGAACTGTTCATGCTTTATGAAGATTCTAGACATGTATATGAGATTTTATTTTATCTGTTTCAAATTGGAAAAGACTTTGGTGGGGAAGAGGTTATCTTTTCTAAATGGACATTGATTTAGGCCTCGAAATTCAATCACACACCGCCTGTCAAATAAAATTTTGTTGCCTGTCATTTTACGTTGTAATGCATGATCTCTTTGATGACTGTAAAAGATAAAGATAAGCTTAAAATTATATGAAAGAAAATGATTTAGATTTTAAAAATAATATAATTTAAAGTTGGTAGCTTAAGGCTACATAAGGGTCCTATATCTAAAATTTTAATAAATATTTATGATGTAAACATTTGAAAAAGAGAAGATTATTAAAATAGGTTAGGTTAGTAATTTATGTTCAATATAAAAGTTATAATATAATTAATTTTTGTGTGGAGGTCATTCTCAATGTAAAGAATCAGTACATTATTATTATATTGATAGGTATTTTTTTAGTGAGGAGAATTAGATGAGATATATAGATTGATGGTGGAGATTAACATGACAATGATCAAATAGAATTTAGAATAAGAATGTGGAGGGTATGCTCTTAAAAATTTATTTTATTTTATTTTTAATGTCTCCTAATGAATATGATGCAAACACTATCCCCATTTCATTCAATTATGTAGTAAACATCATTCTCTTAAACAAGGAAAAATTCAAGAGGAATATTTACTTGACTCTCAAATTGATCAAGTTCAAGTGAAGCTATAGAACATAGCCATAGCGAGAGTTCATAACATGTATTTTGTTGTCCAACACTAATGGTGGAAAATTGTTCTTTTAGACAAAAGAATTTAAATACAAACATGCAGTCCAATATTTTGTTGTTGGAAATAAAAGAGCACCTCAACAATAAAATTAAGATGTTTGACTACAAACTATGAACTTATAGAATGGTTCAAAGGTTGCAAAAAGAATCCATTATGTCAATACAATGAGACTTTGAATTCGTTCTATTTTTAACTTACCATATTCATTTTTGTTGTGGAAACAGAAGTGAAAAACCCACAAACTTAAAAAATTGCAGCATAAATTAGTTGCAAAGAAATACATAAGAAAATTAAATGAAATAACAAAATTATAGAGAAGACACAAATTTACGTGGTTCACAATATGCCAAGGAAACATCCATGGGACAAAGGTATTCTTATTGCTTAGAGAATTTGATTACAACCTTCACACAGCTGCTGCTCTTCAATTACAATTCTTTACAATGATAGTTTTGCCTTCAAGACAACAAGATATATATAATATCTTCAACCTGTGTCAAACTTAGAAAAAACCAACTTTACTTTTATTGTTTTGTTTTATCTCTTTTTTGCTTTTAAATCTGTCTTTTTGAAAGAAAAGATTTTGCTTTCTTTATTTCCTTTATCTTTTTCAAAGATAAAATTCTACTTTATTTCTATTTTGTTGTCATTATCCAACAATTTTGTAGAAGAGAAATTTCAACTATGATGGATACAAAAATTAAAAGAATGTGTGATGTAACTAAACTGGCTAAAATCCATACAATTTATATCATCTATAGGAAACTATCTATTGATCGGAAAGCTCTCCAAATGCACATTGAACAGACCTATCAATCTAACTGCTAATATTAATATATTAGAACATACCAACGACTTCAAACTCCTCCATCAATTGCCAGGCTTGATTCACTTCATCCACAAGTTTGTGTACGCCTCGTTAAACAATCCAGCTCTCATAAATGCTTCAATTTAACAGAACGTTGCATGCACATGGTGTGCCACTGCCGCTTGCCTCGTGTTTACGAGAGAGCGGACAGTTGTAACGGCCTATTGCGTATGGAGGAAGGCATTTGATTGTCAATCCTATCAATAATGAAGCAAATGTCTAATATCGATTGCGCATAACTGTACTAAATGATTGAAAAGAAAATTGCTTGCACACGGCCAACACATCCAGCCCGTTAGTCTTAGTTTTGTACTTTCAGAATAATGGCGAAATTATACATGTTCAATTTGCAGTGGGCTCAAGTTACGTTTCACTCATCTCAACAGTTTCAGAGATGACATTGAAATTTTTTGTCGACAAAACTTAAAAGTTGTGAACGTACATTTCTTTTCCTGGCTAAATACCCCTTTCAAAGGTGGGCCTTCCAGGCTGTAAATTGGACCACAGTGGCCCGTTGCCATCGCTTGTACAGTCAATCATAATGGGGAAAAGCTATCATATATAGTGAGGATACAGGAAATAAAACTAGCAATTGGATCAACAATCTGAAAGCCTGACTTACGATGAGGTAGATCACACGTATGCTCGACAACCATAACCGCCTGCTCATGTTCTTCGAAGGACAACATGATAACTCCAGTAATTCATGTCGGGCGGTGAATGAATGAATGAAAGATTTTTAATAACAGTCAAGAACAGCACATGTCTCTTTTAGAAACAGGGTATCAAAGCCTTATAAAGTTTGTAATCTCTTCTCGAGATCAGATCTTCAGCAATGAATTTTGATCATGGAGTTTGTATTTTTTTACCCGATGTTACCTTCTCAAACAAAATGTTTAAATTGTCAATTTTCGAAGTGTCTTTATAATAGATACAAACATCAATTTTCAAGATGTCACTTTGCTTATTCAGAGAGTGGAGTCTTTGGGCATAAAATGATTTGCATATAGATGATTTAAATAGCTTTTGTCTATTATTATACTCACATAATCTCTGTCATTCTAGAAGTACTTAGTTCTAAAGATTTTCATCATTTTATGTTTTATTTAATTCGAATGCGTGGGATTAATTTGTTACATTCAACTTTCATGACATTGTATCTATTCAAATATATAAGAATTTTGGATTAGAAATTTAAGAATTAAGATTGGGTTTCAATTAAGTGGGGTTTGTGTTTTATATGTTACATCATTTTATTTTGTATTTGTAGAAGAAAGACACTTTCTAGAAAGTTAAATTGTTGGGAAGTTGTTATGCATCTTATATTACTATATTTTATATTTTTAATTGGGTAATATTTTCTTAGATGAGGATATCTTTGACATTGTATATGTATTTAATGTGGGTGGCATGTTGGGGGATTCATGTTTAGTGAACATATGGTCAATTGAGGTCATTAGAGGTGTACATTTTGTAGGAGCTGAAAATTAGCTCACACCCCAGAATCACTTGCAAAATTAAAGATAACCTTACACAAGAGAGTATGGAAAGATAATAACTTGCTTGATATGATATAAAGTGTACAATGGTCTTGCTTATAAAGGCAAGCTTAGAGATAGGATTACAAAAGATCATGACATATGTCTTAATCGTATAGTATAAGACAATGAACTCAACTAATATTAAATGACCTAGGACTTAAGAATTAAATGCCAAAAGATAAGATAAGATCTAAATGACAAATAAGACTTCTAGAAGGATTCCTAAGACCTAAGTAAATTTAACACATGTGAATAAGACCTATTAACAAACTAGATAGGTAAAATACATATTCACACCAACACCCCCCCTTAAGTACAATTTAGAGAGAAACAAACCATCACACAGGATGCAAGGATGGGTCCCAACAATGAGGCCATTTTAGGTGCCCATTTACAAATGATCTCTCACAAATGGAGAAAAGAAGAAAAACCACTTACGAAAAAACTCCTCTCCAAAAGAGAGAATGCAAGAAAACTATCATGTACAAGTGATGAAATAAGTGATGAATGGAGGACTCATCAATAGCCCCCCCCGAAGGACTACATCCATCACAAATATGCAATTGAGAGCCCCCCATAAGAGGGAAATAGAGACTATGTAACCCCACATAATGATAATCTCTTACATAAGTGGTAAGTGCCTAAAGACAAAACATAATCCACTACTGAAAAATAACTTGTTTCCCTTTCAAAAGAAACAAAACCAAGTATAGATGCATGAATGCTTCCTATTCCAGATAGGAATTAATAGGAAGAAGCATGAAGATGTATGATGATGTCTCTAAAGTTTTCTCATGTGTTTCCTTTCCCATGGTAGATGATGATGCCAAAATAAAATTAGGTACATGCCCATTCAATGAAGAAGGTGACAAACTTGGACTATGTGGAAATAAATTTTGAACAATTTCCAAAGAAAGAGATGTTTTGACAATAGTCTAGTGCAATGACTGCCATAAAAAAGGAGAGATAACCCCTCAAATGTGTCCTCCAAATATGTAATGTGAGATTCCACAAACAAGTCTGAAATACCTATTAAGTAGTCATCCCACAAATATATATCTGAAAGATAATGATTTACCTACTACAAAGAATTACTAGAAGGTTTCAAAGAAGCAAATATAAACTTTGATGAAGCAACAAAAGATGGATGGTCCTATTGAATATGAATTATGGGAGCCTCAATCAATGAATTTTCACAAGGAATCAATGAAGATGAATTTACAAAAACCATCTCTAATGGAGAAGAATCTAGAAAGAGACCTTATCCTAATATTTTGAAGATTCAAAGTACTCCAAAGAATCAAACTCCTGAATAGTATCATACTCATACGGTACCCTATCTGAAATATGAAGAAGCATAAGACAATCCAAATTAAGATCATCTAGGAATGGTTGAGTATCATGATCTTCATAAAGCTCCCAAATTTTAGTCCAAAGAGTATGCAAACACTCAAAATGAACAAGAACAATCACAATTTCATCATCAATATGCATAACAATAACTCCTAATACATGATCCCTTTTGTAATTCTAAGAAAATTTCTTACTAGGTGTACCTAGAGGGGGAACAAGACCATACAAATGTGGCAATGTAAATGAAGCCAATGAAGATGTTTTATGATGCCATCTCTACATTGTTTATAGTTTCCCCTTTTCAAGATAATCACAAAAGGATGAAATGAAAAACCATAATGAACTATGAGAGATCTCCAAAAATACAAAGAGTGAAACCATCAACAACAATTAGAAACCCCCAAACATGATGAATACTACAAATTAAGCCTTCCCAATAAGATATAACCTCTCTAGGAGTTACGATGTCCAAGTAATCAATCATAATATGATATTTGTAAATACTGAATAAAGTATACCTAGGGATGAATCTAGAAAAAATGCATGAACACAAAAATAGAGCTCGTCAATACCTTTTTGATGTTGCAAGAATTACAAAAAAAGGAGATCGAAGCAAAAAGTTATGAGCTCAGAGGTCCAAGTGAGAGATCTGACTTCAAATAGCAATAAAATTTTTTAGTAGTGAAATTTGATAATAAAACCTAAACCACTAGAAATTGCTCAGAACCAACTTTCTGATGATATCTTATGCTCATCAAAATCTAATAATCAAGTTAATAGTTATAATGATTCTTAAAAAAATACCCAATTAAGGCTTAAGGGGCCAAAATTAAGCCCTCTAGGGGCTAGCGGGTGATTTCCCCATGTAATCATAAGCTAATGGACTAGGCTAAGCACTGGTATGAGGGGCATTTAACCATCCAATTTAACATAGTCTTCCATGATAGTCATTAGGATGTCAAATTTAAGATAGTCACTTGAAAATTTAAAAAATCACAAAAAAATTCATTGAAAATAAAGTATTTTATATGAAAATGGGGGGGGGGGGATTTGGGCCTTCTAGATTTAATGGAAGGGTCTGTTTTGACCCAAAATACTCCAAAATGAACTAGCAATACAAAACCATAAAAATGAAACCTCAAATCTAGTATTTCTATCAAGTTTTTTTGATTCTCCAGGTCATCATATGATGCAAGAGAAGAGCATACCTAATTGTAGTGTTGAAAAAAGTACACCTTTACATTTTCAAACTATGTTTACATCCCCTTAATTAATTGGACTTAATTAAGCCTTTAATTGGCCCAATTATGCATTCATAAGCCTTATTAATTTTTTTTTCAAAAGGGAAACCCACATTCAATTAATGCCTACATTGAACTTAACACCTTGGAAATTGAGAATCCTAGATTTAGGTCCTAAGACCCATTTTCCCAAGGGTGAATGGGTCCCCCTTAAGTCTCAAGACCCAATTTTTAATATGTTTTATTTTAATGATCTAAATTCAAATTGCAAAGGTCGGCTTGTGGTGTTTAATTGTTGGGTAATTAAGGAAATGTTTATAAATACATAGTTATTTTATCAATTCAACTCTAAGGAAAAGTCTAGCATTAAGGCAACTTTCACAAGAGAAAATGGGTATGTGTAGGATCATGATGGGGCAAAAAGTGGCAATGAGGAAAAAAACACGTCTTTCATCGACCCAAAAATGCGGAAATACCGAGTTGACTTTTTTGTGGCTCGGGTGTCAATACAAAACAAAATTCCAAAGAAAAAACCAAACCAAGATCTCCAAATCAGATATATGATTTGAAGCAAACATATATATAAAAAAATCGGGCCTGTTAAAATCATTTGGCATTCATAAACAGGCGGCAACGCACAGTGAGGAGGTTCTCCACATATCCGATATTCGATTTATTTGATATCTGTTTTGAAAAGGTTAGATTTTAGATTTTTCTTTGCTTTGATCGAATTTTGAATTAGATTTGTATAATTTCAGTTAGTTTTTTATGTTTTTTTTCAAAATAGGGTTTTTGATTGAATTTTTATGAAAATTTTGAGTTTAGAATGGATTTTGATTAGAAATGAATGTTTTTTTATGGATTTTGATTAAAAATGAATGTTTTTTTATGGATTTTGATTAAAAATAGTGTTGTTTATATTTGTATTAAAAATTAGAGAATTTTATATATTTTTGTTAAAAAGTAGGGTTTTTTTTGTTTTTTGTTTTAAATTGGGTATTTTTACAATATTTTCATTTATACTGTCTAATTTCAATTAGATTAATTAGTTTTTAACTTTAATCAGGCATTATGGCTGCTGAAAATGAAAATGCACAAATTCTGAATTATGATCCACTAAAATGCACAAATTCCAAATGATCCACCAGCTAAGAATGAAAATGCACAAATTCCAAATGATCCACCAACTGAGAATGAAAATGCACAAATACCAAACGCTCTACCACCTCCACAACCATCAATTGAAGAATTAATTGGTGAAAAATTGCAGCAATTAAAGGGCATTTTTGAAGTTTATAAGAGAATCCCTTGATTATTCGAGATGTCAAACACATTGAAGGATATAATTAAAAATATAGAAACCCTCTCCACCCAACATAATGCCTTTCATTCGTGGCTAGAAGACATGAGGGAATATTATGCATGTGGATTGTCTTATGATGATGTGAAAGATCTCGAATAACCAAAGCCCAAATAGCCTCTTTATTTGTTAACCCCGCACTGGTTTTCCAGAATGTTAATAAACCAAAACTTTCTATAAAATGGTGCACGCATAGGGACATTGTAGATAACTTTTGGGATTGTTGGTGTATGGTTTTTGATAAACCACCGAACAAAAATTGTGATATACCATTTTACTTTATTAAAAAATTATATGTTGAGTTTGTGTTAGGGAATCATGTCAATTACTTTGACACCCTTCCCGTTGGTGGAGGTATTCCCCAGGATAGACTAGGGGTAGTTAGAGTAGTCCTGCGCCCATATGTTCCCCCTCCTCCCCCTCCTCCGCCACCTCAGTATATCAGATGTCCAGATATTATGTAGGATGTGGCCACACAAACTATCCAGGCTATTCACTCTTTGAGTGGCCTTTTGGTTTCGCCTACTTCTATAGTAGCTCAGCCACATTTTGGTGATGTTGGCGATGGTTCAAGTGTTGCTGCGTCATCCTCGTCAGGTCCACATATTTGTGTTCCACATACTTGCTCCATGTTGATATGCTTGGGTCCTCTTGGATATAGCATCCCTTGGACAGATTAATCCATAATGTGGACATTATAGATCACTGAGTTAGTCCTCTCCTCTAGAGAGGGGGACATTGGAATAGTGACACAGGTAAGATTTAAGTTGTAAATTCATAACTTGCATTTGTTTTTAAATGGATATTAATAAGATATAGTATAATGTACTAATATTTATTTACATGGTCTATTTAACAGTTGATGTCTGAGGAGGAGCTCGCAAGGTGACTATAGCACCCTTCGGGCCATTTCATTTGGCCTCGACACGCACACAGTATATATTTTCACACTCACTCGTTTACATTTTTTTATTATATACTTGCTTGTCATTTGAATTGTCATGAATGAAATTATATAATAACTTATATGTTTATCTTATTTTCCTCTTGTAGGAAATACCTAGTGCGAGTGAGGTGCAGGCTTTTCCAAATTATGAAAGTGCAATGTTAGATAAGGGGAAGGTAATTGAACTCAAATTCGATTGAATTAATAATTTTAGATCTTATATTGATTATACATACATCGAAATAGATTGGTAGTTTCATATGTACTTGTCATATTTATGTACAGGCAGTTATGAGCTATACGTCGTTGTTGACAAGTGCGAGCAAGGTGCAACCTTGTCCAAATTATGGAAGTGCAATGTTAGACATGGGGAAGGTAATTGAACTCAAATTCAATTGAATTAATATTTTTAAGATCAATTATACATATATTAATATAGATTGGTAGTTTCATATGTACTTGTCATTTTTATGTACAGGCAGTTGTGAGCTATACATCATTGTTGACAAGTGCCACAATTCCTGAAGGAGTATGTATTGGAACACTTGAATGATTAGGTGTTGAAACACCTCAAGGAGGAGGTGTTGAAACACCTATAGGAGATAAATAAAAATATCAACCTAAAGAGGTATGTGTTTATTTTATTTTGTGTTTGGTATTTATATGTTCCTATTACCGACAATTATATGCTAACTTGGATCAATTTTATGTTTTTGTTCACATATATAGATTGACATTACAAAAGTTGGTTTGGTCGGTTCTTTGAGAGGGGCATATTCTAGGACTCCTGACCCTTTGAAGAGACAAATATTTCAGGTAATCAAGATTTCAATTTTAGAGTTCAATGTATAATTTCAATGTTAATTATTGATTTTAAATCATATAGTATAAATAATCTCAATTGTGGTTTGAATTTTTCTTGTGTAGCTACCTTCAGAGCCAACAAGTGCTGCAAAGAGGCTCCATTTTGATGATCCACCAGTAGTTTAGGACGAGATAGACATTTTGGCATGTAAATTTTGAATAGACATCGAGATGGCATATGCCAAATTTTGTAAAACTTTGTTTGAGTTGGCGTTGATGCCATTTTTGTATATGGAGATACACTCAAGATTATTGGATAATTTGATATATAGAAGTTGACAATCAAAATTTAATTTCTTCCTCATATGCATGATTAAACTCTTTGAAAATTTAATCAAGTGAGCAATGGTTAAATATCAATGTACAATAGCATAAAAAGAATGGTTATATTATGTAGTTTATATTCATATTGTTGATTACATTGCATTGCACATCTTTCAAACTCAAAGCATTACTTCACATTGCATAAGTAACAACTAGATGCTGATAGATGAAAAAAATTCAATAACAATATAGTTTTTACAAAGTCAACCCAAGTAGTTATGCAATTACTTCACATTACATAACTAATAACTAGGAGCAGCTATCAATTGCATTAGCTTGTCATGGAATTCTATGAGATCATTTCTTTGAGGAAACTTAGCATAATTGATAGCTTGATATGGAATTATATAACTGATTAGATAGCTCATAACATATATATAGAAGGAAGCAATCCCGACCCATCTCTAACATCAAATTTTGGTTGGGCCTCCTCGTTGACATCAACTATGTGTGGTTGGGCCTCCTCTACTCTTGTATCTAAATTCAACTTGTACCCCAACTTATGCACATTAACTTGAACTCCATTTTGTGTATGTTGAGATCCTAATAATATAAAAGATAGAAGACTTGAGAGTATATTTAAGGGATGGAGATATAAACTCATTTTCAAAAGACTATGTAAATTTTGACATTTGGATATGTTATCATTCTCTATTATATATTAAATATAAGCTTAAATGTATAACATTATTTTTCTATTTACTCTCAAGTCACTATAAAATTAAATATATATTTCTAACATAATTTTCCTAATGTCTATATATACTTGCATAATGGTAGCATAAATAAGTGTGTTTAAAGATAGTTTGAGGTGACTTGCATAAAATTTTAAATTATTTAGATAACATACAAGATTGAATCCAAGTTGTGGTTCCTATGATGTGGGAAAGAAATATGAATTCCATGCATATATGAAATAAGACACTTGGGTGTAAAATGATAGAATAAAGGTATAAAAAAATATCATTAACAACTTGCACAAACAAAGAAACTTAAGGGAATTTGCAGAATTCTAAATGCAACAATATATAAATTAAAGACAATTTATTTACGAATGATTCCATGGAGAAACTAGAGAAGGTCACACCTCATAGATTGTATTCTTGGTAGGAGATAAAGTACTCTTAAGAGTTAAACCTCATAAGAGCTTGAGAGAATTTGGAAAGTATGCTAAGTTAGCACCTAGATACGTGGGTTCTTTCAAAGTTTTAGAAGTTATTAACCTGGTTGCCTACAAAATAGCTCTACCACCAACTCTTTCTCATATGCACGATTTTTTCCATGTCTTATTTAAAAAAATGTGTTTTGGAATTAACCATATTCTTGATTGGAATAATCTTCAAGATTAGGATCCAAGAGTGGTCACAATTGAGCCTCTCAAATTACTTGAGGTTCACAAGACCCACTTGTATGACAAAGAAATTACTCACATTTGTCAGGTCTAATGGGACCAATATTCTGAGGATAGTGCCACCTAGGGGGACTATGAATATTTTCATCATAGATTTCCTCATTTGTTTAATTAAATGCTTTGTTAGAAAGAAAATAATAATTATAAATTATTTAAAGTTGAAATAAATCATAAGGGATAATGATCTTAAGGGGTGGATATGTCACATCCCATTTATTGAGCCCTCTAGACAATGATATATTTAGCTTTGCATTTTGATTATGATCCTAAGAACCTAAATTTTTGAACAATTAGAATATGTTGATGAATTAGTGTTATATCAGTTGATATGGTTTGTTTAAAATTAATATGGAACTTGGCTTGCATATAAATGAAAAAGGAATGTTATACTATGTATATTATTGGTTTATGTTAATATTTTCTTTATATAATCAAACTAGCTACCTTGTTGGCTTGATGAGGTGGATGTAGGAGATTTTGTTTCTCCCTCTAGGATAGAGAGGGAGAGAATTACTAGAGAGAGTAGCAGATTTGAGAAGAAAACCAAGGCCACCAAGAAATTGAGAAGTCACACACAAACCATATATTGCATAGTTTCTTTAAATTATGAATTCTTTCTTGGAACTGGTTGAACTCTAAGTTCGTTTGAGTT
>VDFB02253227.1:478572-548503 GCA_007258455.2 Sequoia sempervirens | reverse complement strand
TCCTCTGGAGATGGATCTAAGATGTTGTTTTCCCCAAAGTTTGCTACTAGAAAGTGAAATAAATTTGGGATCTAAGCTTTGTGGCTTATTGATAATGGTGACTTTGCAAAATTGCACTTTTGAACAATCTTAAATCCTTCTTCACTTGAAAATTTGCACATACACAAAGAAAGGGAATTTTTTTTTTTTGGGTGAATAGGGGTTTTCCTTGGTCAAACCCCGGTTTGGTAATTAAACCTTGGTAATAAAATAATGACAAAAGAAGGAATTGATGAATGAACAAAGCTCGTTACAACTCATCAAACCCTTTAATGGCTACCCTTAGAGGAATAGAGTCTAACACATCTCTCTAAGGATTGGATCTTCTATGAAATGACTTGATTTCTTGATAGATCTTGATTCTTGAATGCTTGTTTGAAGCTTGAAACCTACATCACAATGTTAGCTCCAAAAACACACATGAATCCACATAAACTTTGACATCATGATAGGATCTTGAATGTTGTTGTAGATGATTGATAAATCTGCTCTCTAATGCTCTTGACAATAGTATTTTCTTTTGTGAAAGTTTCCTTAATGCTAGACTTTTCCTTAGAGTTGAATTGATAAAATAACTATGTATTTATAAATGTTTCCTTAATTACTAGACAATTAAACACCACAAGCTAACCTTTGCAATTTGAATTTAGATTATTAAAATAAAACATATTAAAAATTGGGTCTTGATACTTAAGGGGAACCCATTAACCCTTGGGAAAATGGGTCTTAGGACCTAAATCTAGGATTCTCAATTTTCAAGGTGTTAAGTTCAATGTAGGCATTAATTGAATATGGGTTTCCCTTACGAATTTTTTTTTAATAAGGCTTATGAATGCATAATTGGGCCAATAAAAGGCTTAATTAAGTCCAATTAATTAACGGGATGCAAACATAGTTTGAAAATGTAAAGGTGTACATTTTTCAACACTACAATTAGGTATGCTCTTCTCTTGCATCATATGATGACCTAGAAAATCAGAAAAACTTGGTAAAAATACTAGATTCGAGGTTTCATTTTTATGGTTTTGTATTGCAAGTTCATTTTGTAGTATTTTGGGTCAAAACAAACCCTTCCATTAAATCTAGAAGGCCCAAATCCCCCCCCCAATTTTCATATAAATACTTTATTTTCAATGAATTTTTTTGCAATTTTTTAAATTTTCAAGTGACTATCTTAAATTTGACATCCTAATGACTATCATGGAGGACTATGTTAAATTGGATGGTTAAATGGCCCTCATACCAGTGCTTAGCCCATCCCATTAGCTTCTGATTACATGGGGCAATCACCCGCTAGCCCCTAGAGGGCTTAATTTTGGCCCCTTAAGCCTTAAGAATTATTATAACTGTAGACACCTAAATTTGGATACTTAATTTATACAAATTTATCCCTTTTCATCTAAACATCCCCTTATCCTCATTAATTAAGTAATATCACTATTATTTAATTAATACCTCTAAAGTTATTCTAATCCCTAAGGTATCTAGTTAGATAATTAAATACCTTTCCCCATTTCATCAAATGAATTAAATAAATATGACATTTATTTAATTCCTCATATGTCACATCCTCCATTTTTTTGATCTAATCCTAATCCATCTTCTAATCTCATCATTAGGTATGTGCACATGCCTAATCCTTGATTAGGATGTGTCACATCCTCCAACTTTTGCAAGTTGGCCTCTAATCTCTCTTAGCCACCTAACCCTCCTCTAATCTTTCATTAACTAGCCTAATCAACCTCTCAAGGAATTTTTAATTTCTTTTATCCTTCCAAGGAATATTAAATTCCTTTTACTCTTCCCCATGTGATATTTGACTTGTCACATCAAGTCACATGTGAAATCTAACCCTCTTCTAATATGTCATTAATTTGTCTAATCAAGTACTTGCACAACCTTAATCACTTAATTAGGTTAACCTAATCTCCAAGTCATGTGTCTTAAGTCAACCCTATTAAATGTTTTTTCTTTTTGGAGAAGGCACTCCATTCCCCATGTGAATTTTTAATTCACATTTAATCCCCCAATGCATTCCAAGGAATTTTAAGTTCCTTCTCTCATCCCCAAGTGGATATTTGAGGAATTTTTAATTCCTCATATGTCCTCTCACCCACATGGGGACAAGGACCTCCTTTATGAGGAGATCTTGTCCAATCCCAAGGTACTATGTACTACCTCCATGTCATGTACTCCCCTTCCACCTCATGTACACATCATCCTTTTCAAGCCACTTCACATGCCACATGTCAAGATGCGAGGGCTTGTGAGCTCTCAACTCACCATATCCCTACATCTTGATCTTGGTGGTTCAATCTCAACCGTCCATTTCCCTAGAGAATTCCAAAATCTCTATAAATACCCCCTCTTTTCTCTCATTTTGGGGGAGATCATTCATGCTAGCCAAACTCTTGCAAAAAATTTCCTTGAGCCATACTTATCCAAATTTGCATTCTTGCATCCATTTCCATTTATCTTTCCATCATCATCTCATCTCATAGCTTGTATCTCTTGCCATCCAAGGAGCATACAACATCAAATATCAAAGGGCCAACCAAAGGACAACTCAACAAGGTGAAATCTTTCATTTTACTTAGTTTAGTTAATCTTTAGGCCAATCTTGAGGTGTAGGGTGTTTTTAGTTGTTATTTGCACTCTTTTTATTTGTTGCTTGTATTCTAGCAAGTATCTTCACCCTATCACATTTCTAGCACACCTAATGAGACCCACAAATGGGTCTCTTGCTTTCACGTTTACTATTTTTTGACTTTTTACAGGTGCAAGTTATAGAGGGGTGGGCCCAACCTATAGAGGGGTGAACCTAACCTATAGAGGGGTAGACTTGACCTTCCTAGGGTGGACCCAACCTTGAGGGGCAGACCCACCCTCCATAGGTGGACACGACCTTGCCCAAGGGCGGACCTACCCTCCATAGACTCAGAAACTGACTTTTTGCAATTTTTTTATAGAGGGGTGAACTCTCCCTCTAGACAGGCGAACTTGCTCTCTGGACAAGTGAACTTTCCCTCCAAATAGGCAAATATGCCCTCCAGATAGGTGAATATTCCCTCCAGATAGGGGAATTTTCCCTAGACAACTTTTTTGAGAAGGTAAAATTTTAGTTTTTAGCACTTTTTTTACTATTTTAAGGGTTTTTAACACCCTAACTAGGCACATAGTTTAACTAGGGGTGTCAATTAACCTTGTTTGTCATGTTTTTTGGTGAGCTATTTCACGTATCCAATCCCCTTGTGCCATTCAACGATCCTGGGTGATGAGAAATCATAGCTTGCCAAGTCCTTTTAGTCATCCTCTTTTGATTTTCTTAGCAGGACCTACTTGGGGATTTCATCACCCCAAAGGATGATTCCAACCACACGTACTGGCAGGGTATATAAAGGAGGGAGAGCAAAAGTTGTACCTCAATCCAACCACGTTGTAATTGGAAAAGTTTCAGGATGACATCAAGAGTCTATCTGAGCCTTTAGTATCTCTCTAAGGTTCCTAACTCATGCTTATAATGGGTTGGTGCTCACGGTTTGGGCCTCACGTACCAAGTCTATATCGAGGACTCCCTAGTAACCATGTTCATCCTAGAATAAAAGACTTTTTTGGCCATACCCTCTCTACTAGACTTAGGTTTGTGTTGTCTGAATTGTCTTCTTTGTGTGAAACCAATGATTGTCTGATTAATTGACTCAGCATCCTTTTGATTGATGATTGTTGTGTTTTGGGTCATTTGCCTTAGTCATCTTGTCAAAAGTCAAGTTTAAACCTGTCTAAGGGTGAACCTGACCTTTGAACAAGTGAACTTGACCCATCTAGGGGTGGACTTGACCCTTGAACCAACCTTTTCCAACCTCTTTTAGCCAACTTTGACCAACTTTTGCTCCATAGGCGAACTTGCCCTCCAGACAGGTGAACTTGCCCTCTAGATAGGCGAATCTACTAGACAGGCGAATTTGACCTCTAGACAAGAAAATTTGACCTCTGGACAAGCGAATTTTCCCTCAGACAGGAAAATTTGACCTCTGGACAAGCGAATTTGACCTCTGGACAAGCGAATTTTCCCTTAGACAGACGAATTTGACCTCTGGACAGGCAAATTTGACATCTTGAAAGGAAAATTTTCCCTCAGACAAGCAAATTTGACCTTTGGACAAGCGAATTTGACCTCCAAACAAGCGAACCTACCCATCCAGGGGTGAACTTGACCTCTGAACCAGCCCTTTTGAACCTGTGTTAGTCATTTTGGCCACCTTTTGCTCCATAAATGAACTTGCCCTCCAGACAGGCGAATTTTCCCTCCAGATAGGCAAACTTGCCCTCTGGATAGGCAAATTTTCCCTCTGGATAGGCAAACCTGACCTCTTGATAGGAAAACTTGACCTCCAGATAGGCGAACTTGACCTCTAAATAATCAGTTTCATCATCTATTTCATCATTTCACCCCTCGCTCAGTCATTCTGAGCACCCATTTTCCCGTCATTAGCACTATTTTGTAAGTCATCGTTTCATTACCAAAATCACATAAGTACTATTTCAAACATCATTAGAGTCCATATCCAACATCAGATCATCCATCCCAATCACTTAGACTTCATTTCGAGAATTTTGATTTGTGCTGAAACTTTTGGAGGCCATAACTTTTGACTCGGGTGTCCGTTTGAGTTGAAATTTTACGGGCGGTTGCGTTATGAGGTGGCATGTGGATTCCCAATAGACCTTGAGTCAGTTGAACAACATTTTGCCACATTTTTGAGGCCTCAAACTTTCATCTTGACCCTCAAAATTGCAAATTAGTGTTTTTTTTAGTTTTTGAAAAATCATTTTCGTTAATAACTCAGAATGTCTGTCTCAGATTTGGGATGTTAGTTGGAAATTCATCCTATCTTAGTTTTGGGTATTTTTGGGGAAAAATTTGGACTCTCAAAAGTATGCCCGTGAAATTTCCTAAAATGGCAAAATTTGACAATTTTTGAAAATTGCCAAATCTGAAAAAATCTGATTGTCAACACCATACGTCCTTTAAACCTTGAAACTTGGTGTAGAATCAATACCATCACATCCTCCAATCATTAGAGGCTTCAACCGAATCCTAATCTGAGCTTTAATCTAATCCCAATCTAAGCTTAACCAAAACCCTAATCTGAGCTTTAGTCATTTCAACCTTTCATTCATCCATTTTGAATAGTTGTTCTCCCTTTTCAATCATTTTTTTACTAGTTTTGAGTAAACATTCATATATTTTGAACCTTCATCTATCGTCTCAAACTCTGGTTTAGCCATTTTGATCATCTATTCACTCGTTCCGAGTAAACATTCATCCATTTCACACCTCCTTTCATCATTATGAACTTTTGTTCAGTCATTCTAATCATTCGTTTACTCGTTCCAAGTAAACGTTCATCCATTTCAAACCTCCTTTCATCACTTCGAACTCTCGTTTAGCCATTCTAATCATCCATTTACTCATTCTGAGTAAACATTCATCCATTTCACACCTCCTTCAATCATTTCAAATGCTCATTCAACAATCCCGATCAATCATTTACTCGTTCTGAGTAATCTTTCATCTATTCCATACCTTCATCTTCTCATTTTGGGAATCATTCATTTGTTGTGAGTAGTTGTTTACTCGTTTCGAGTAGTCGTTCATCTGTTTCGATCAATCGTTTACTCATTTTGAGTATTCGTTCATCCATTTTTTTATCATCTATTCCTCCAATCAAATCATCATTTTCTCCATCCAAATCCTTTGAACTTCATTTCATGTTATTAACTAAGTTGACCCAATTGTATGATCTAATCATCATCATCAACATCCACATAGGATTGTCATCCATCCTAAGTTAATCATTATCGTTGGCCCAATCAATCCATTTTCAATCTCAAAGTGGATTCAGTGTTGCAATTGTCCATTCATCCTTTAATCCAATCAATCAGTATCCAAAGTCACCTAGGGTAATCTCTGAACAGGGTTTACAGTCCCTTTTGTCATCCTATTTGATCCATCATTTGATCTTATTAATCATTGATCGATCTTATCCAATCCAATCCAATCACGTCCCTATCCAATCACCTTCAACCCAATCAATCTACTTCCATCTCGAATCAGATTCGGTTTCGTAATCATCCTTTGATAATCAAATCCTGTCATCAGAATCAATCCCATCGCATCATCCAATCATCCTAATCTGAGCTTTAATCCAATCCTGATCTGAGCTTAACCTAAATCCCGATTTGAGCTTTAGTCTATTCCAAAATCTTTTATCCATCCTCTTTATCCTTTCATCATCATGAATCCTTATCCTCCATCAATAGTAGTCAAGGGAAACCCTAATTATGTTGACAATGATAACAAAAGTCTTGTCGATCAAGAAGAATATGACATAGATCCCCTTGACACTATCATTGCTAGTAAGCTTTCTCCACCCGCTTTCCAAAATATAATCACCCCTTTGAGTTATCCCGTTATGTCTTCATCCATGCCCAATCATGTTGCTTATGCTACCTTCGACAAGGGATATCCATCATATCCTTCATCTACACCATCCTCTTATCCTAGTTTTCCATCACAATACCCCTATCCTAATCCCCCATCCACATCCTCCTATCTAAATCCTTCATCTACATATACCCACTACCATAATTTTCCATACCAATCTTCTCACCCTAATCCTACATTCACATCTTCCTATCCTAGTCCAACACACCCATCAACTTACCCTAATCTGACATCCACATTTCCCTATCTCAATCTGCCATCTCAATCTTCCCATCCTAATTCACCATCCCAATTCTGTTACTACAATCCACCACCCGCATCCTCATGTCCTAATTCACCATACCAATATCCCTACTTTAACCCTCCATCTACTTCTAAACCCCAATCTATTCCTAGTCCTGCATCCAATCCCATTCCCCCATCTAATCCTCATCCACCAATCCCTAATCCTTCATCCGCTCCTATCCCAACCACCCATTTCCCTAGAGAATTCCAAATTCTCTATAAATACCCCCTCTTTTCTCTCATTTTGGGAGAGATCATTCATGCTAGCCAAACTCTTGCAAATTTTTTCCTTGAGCCATACTTAGCCAAATTTTTATATTTGCATCCATTTTCACTCATATTTCCATCCTCATCTCATCTCATAGCTTGCATCTCTTGCCATCCAAGGAGCATACAACATCAAAGATCGAAGGGCCAACCAAAGGAAAACTCAACAAAGTGAAATCTTTCATTTTGATTAGTTTAGTTAATCTTTAGGCCAATCTTGAGGTGTAGGGTTTTTTTAGTTGTTATTTGCACTCTCTTTTTGTTCATTTCCTAGCAAGTATCTTTGCCCTATCACAATAACTATTAACTTGATTATTAGATTTTGGTGAACATGAGATATCATCAGAAAGTTGGTTCTGAGCAATTTCTAGTGGTTTAGGTTTTATTATCAAATTTTACTACTAAAACATTTTATTGCTATTTGAAGTCAGATCTCTCACTTGGACCTCCAAGCTCATAACTTTTTGCTTCAATCTCCTTTTTTTGTAATTCTTGCAACATCAAAAAGGTATTGACGAGCTCTATTTTTGTGTTCATGCATTTTTTCTAGATTCATCCCTAGGTATACTTTATTTAGTATTTACAAATCTTAGATTATGATTGATTACTTGGACATCCTAACTCCTAGAGAGGTTATATCTTATTGGGAAGGCTTAATTTGTAGTATTCATCATGTTTGGGGATTTCTAATTGTTGTTGATGGTTTCACTCTTTGTATTTTTGGAGATCTCTCATAGTTCATTATGGTTTTTCATTCCATCCTTATGTGATTATCTTGAAAAGGGGAAACTATAAACAATTTAGAGATGACATCATAAAACATCTTCACTGGCTTCATGTACATTGCCACATTTGTATGGTCTTGTTCCCCCTCTAGGTATAGTAAGAAATTTTCTTAGAATTACAAAAGGGATCATGTATTAGGAGTTATTGTTATGCCTATTGATGATGAAATTGAAATTGTTCTTGTTCGTTTTGAGTGTTTGCATACTCTTTGGGCTAAAATTTAGGAGCTTTATGAAGATCATGATACTCAACCATTCCTAGATGATCCTAATTTGGATTGTCTTATGCCTCTTCATATTTCAGATAGGGTACTATATGAGTATGATACTATTTAGAAGTTTGATTCTTTGGAGTATTTTGAATCTTCAAAATATTAGGATGTCTCTTTCTAGATTCTTCTCCATTAGAGATGGTTTTTGTGAATTCATCTTCATTGATTTCTTGTGCAAAGTCATTGATTCAGGCTCCCATAATTCATATTCAATAGGACCATCCATCTTTTGTTTCTTCATCAGAGTTTATATTTGCTTCTTTGAAACTTTCTAGTAATTCTTTGTAGTAGGTAAATCGTTATCTTTCACATATATATTTGTGGGATGATTACTTAATAGGTATTTCAGACTTGTTTGTGGAATCTCACATTAGATATTTGGAGGACACATTTGAGGGGTTATCTCTCCTTTTTTATGGCAATCAATGCACTAGACTATTGTCAAAACATCTCTTTCTTTGGAGATTGTTCAAAATTTATTTCCACATAGTCCAAGTTTGTCACCTTCTTCATTGAATGGGCATGTACCTAATTTGATTTTGGCATCATCATCTACCATGGGAAAGGAAACACATGAGAAAACCTTAGAGACATCATCATACATCTTCATGCTTCATCCTATTAATTCCTATCTGGAATAGGAAGCATTCATGCATCTATACTTGGTTTTGTTTCTTTTGAAAGGGAAACAAGTTGTTTTTCGGTAGTATATTATGTTTTGTATTTAGACGCTTACCACTTTTGTAAGAGATTATCATTATGTGGGGTTACATAGTCTCTATTTCCCTCTTATGGGGGGCTCTCAATTATATATTTGTGATGGATGTAGTCCTTCGGGGGGGTATTGGGGTAAAAGCAAGAAGTTGGGTACACGAAGAGGGGAAATTTTGGGCAAAACAAAAATTTTCACAGGAAACGCATACGCTTTTTCAAAAAAATGCGTACATGTTAGAGAACACGTACTTGAGCCTAAATCCGAACACGTACGTGTTCAGCTTTGGGTACGCAAACCTGAAACACGTACGCATTTCGTGAAAGTATTTTTTTTTAATAAGCAACTGTATTTCATTTTTCCTCACCATTTTAATCCGCGCCAGAGAAGAACAAAGGAGATCGCATACGCATTTCAAAGGCCTTGACTGAAGAAAAAATTGGCTGCCACCTCCTCCCATTGACACAACCAACCTCATCGACCTCCAGGTTGATTGAATTCTTCCTTTTTTTTTGCTTTATATCTTGTTTTTTTGTTATCTTGTTTTTTTGTTTTGTAATTAGTATTCAATTTTTCTTTGTTTAGTGTGTTTTAGTTCAATGTTTTATAGTTTTTAATTGTATTTAAAAAACCAAAACGTTAATGAAACAAAGAAATTTAAATTTTAAATTGAAAACCATAAAAACTAAACCTAAATTGGACACATTTAACTTAGAAATCAAAACCCTAGAAACCCTAGGTTACAAAATTTACATAGGTCCCTAAAAACTAATTTACACAGGTTAATCCTTGGACCTAAACCCTAAAACGTAAACCTAAAACCCTATTTACCCTAATTTACGTAAACCTAAAATGGGCTATTTACCCTCAAACATAAACCTAAAACCCTAAATTAGGGCTCCTCAAAGAGGTTTAGATTACATTTTATATTTAAAATAACCTTCTTTGTATGATATTTACTCTCACTCATGGTTCTTAGTTTATTTAGGGTGGAAGTGATGAAAAGTTCAATATTAGGGGCATGTGATATAATAGAAGAGGTAAAATAAGGATGTGTAGTAAGATTTGATGACATAACATGTAGGGAGGGATCACAAATTATAGTCCATAGGTTAGGTACACTTTGGTATGTCATTGGTGATCCACACAACTACCAATGAAATTCATAATTGACTAATAAAGGAGGTACAAACAATCGATGCATAGATCTATATATTAACCAACAAATTGATTTAATTATAATATGTTCACATAATATAAATTTGATAGCTAATTTTATCTCAGAAAACTTCATGATTGTATAATTTAACTTGAGAAAGTGTACCAGTGAAGTAAAATAATGTGCCTCATGTGAAACTATGTGCTTGATTTAATAAGTTCATATATCATGATGCTAGTTGATATGAGCATGTAATCACTCTATATCAATGTTGTTAGCTTATATAGTGTATGATGTATTCTCTTAAAAAAACATAGAAATGCAAGTCATACTTGTTAATCTAGACTATGTGCAATATGGATAGAGCTAGACACATAAATGTTATTAAATCAAATAAATATTAAAATGTGAAGCATGAATGATTTCTACCCATTTCTCTTATTTGGATGAGATCCTTTGTGAATTATGTAAGGATGCATTATGATCATATTTAAGCCTTAATTTATAGGATGTTATTCATAAGATCTATAGGTTGTGTGTAATCTAATTCCTATTTTAACTCTCATGTGTAGTGGCATTGTTCTAGATTAGGAAAACTAAATGTTGTACTTTCTCTAAAATAGTGTATCAAAGCTAACTTGTAGCATGAACATTTCAATTTGGAAAATTCAAATTACTTTTTTGAGAAACTTGATAGATGATTCATAAATGCAAGTCAATTCTATAACCAAAGGTTTATTTTCTAAGATTATTTATTTATTGAATTGATCAATTGATTCCTCACTTAGTGGCAGTTAGGTTCTTTTTTTGAAAACCCATGCATGTCTAGAATTTATATAAATATTCAAAGGAAGAGTCTATGCCATAGAAAAGTTTCAAAAAATATATGATTAGAAAAAAAATTGGGTCTAAATCACTTTAGATCTCCTCTTCCTTTTTAAATCATCCAAGAGTGCTTAGAGGTCCAAATAGGTTCAAAATCCATCATAACTCAACAACTTACTTATAATTGAAATCTAAAATTCCTAATTGTTGATATATTGAAGCTATTCCTAGAATGTCACATATTTTATTCAAAGCACTAAGTTTAGGTGGTAGGGTTTCTCATTTACTTGTAAAAATTTATTCATGTGTCTTATATATGTTTTCATGTCATCAAATCTCTAAATCTAAACCCTAAACCCTAATTTAGCATTCATTTTGTTGTAGGACCTTAAAATGAAATTTGGTTGCCTTTGGCAACTCCACCAAATTTTATTCCCTTATGCCATGGAACATTTTTTCCAGTCCACCTTACTAGACATAGATCCCCTTAAGCCATCCTATCACCCTAAATCATAAATCGATGTCTTAAGGGGTCCTAATATGACATTTCTTAAGGGGATCAAAGAAGTTCTCAAAATTTGGTGAATAGAGTTCAAGTTCATCTTTGTTTATTTTGTACATTGCAATTAGGTCACTAGCATATATCTATGTGTTCCTTTGAATGTATTCTATTAATTTTTCATTCTTATCTTTAGTATTCTTTGAAAACAATGAATGAGATTATAAATTTTAATGTTAGTGTTAAACTTATAATTTCTTCTTAACTACTTTGTCCCACTATAGAGATCTTGTGTCTCTTATCATGAAATTTGAAAATTTAAATAAATCAATTGATGTCCTTGAATTTAATTAAATTCCATCATACTTGATTAATACATCTATTCATTTTGTTGTAGGACCTTAAAATGAAATTTGGTTGCCTTAGGAAACTCCACCAAATTTTATTCCCTTTAGCCATGGACCATTTTCTCCTAGGACCTTACTACACATAGATCCCCTTAATCCATTCTATACCCTAAATCATAAATCAATGTCTTAAGGGGGAATTTTCCATTTCTTAAGGGGATCAATTTGGTGAATAGAGCTTGGTCACTCATCTTTTTTAATATTTTGTACATTGCAATTAGGTCACTAGCATATATCTGTGTCCCTTTCAATGTCTTCTATTAATTTTTCATTCTTATCTTTAGTATTATTTGAAAATAATGAATGAGATTAAATAAATTTTAATAAAACCCCATAATTTCATTTCTACCCTTCATATTAACAACCCCACACTGGACTCAATTTAATGTGTGTACATGCTATGAATTTTTAATGTTATGGATTTTATAATGTTATAAATCAAATGGTCTTCAAACGAAATATATTTTGAATTTGTGCATGTTCAATGTGATTTTTAAATAACTTTCAAATTACGTGCATTATTTAATTAGTTTGTTGATATATATATTTTAATTGTTTAACATGCAGTTGCCATATCATTGCTCACATGGATCCATTGTTTAATTTAGAGGATTTTATGCCCAATCAAGAAATTCCTATAGATCCCATACATCCCAATCCACCACATGAACATAACCCTAACACACCTCCACATTCTCCACCACCTAACCCCCCACCCCCTCCTATAGTTGATGAAGATCAATTAAGAGAGAATATCTGAGCAAACCTCATTGTCATTCAAGGAAATATAGATCTCATAAAAAATGAGCCTAGAGTCCCTCCCCATCTCGCACGGATTGCATCTACGATGCAAACTATTGTCGATTATGTTTGATCTACTGATGCGGACCCAGTTAGGTTCCATCAATGGAGAGAAGAGAGGAGACAATTCTATGTGGATGGATTTTCATATAAATAAATCAAAGACCTGAAAATTACCAAACAAGCCATGTGCCAATATTTTATTAACCCCCAAACAAACCAACCCATTCCACCCACGAAAAAATGAATTTCAATTTTATGGTGTAGGCACCTACAGATAGCTGCGCATTTTTGGGACATCTGGTGTATGGTGTTTGATAGTCCACCACATGGCAACAGTGAGGTGCCCTTATACTTTTTGAGAAAGTTATGGTCTGAGTTCGAGTTGGGTAAAAAACCCAACTATTTTGATATGAGGTCATTTCAGGGAGTTGGGCGTGGCATGCCCCAACATAGACTAGGAGCATGTGTCGATCCTCAGCGACGTGCTCCAATTGCTCCTATTGTTCCTCTTCCTTCTCCTAGTGTTCCCGCTACATTTCAGCATTAGACCATGTTATCGACATTAGGAGAATTGAGTTCACTTTCAGGACATCTCACTCAGCAGACTACACACGCGGCCACTGAAGTGGCCAATAGAGAGCATGGAAGCTCGGGCTATAGGGATACTCAGACATCCACTTCAGGCGATGCACATGCATTTGGGACGAGGTCATACCTGAATTTACTATATTCTAAGGATCATCCTACACAGGTATGTTCATCTTTTGAACTTAAATTTAATTCAAGTTTGAAATGTGAAAAAATCATGTAAATAATAACATCAAATTATATATTTAATATAATATTAATTCAATAAGTGTTTGGTGTAGACGCATGATCATGTGATGCCTGAAATTCAATATGATCATCGCGTGTATTTGTCGAGTGTTGTAGATCTGGGCTCACCTTTTGGACAGGTACTTGAACCAATATATATTAAATAATTTATGTGGATATATATCTAATTTAATTTGAATTTGTACACATGTGTGAATTGCTATATTATATCTAGATGTAGGGAGGTCATACAATACCTAGTACTGACCAACCACAAGTTACAGTGGTGAGTGCTCCTGATACATCATCAGCTCAGGTGCGTGCTTTCAAAATTTTGTTAAGTTTAAATTAAATACACATCATAGATCTAATTTATTTTTTTCATTTACATACACATGTTTCAATTATCTATACGAACTGTTGTACATCTATATGCAGGAATTTCATGAGATACCCATGGCGGGCTGCGCACCTGAGACATCATTGGCATTTATGCATGGGCAATCTCAGGTGCGTGATCATGAGGTCATATCATTCGAGGTTGTAAACTTTACTTTAAATCTCCTATACAATTTTTATAGACCTTTTAAATATATATATATATATATATATATATTCGAGGTTTTCACATATTGTTTGCTTTATATGAATATGCAGGATATAGTAGATCAGGCATTTGCATCTTCTCAAGTGACAATTATGCTACCCATTGAAGAAAATGTGCCAGTTACAAATTCACATGATCATATGGTAATTTATGCATACTAGAAATCATTTTTACTATATTTATTAGATATTTAATTAAATTTATTTTTATCTAAAAGCTTATATTTTCAAGTTTAAATATGTTTAATTATATCAAAATTTCTAAATAAATTTAAATCTAATTTCAAGTTTCTTGTACTCTTTTAGAACATGATGCAGGTACATCTAGTCAACATGGAACAAAGAGGATACTTGATTTGACCGATCAGCCTGAAAGTTAGATGGTTTTATATTTTATGGACTATAGATCTCTAGTTTTATTTAAATATATGTGTCAGACTTGACATATAAATTTTATGGACTATCTATCTCTAGTTTTACTTTGAACATGTTATTATCATATTTGTGTTTATTTATATCAGTTGACTTTAATATGATGATTATATATGCAGTCAATTATGATATCGTGTTATGTTCATTTTCATGATTATATGCACTCATACATATCTATATTTATATTTTATCTAATTTTCAAGTATTACATGCACTATATAAATTCTTATCTAGAATCAAATTTAATATATATATATATATAATTTATCACATGGTTAGGTGACAAATTAAAACATTCCTTAAATAGTTTAGATCATATTCATAATAAATTAAGGGCATGTAATTTTAACTATTTTCCAATTAGATAGCAAATATTTGAATCAATAAACAAAAAAACTCTCCTTGTATGTATAAAATGTATAATCTATACAATTGAGTAATTATATAAAATGTGGTAAATACAAGACATGAAATGTATAATCTATAAAATTGGAACAAGATATTTAAAAAGTGACATCAAACAAACATATATAATGTTTATCAAGATGTTTATTGCAACTATATAATATGATGAAACATATATGTGCATGTAGATACAATTAAAACTTGTCAACTTTTAGGTGAAGACCAAAAATTGATATTTACATAGTCTCTTGATAAAATAATTTTTCAATTCAACAATCACTTCGTAGACTGACTTGATGAGAACCTGCAAAAATAATTAATGTAAGTAACTACAATTTTTATGAGTCATTTAAGAAAAAAAATCATGCAAGAAAAGAACAGTATATAGTAAATTCCATACAAATTCAAAAGATGTTTGCCATAGGATGGATTAAGGGGGCCTAAGAGGATATATAGCTTAAGGGGGGTTTTAAGAGAATTCCTTAAGGGGATTTAAGAGGATGGTTTAAGAGGATGCATCTCATGAACCCTAGGATATGGCTTAACAGATCCTAAGAGGATGGCTTAAGGGGAATTATGAGAGTCCTTTAAGAGGATGGCTTAAGAGGATGTAAGAGGGTGGATTAAGGGGAGTTGATAGAATGGATTAAAGGGATGTAAGATAGTGGATTAAGGGGATGCATGTCATGAACCTTACGATATGGATTAATAGGCCCTAAGAGTATGGATTAAGGGAAATTATGAGAGTGACTTAAGGAATGCAAGATTATGGATTATGGGAATGTAAGAGGATATGACTTAAGGGTCCTTTAAGAGGATGGCTTAAGGGGATGCAAGAGGGTGGATTAAGGGGAATTATGAGAGTCCTTTAAGAGGATGGCTTAAGGGGATGTAAGAGGGTGGATTAAGGGGAGTTGATAGAATGGATTAAAGGGATGTAAGATAGTGTATTAAGGGGATGCATGTCATGAACCTTACGATATGGATTAGCAGGCCCTAAGAGGATGGCTTAAGGGGAATTATGAGAGTGACTTAAGGAATGAAAGATTATGGATTATGGGGATGTAATAGGATATGACTTAAGGGTCCTTTAAGAGGATGGCTTAAGGGGATGCAAGAGGGTGGATTAAGGGGAGTTGATAAAATGACTTGAAGGGATGCAAGAGGGTGGATTAAGGGGAGTTGAGATAATGAATTTATACTATTAATTAAATGTATCTAGAACTATATATAGTTACCTATCTCTATATTTGAATTCCATTGTAATATATGTGCATCTCCTCTCTTTTTTGTAAAGCATCTAATTTTGGGAGACTTGAAACAAAAAATGATATAGAACTTTAATTAGGAAATGATTAAATACAAATATATATATCAATTAACTATATAAACAACTAGATATAGTTACCAATATTTATTTACTTTGTTGTACCATCTGCATCCTCTCTTTTTTTTAATGCATCTATGATTGTCTCATGATCATCCATTGAAAGTGTCCATAAAAATTTATTAGTAGGCCTCCCTTGATATCTAACTAGTTTTATATTGGTTGCCAAAATCAAATGTGAATAATGTATAATCTTCTTGTGTCTTTCATAATCTTCAAATGCAGGCAAGCCATTCTTTCTCATCAAATATTTTCGAAGTCAGGTGCCAACAACAACCACTGAACCGATTGGATACTCAAAGTTGTCATCATCCACTCTAAGATGTTCCAACTTATGTTTTCTCTCAACACATCTAGCCAACCAGTAATCTGTCTCCTCTCCATTCCCCTTAGGTGCAACAACAACATACACATGTCCTACAAAAATAAATACAAAATTCAATAAAGAGTGACTTATATTTAATTCACATATAAACATGCATACATAAAAAATTCAACTTAATAAATAATGTACCTTCTTGTACAAGATCTGAAACACGGTCATAATCATCTGATGTGAACACTTGATTATCTTCAATTATCATTCCATGTTGAACATGTGTCGATGTAGGTGTTCAGGATCTTTGTTGCCATTGTTTGACCCATTCTATATTTTCACATGCCTCCCAATCACCTGCAATACAAAATTGAAAAAATCATGCCAACTCCCTTGTCCATATTGTCCATGTGTTTGCATTCGAACTCTTAAACGAATGCCATTTTGTAGATCCATTAATTGTTTCACAATCTTGTCGAGAAAAAATATCATTTTCTTCAACTAACCAAAAAAAGCGTCAAATTATTGAGCTTTCACTTATTCTTGTAGATAATTTGGTATTGCACCAATCTACAATTGCACATGCATTTCTAAATTTCGCAGCATCCTCAAATTTTAGTTGCTCTCTAGCAAAAGCTCTTTTCACACATGCACCTGCTCCATCGTGTTCTCCCTTACCATGACCAGCTTCAAAAACACTCCATATGTGTTGGATATTATTTTCCTTATGAACTCTACATAACCAATAAAATATTCTAGCATTTTTGAATTGACCCATGCAATTATCTGACCATATGAGATGTTCTAGCATTTGAATTCCTCTCTTTTAATTTTTTATAAAATATATCAAAACAATATTGTACAAACTCAAATGAATGTAATTGATTATCATTTACATAAAAATGTTACTCTCTCAAAAAAATTATATTATCTTTTGTACTATCTTCTACATGTCTATCAACAATGTGAACAAATATAGCTACTTGCACTGAATTATAATACTATGATTGAATTTCTTCTTATGGAGCAAGAGTATAATTTTCAACAAAATCAACAACTGACAATATAGTTCCAATTGGGAATGTGTTTTTACATAAACAAAATTGATTATCAAGCCAATAAACATTATGAGAGTGTTGAACATATTTAGGTACAAACTTATCTTTAAATTCATTAATAAAAGCATGCACACTAACTTTTTCTACAATTAGCTCAACACGTTTTCTATTTTTTCCATCTTTTAAAGAATACTCAACATTTTTAAATTTTTTTACATCCACTAATTGTTGTCCAAATTCATTTAAACTACTTTCATGCATACATTCTCCTAATAATGAAAAGTTACCACATCTATCGCATTCTCCAAAAGTGCATGCTTTTAAAAAAAATGAGTTTCCATTTAAAGAGGGATCACAAAACAAACCTGCTATAAAATCTTTGATTCTTTCAGGTGGCATATTAATGCCACAAATGTCCTACATAATTTGGTTAGCATGCAAAGTGCATCGTATATATCGAAATATATCATAATAATAACGAAATTGTACATGAGTCTTACAACAACAAGAGATATGTTGCTTATTAATTCTAACATACCAAGGTTTACACTTTTTGAATGATATTTGACTTATGTTAATATTCAATGGTAAGATTGAAGCATCTAAAAAAAATTATATAATTCAGTTTGAGTCATATCTAAGAGATGCTTTGGATGAGGTTCAAGAATTTTGGAACCCACCCTTAATTTTAAAACATCTCTAATGTTAGGTGATACTCTTGTATTATCATGCCAAAATTTATCGATTAAAGATTTAATTTCATTAGTTAATTTCATGTCTGATCTTGGGAGTCTACCATTAAAAGTCCAACATTGATTAATAGGATCTTTTTCAATACTTTCTCTTCTTTTAGCAACTCTTATCAAAGTTCTAGGATTTACTTTTACACATTTACTAATCTTACTTAACATTCTTTTATTTGAAGTTGTTTTATCAATTAGAGCAGTTGTTATTGCACGACGAGCCGCATTCTTATCTTTCGATCGACTTTTCTTACCAATAACATCAATAGCATTAGCAACACTAGATATGACTTGTTCTACTGAATCATCTTTCTTTTTTATTTTACAAAAACACCTAATTTTTTCATCACTTTTCTCATTTTCAACATTCTCATCAATTGCACCATGAGTTGACATTGGAATCCTAATTTATTTCTATAAAAAAATATTTTATATATTTTATTTCCATAATTTCTAATTTGTCTCGAAGAAACTTTACCATGAAGGTTATCTAGCACATATGTTTCAATTGTAAAAAAAACATTTTCACCTTCATCCATAGGAGTTTCATTTTCATTCACACAAGGGGTTTCATTTTCATTTTCAAATGTAAAAGAGATTTCATTCTCATTTTCATCAATATGAGGGATTTCATTCTCATTTTCATCAATATTAGGGATTTAATTCTCATTTGCATTCTCATACAATATAATTTCATCATTTTTTTGTTTCTGCATTGTTTCAACCCTAATATTATTGATCTCATCAATGGTGTATCCAGCTTCATCTAAACAAACCATATCAATATTATCAAAACTTGGGTTTGAACACATACCTGGATAGATTGTTTGAATAGGTGCATTTTCCATATCATTGGGAGGTGGATTTGAAGACATACCCGAAGTTGTTTGCATATCATTCAAAGTTGAAGTTGAAGGCATAGTTGGGTTTGTCTCCGTAATTGCATTTTCTTCCATATTCACCATCTCCACATTTTCATCATCTACATTCATTTAATCATTCATGGCTTCCTCTTGAACATTCTTGGAACTAGATGCTTCCAAATCTTTCATTTGACGAATCCTTTATCTCCTTTCCCTTTGTCTTTTTGCCTCCCTTATCTTTATTTGCTTGAATTTCTTCGGGTGTCATTAACTTTCTACATCTTTTTTTTTTGTCTTTTCTTATCACCCATGGTTACCAAACCCTTTTTGATGACAAAAAAAATAATTCAAAAAACCCATTTTCAAACTGCCACCTCCTTCAAATATTCAAATTAAACTATGTACTATGAAGATCATTTTTTTCTATAAACTCTGAAGTACAAAAGCATCATGAGTACATCCAAAAATTCTCTTTTTCAAAATCTTCTTCTAAAAAGTTCTTGTACTTGATTTCGCTTCAAAAAATTCAACCTGCACTTTGTCTCTTCCAACAATTTGAATAGAATATGCCCTACACAAGACAAATTTGTAATAAAAAACGCAGAAAATGACACTTTCGGACCGTACTGCAGAAAAAGAATGTTGCAGAAAAATCATGCTTTACCAGTATTTTTAAAATTAAGGAAAAACAGCTATATTAGAAACACATACGCGTTACTTTACCCAACGGGTAAATAGATAACGCGTATGTGTTATGAAACATGTACGTGTTTCATTTAAATAACACATAAGCGTTATGAAACACGTACTTCATTTAAATAATGCGTACGCATTATTTAAAAGTTGAATTCCCACACCATATCCAGCCCTGGTTTTAGGTTAGGGAAAGACTTGGCAATCTGAGCCTTAGTCTTTGACCTGCAACTAAAAAACTAAAGTAGATTGAAGAAGAATGTCCAACTTTGACAACATGGCTGATGGACTTCTTTTTTGAATCAATCTATAAAATTAAAACCCATTAGAGAACATGATGTATAATTTCCAAATATATATATTTTTTAATATTGGATTATGTTTGCTATTTCTTAATTAATTTCTAATCAAACTAGTCCTTAAACTTGAAATATCGAACTTTTTTTGTTTTTTAATAACTTTTTTTGGTTAAGTTTTTTGTAAAAAAAATTATATGGGATCAAACTTCAAACAATTCTCTACACAATGAAAATAAAAAGAGTCAAAAAATGTTTAGTTTAGGTCTAACTATGTTGTTCGTACACGTTGATTTTTAAAAACAACAATTAAGACCAATATAAATTTAATAAAAAAAAAAATATTCAACCAAAAATTACAAAAAAAATTCAAACCAAACTTCATGTTGTTAGCTCTCTTTTCCCAAAATTAATTAGCAAAATACTTTTTATTTGGGTCAAAAAGTGTTGTCCGTACACGTGCTTGGTATTGTAAAAAAACATGGACTTTTAAAAAGTGGTTTTTATAGATCCCTATCAAAATTTAATTTCTATAATCTAGGTATTTGAATAATTTATATATTTGGAAACTAGATTCAAAAGGATAAATTTCATATTAGTGACTTTTTTTAAGATTCACTGTGTAAGTGCCTCAAATTTTTAGTCCAAGTGTGACAAATTCTGAAAAATAGCAAAAACACTTCCACTTTTTGAGCTTTTTGTGTACCCAACTTCTTGCATCAGCCCATTGATGATTCCTCCATTCATCACTTGTACATGATAGTTTTCTTGCATTCTCCTTTTGGAGAGAATTTTTTTCGTAAGTGGTTTTTCTTCTTTTCTCCATTTGTGAGAGATCATTTGTAAATGGGCACCTAAAATGGCCTCATCGTTGGGACCCATCCTTGCATCCTTTACAGTAATGGTTTGTTTCTCTCTAAATTGTACTTAAGGGGGGGTGTTGGTGTGAATATGCATTTTACCTATCTAGTCTGCTAATAGGTCTTATTCATGTGTTAAATTTACTTAGGTCCTAAGAATCCTTTTAGAAGTCTTATTTGTCATTTAAATCTCATCTTATCTTTTGGCATTTAATTCTTAAGTCTTAGATCATTTAATATTAGTTGAGTTAATTGTCTTATACTATAGGATTAAGACATATGTTATGATCTTTTGTAATCCTATCTCTAAGCTTTCCTTTATAAGCAAGACCATTGTACACTTTGTATCAAATCAAGCAAGTTATTATCTTTCCATACTCTCTTGTGTTACAAGGTTATCTTTAATTTTGCATGTGATTCTGGGGTGTGAGCTAATTTTCAGCTCCTACAAAATGTACACCTCTAATGACCTCAATTGACCATATGTTCACTAAACATGAATCCCCCCAACATGCCACCCACATTAAATACATATACAATGTCAAATATAACCTCATCTAAGAAAATATTACCCAATTAAAAATATAAAATATATTAATATAAGATGCATAACAACTTCCCAACAATTTAACTTTCTAGAAAGTGTCTTTCTTCTACAAATACAAAATAAAATGATATAGCATATAAAACACAAACCCCACTTAATTGAAACCCAATCTTAATTCTTAAATTTCTAATCCAAAATTCTTATATATTTGAATAGATCTACAATGTCATGCAAGTTGAATGCAACAAATTAATCCCACACATTCTAATTAAATAAAACATAAAATGATGAAAATCTTTGGAACTAAGTACTTCTAGAATGACATGGATAATGTGAGTATAATAATAGACAAAAGCTATTTAAATCATCTGCATGCAAATCATTTTATTCCCAAAGACTCCACTCTCCTAATAAGCAAAGTGACATCTTGAAAATTGATGTTCGTATCTATTATAAAGACACTTTGAAAATTGACAATTTAAACATTTTGTTTGAGAAGGTAACATCGGACAAAAAAATACAAACTCCATGATCAAAATTCATTGCTGAAGATCTGATCTCGAGAAGAGATTACAAACTTTATAAGACTTTGATACTCTGTTTCTAAAAGAGGTGTGTGCTGTTCTTGACTGTTATTAAAAATCTTTCATTCATTCATTCACCGCCCGACATGAATTACTAGAGTTATCATGTTGTGCTTCGAAGAACATGAGCAGGCGGTCATGGTTGTCGAGCATACGTGTGATCTACCTCATCGTAAGTCAGGCTTTCAGATTGTTGATTCAATTGCTAGTTTTATTTCCTGTATCCTCACTATAAGATTGCTTTCCCCCATCATGATTGATTGTACAAGCGATGGCAACGGGCCACTGTGGTCCAATTTACAGCCTGGAGGGCCCACCTTTGAAGGGGGCATTTAGCCAGCAAAAGAAATGTACGTTCACAACTTTTAAGTTTTGTCGACAAAAAATTTCAATGTCATCTCTGAAACTGTTGAGATGAGTGAAACGTAACTTGAGACCACTGCAAATTGAACATGTATACTTTCGCCATTATTCTGAAAGTACAGAACTAAGACTAACGGGCTGGATGTGTTGGCCGTGTGCAAGCATTTTTCTTTTCAATCATTCAGTACAGTTATGCGAAATCGATATTAAACATTTGCTTCATTATTGACAATCAAATGCCTTCCTCCATACGCAATAGACCGTTACAACTGTCCGCTCTCTCGTAAACACGAGGCAAGCGGCAGTGGCACACCATGTGCATGCAACGTTCTCTTAAAGTGAAGCATTTATGAGAGCTGAATTGTTTAACGAGGCGTACAGAAACTTGTGGATGAAGTAAATCAAGACTGGCAATTGATGGAGGAGTTTGAAGTCATTGGTATGTTCTAACATATTAATATTAGATTGATAGGTTCGTTCAATGGGCATTTGGACAGCTTTCTCATCAGCAGATAGTTTACTATAGATGATATAAAATGTATGGATTTTAGTCAGTTTAGTTATATCACACTCGTTAGTTGAAATTTTTCGGATAATGACAACAAAATAGAAATAAAGTAGACTTTTATTTTGAAAAAATAAAGGAAATAAAGAAAGCAAAATCTTTTCTTTCAAAAGACAAAGATTTATAAGTAAAAAAAATAAAACAAAGCAATAAAAGTAAAGTTGGTTTTTTCTAAGTTTGACACAGGTTGAAGATATTATATGTATCTTGTTGTCTTGAAGACAAAACTATCATTGTAATGAATTGTAATTGAAGAGCAGCAGTTGTGTGAAGGTTGTAATCAAATTCTCTAAGCAATAAGAATACCTTTGTCCCGTGGATGTTTCCTTGGCATATTGTGAACCACATAAATTTGTGTCTTCTCAATTATTTTGTTATTTCATTTAATTTTCTTATGTATTTCTTTACAACTAATTTATGCTGCAATATTTTAAGTTTGTGGGTTTTTCACTTCCGTTTCTACAACAAAAATGAATATGATAAGTTAAAAGTAGAATGAATTCAAAGTCCCATTATATTGACATAATGGATTCTTTTTGCAACCTTTGAACCATTCTATAAGTTCATAGTTTGTAGTTGAACATCTTAATTTTATTGTTGAGGTGCTCTTTTATTTCCAACAACATAATATTGGACTGCATGTTTGTATTTAAATTCTTTTGTCTAAAAGAACAATTTTCCACCATTAGTGTTGGACAACAAAATACATGTTATGAACTCTCTCTATCGCTATGTTCTATAGCTTCACTTGAACTTGATCAATTCGAGAGTCAAGTAAATATTCCTCTTGAAAAAGGTGACATGAATTTTTCCTTGTTTAAGAGAATGATGTTTACTACAGAATTGAATGAAATGGGGAGAGTGTTTGCATCATATTCATTAGTAGACATTAAAAATAAAACAAAAATAAAATTTTAAGAGCATACCCTCCACATTCTTATTCTATTTGATCATTGTCATTTTAATCTCCACCATCAATCTATATATCTCATACAATTCTCCTCACTAAAAAAATACCTATCAATATAATAATAATGTATATTCTTTACATTGAGAATGACCTCCACATAAAAATTAATTATAATATAACTTTTATATTGAACATATAAATTACTAACCTAACCTATTTTAATAATCTTCTATTTTTCAAATGTTTACATCATAAATATTTATTAAAGTTTAGATATAGGACCCTTATGTAGCCTTAAGCTACCAACTTTAAATTATATTATTTTTAAAATCTAAATCATTTTCTTTCATATAATTTTAAGCTTATCTTTATCTTTTAGAGTCATCAAAGAGATCATGCATTACAACGCAAAATGACAGGCAACAAAATTTTATTAGACAGGCGGTGTGTGATTGAATTTCGAGGCCTAAATCAATGTCCATTTAGAAAAGATAACCTCTTCCCCACCCTAAAGTCTTTTCCAATTTGAAACAGACAAAATAAAATCTCATATACATGTCTAGAATCTTCATAAAGCATGAACAGTTCAAGCAATTCGGCCATAGGGCTGTTGTCAATGTCGCGCCCAACATGGAGGGCTCCTCATTTAAACTTTTCTTATACTTGTTCCCTGGTAAAGTCCCTTTGAGTGCCCATTGGCCGTTAAAGACGGCAGTTTCGTATTCGAATTGATGAAAAAATCGTTGGCCAAACAATATATTATTTCGTAACGCATTCCTAATTTTGTAGGCCCTACTTAAGCCCAGTGTCGGTTTCCCCATATTTTTTAGTTTCTCAAATTTAATCTAACAAGAGACAAGCTTTCCTGTCCCAAAACAAGAATCGGAATCCTATGTGTCTTTCTAAAATGATTACTGCTTTGATTGCTTAACTGAAATTCTGTTTCTTCTGCCACAGCACAAAAGAAGAAGATATAAAATTTAAAACGTGAACACCTCGAATTTAAAATCAGCACTGCCATGTTTTCAACTAAATACAATATCATACACGTTGAATACAGCACATCAATCCCACACATTATGATTTAACAGAGCATAAAATGGCGAAATTCATCAGAACTTAGTACTAGTAGAATGATAGGGAATATGTAAGTATAATACTATACAAAAATCATTCGTTCGACTCAAAACTGTCTGCATCTCAGATCATTGTATACCCAGAGACTGCATTCTCCTTATAAGGGAACAGCAATCACTAGATGTCGAATCCTTTCCAGGCTCGAAGTTATCAGGGTGCGCTTCGATGGACATGAGCAGGCGGTCATCGCCGTCAAGTATGTGCGTGATCTGCCTCATCGTAGGTCGCGCTTTCGGATTGGTCCGAGTACAGACAAGCCCCAGCTTCAGCAGCCTCCCAATCTCTTCAACGTTACGGCTCCCCTCCAACCTCACATCCACAGCGTTGCACAGCAGTCCTTTCCATTCCAAATTCTTGATCCACTCAACGAGAAGAACATTCGGGCACCGGAAATCCGTCGCCATTCTGCCGCAAACCACCTCCAACACAACGACACCAAAGCTGAACACATCGGCGCCCGTCGTGGCCTTGCCCGAAGCCACATACTCGGGAGACATGTAGCCGAAAATACCCCTAACAGGGCCGGTGGAGGCATGTTTGTCATCGCCCTGTTGGAGGAACTCCGCCAGCGCAAAGCCTCCAAGTCGCGGGTTCAAATCCGCGTCGAGGAAAACGTTCGCAGACGTGACGCTCTTGTGCACAACAGTTTGTTCCCATTCTTCATGCAAATAAAGCAGCCCAGCGGCGAGGCCCTTGATTATCCGGTAGCGGCTGGCCCAGTCCAGAACGAAAGTCTTTTTCTGGTAGTATAACATCTTGCTGAGGGACCGGTTCATCATATAGTCGTAGATGACGAGCACCTCTCCCTTTTCCGTGCACCAGCCGCGCAGCTGCACGAGATTCCGGTGCCGGAGCCGCCCCAGGTTGTGTAGCTCATGTGCGAACCGCGACCGCAGAGCCGGGCACGTCTTCATCCCCAACCGCTTCACCAGCACGCACAGGTTCGAATCCCGCAGGACACCACGGTACGCCGTGCCGAAGTCCATCTCCGCTACCATGCTCTCGTCGGAGAAATTTTCGGTCGCCGCTAGAACCTCCCGAAGACCGAACTCCCGCGGCGCGTCCACCAGCTGCGCGTAGTTACGCGTATTCACACCGTTGTTTCTCTTTTCCTCACTGTCGGAGCTCAAGGATTTCGGCTTTGGGGACCCCGAGGAGGATGAAGTCAAAAGTTTGGAAGAACTGATGTTATTGTCGGTGGTGCTGTAGCCGTCGGAGCTGCCGGAAGAAAGAGACGCGTAGAATGGCAGGGCTTTGAATGAGGGCAACGGTGGAAGCTCCATCTCGCCGTCCAGAGCCTGTATTATCCACTTCATCGTCGGCCGGGCAGAGGGGTCGTTGAGAGAACAGAGAAGCCCGATGTAAAGAAGTCGTTTCATTTGCTGCAAATCGTAGCCGTCCGGCAGGCGACTGTCGCCAGCTTCTAGAAGCCGATCGTTCTCGTACAAATCCCTGACCCAGTCCACCAGCACGATCTGGTCGTCCGGGTAGCTCAAATCGATAGCCCGCCGGCCGGAAGCCATCTCTAGTGCCACGACGCCAAAGCTGAAAACGTCAGACTTTGCCGTCGACTTGCTGCGCCTCTGAAAGGTTTCAGGCGAAAGGTACCCGATCGTGCCGCCAATCTGAGTGCTCTCCATCAGTCTGAAGCCGCGGTTGGAGTTGTAATCATTGTAATTCTTGTGCATTTTCACAGATTCGAACTCGGTACCTGCATGTTCCTGCCACCGAGCAAGGCCGAAGTCACCCAACCGAGCATTGAAAGCGGAATCGAGCATCACATTGCTGGCCTTGACGTCTCTGTGTATAATCTGCGTCTCCAGCTGTTCATGAAGATAATATAACGCCGCGGCCAGGCCGCAGACGATTTTGTACCTTCTCTGCCATTCCAGAACCCGGCCGTGGCGGCCAAACAAGAGCCTGTCAAGGCTCGAATTTGGCATATAATCGTAGACCAGCAGCAGCTCGTCCTCTTCAAAACACCAGCCCCTGAGCGACACCAAATTTTTGTGCCTCAGCTGACCGACAGCTGCCAATTCCGCCTCAAACGATTTCTCCAGCCTCCGCTCACCCTTCTCAGACACACATTTCACCGCCACGACTGACCCGTCGCTGGGCAAAACAGCCTTATAAACGCTGCCGAAACCCCCGCTGCCGAGCAGCTCGTGCTTGCTGAAACCCTTGGTAGCGATATAAAGCTCCGCATAGCTGAAGATCCGAGGGTTGTCGGAACTGAATTTGGAAGAAGGAACAATGATCATGCCCGCCGTGTCGTGAAAGTCCTGGCCCTTCCGAGCGCCGTCGCTCGGCCAAATTTGCTTCGGCCATACCTTCCACCGCCACCGCCACGTTCGCGGCCGGATTCGAGACAGAGACCTTCGAATGGAAAAAGAAAAGCTCGGCGACCATTCGAACCCCAGCCACAGTCGCCACTCATACTTTTGCAGCAGCCGTTCGAATGTAGAATCCACAAATTTAGAAGCCCGCCCCTGGAAGCACCCTCTCCTCATATCTCAGCACGCCTACCAATACATATACCAAAAAAGCATCCCAAAATACTCAAATTCCGAGATCTTTTCATAAAATTCAAGCACAAATTACTGAAAAACTCCCGTTCCTGAAAACAAACTCAAAACTCTCGAAGGAGATCCGCAGTCGAATTCTTGAGAATAAAATACAAAATCGCCTTCCACTAACCACAGAATTAACTGGTGGAGGCAGAGCGGGAAATAGAGCGTATCAATGCAAATATAAATGCAATTGTTTTTGGCCTGTACGTCAACGGGCGGATAAACAAATAAATAAACAAGTGTAAACGGAATTTCATGTATCGCGTAAAAAGAAAAAATTCCCCCGTCGAATAATTACGGGCACTGTCCATAAAGTTAGATTAGATTTGGCGGACACATTTCTAAAACGTTCTCCAATATTTGAACGGTGGTTTTATAAAAAGCATGGACAAATCCGCCGCGACACGTGTCAGCCAGTACCAACAAGCCTTGACATTTGTATAAAGTGAAAAGTGAAAGTGAAATTTAGGGAGTTTTACGCTACACAAAACTGCTGTCGTGTGCGGTGCGCTGGCTGTAGGTATGAATTCTAGTTGAAAGTTGGTTGCGGGCCCCGCAATTTAAAACAAGTAGTTGTCTCCATCTTCTATTGGTAATGGCGATCTTTTCACCGAAAAGCTGACGTCAGCATCTCGAACCGAAAGGATGTTAACGTGTCACAGCTGGGTGCGCCGACCCGAAATTTGGCAACCCTACTGACAACTTCCGCATGGTCCAAAAAAGTTCCTTGCGCGTAGCAAGGGCTGACGTCATCAAATGGGATTGTGTAATGTGAAAGCCAACCACACGTGTTCCATTCAAAAGGTTAATAAATATGATTATCCTTATATAATCAAAAAATAACTGTACTAATAATTTATGAGACGGCGAATCCGGCACAGAATGTGATTCTGTCAAATGATTGGAATCGGCTGCTTCACGGGAAATAGGTCGACTGCTGCAACCTTTCATTAAAATATTTTGTCTCGTATTATTTCGGATTGTAAAGCCAACATGATTGCCTCTGACACGGTCAAGGATAATATGATTCCCTTTCGATTGGTAGGTTATCTTCTAGAAGTTACAGTTATTCCGCGTTAAGGATTGGGGATATTCTAGTTCTCATGGAAGACGAGGTAAAGAATCTAGAAACTAAGAAATGATTATTCCCATGCAACAGAAGTCTGTTTCTAGAGCTTTTGAAATGATCTTATATTGTATTGTAATTAAGACATGACCTCAAACGGATAAGGAGTTCAGATTGTTTGGTCTCTCTCCCATGAGAGGTAGGGTTATAGTAGGGTCTCAGGGTTAATGAAATTTGCATAATCAAAGTCAAATTTTATCTAGTTTTAAGTTTATTATGAGAATGTTTTGATGTTATCTTATCAATAAATAATGTTTTAAAGTTGAAATTTTAACATTTTCTTTTCTTGTTCTTCATATTTTGATTATGGATCACGGAATGTGATATGAAACGTTGTAGGGCTATAGTAGGGTTATAGGGTTAATGAAATTTGCATACCCAAGTCAATTTCCATCTAGTTTTAAGTTTATTATGAGTTGATGTTATTATATATCAATAAACAATGTTTGAATGACAAAATTTTTAATATTCTCTTTTTTTGTTCTTTATATTTTGATGATGGATCATGGAATGTGATATGAAATGTTGATGAGAATAATTATGAATAGCTAAATCTAGAAACATTCAATATCCAATAAATTTTTTTACGAAGGGGGGCTCATTTTCTAGTCTTTTTTCATTTATTTTAAAATATATTCTCATTTATTTGGTCTTCTTTCATTTGTATCTACAAATATTTCATATATCTAGTATATATTATATCTTTGACATCTTGGTTCATCCTATGATTATGTAGATTGATCTTGTGGCTACAAATCTAACCTACAAATTTTTAATTTTTAAACTTAAATCTTGTTCAACTCCCACACATTCTATTCCTACCATGAACAAACTTGGCACACATTTCAAGTAATTGTTTCTATTTAGTGGTATATAAAGTGTTGAAGTTGGTAGTGAACCCCACAGCACCCAAAAATCACCTACAAGCAATTATCTTGTCACAAAATAAAGATCAAAGGAACTGATTTGCTATGTACCAAGAGAGAAATGATTGAATCCAAAAGAACAACTAATTTGCTATGTATTAACCTAAATGGTTCTAAATTGAATTATTACAATGAATGTGCAAGCTTTATAAAAGCATGCAAAAGTAAACCCTAGATGAGGGTTTGACTAGATAATGGCAAGTGTTCTAATTTCATATGATGAGACAACTTGTCTTATATTTAGTTCAAACTAATAATAAAAAAGCACTCCTAAGTTTAGCTTATGTGAACTAAAGTAATAAGAGACTTAATAATTAATTAATTATCAAGTGAGTATCCTGATTACTCCAACATAAAGACATTCATTTGGATATTTTTTCAAATCTTGAAATCATCACTTCATTCATTGAGCCATTATTCACATACCAAGAGCATTTAGTAGAAGAAAATTTTAATTGGTGCACTCAAAGAAACAACACTTAATTTTGATTTATCATTTAGGACATTTTCTTGCTTGTTTACTACATACCAATTTTTAGTGCAATCATAAAGGTGGTATTTCCACGAGTTTGACCTAAGAGAACTTACCCTTAGTGATCTAACAACCTCCTCAAGGTAATTTTAAATACTGCCAATCCTTGACAACTAGAAACAAGTAAATATTCTAATGAATCAAAGCATAGAAGTGTAACTAGTAAGATTAGATGTGTGGTGATCTAGAGTTATGAATTCAACCTAGAAAAGAGCACAATTTTGTACAAAAATTGTGATAATGAGTTGATCCAAATTACCTATCTTTCTAGTCCAAAATAATAAATTTTAGCATCTTTATCATAAATATTTTATTTGTTATTTCTAAACTTAAGTATAGCCCTCTTTCACATATACTTTCCAAAAATAGAAAATTATAAAATTATTTTGGTTTATCATACTTAGTTGCCACTTGTTCAATCTAGGTTAATTTATAAATGATTATACTTATATTTAATATGTCTAGATTAATATTAAGTAAAGTTTGATTTTTTTTCATCTTTGGTGAGCTTGTTTAATCTTATAGCCCCTAAGGTTTGATCTTAGGGATTATAGCTTCAATAATTATTAGGATTTCAAATTTATAACATATCACATTAATATTTTTTAAGCTTCCTATCTTTCATTTACATCACAATCTAATCATGATATTAATCTATCATTAAGGAGTGCTCATATAAACCCTAACATGGCATCTTAATCTAAAGATGTTAATATGTATTTTGATGCTCATATTATGAACAACTTAGCAGATAATCAATAAGTTATGATCATGATACCCATGTGGGATAATAAGAGTTTGTTAATGAACTTGCAAATTTGGCTCATGTAGAGTCATGCACAACTACTAAACATGATTCATAACATATTTATCAATGAACTACAAGGGTTAGAGGCTTTTCAGTCTATAAGTGTTAAGATTGAATTGCATCTATAATTTGTTGGGTGTGTCTACTTTCTCTCCTCTTCTACTATGATTCCATCTTTCATCATTACTCCCTCCACTAGCATTGGCCATCCCCAAACTACTACCCTGGCATATATACCATAGCGTCCCACCACATAGTGTCTAAATCCTTTATCCATCTTCCACCACTATATGGATTTCCTCTAAACTATACCCCTCTTGAGATACCCATACATTTCACATGATGTATTACACCTCTATCCCTATTTCATCTACCATTACTTAACTTGGCATATCCAATACTACTCTTTCTTATGCAATTCCCACTTTATCCACTCCCTTCTCTACCATGTCTACCCATATAAGGGTGTTGGCAAGAAAATGAATCCACTTTTTGGCCATTTAGTGGAAGTGTTTTCCCTGATTTTCACAATTCGACACATTTGACCTTAAAACTTGAAGCACTTAGAGATGGAATCTTGAAAAAAGTCACTAATCATAAAATGTAGTACTCAAAGTCTAGTTTCCAAATATGTAATTTATTTCAATACCTAGATGATAGAAATTGATTTTCAATAGGCGTTTCTAAAAAACACTGTTTAAAAGTCTTTTTTACCATACCATGCACGTGTACGTCATCCATATTTTGACCTAAATAATCATATTTTTCTAAATACTTTTGGGAGAAGATTTGTAACTCATTGAAGCATGCTTTCCATACTTTTTGTAATTTTTTATTGAATATTTTTTTTTGTTAATTTTTTATTGGCCATATTTGGTTTTTTTTTAAATCATTGTGTACATCACACATAAGATGACCTAAACTTATGATTTTTTGAATTTCTTTTTTAATTGAAAAGAATTGTCTTAAGTACGCTTTCGTAAAATCCATTCATGAAAACATTATGTTAATAAAAAGTTATTAAAATACTAAAAAACCCTGATAATTCAAGTTTATAGACCTGTTTAATCAGAAATTAAATGAAAAATTAAAAAATTAATCCAATTGTAAAAAAAATTACATATTTGGAATCTACACTATCTCATCTATAATGGGTTTTAATTTCGTCAATTTTTTCTGCAAAAAAGGTCTTCAGACGTATGCCCAAAGTCACTATTTTTTTGTGGCATTGTTAGGACCTTCAACTTACAGGTCAAACCAAGTCCAGGGCCTAGGTTTGGATCCACAAACCTTTTCCCGAACCTATTAAAAAAGCAAAAACCTGGCCTACATTTCAAATTTGAAGAAATAGGATCCCGTTTAGTAAACATGATCCCATTTCCCATTTACTCATTGAAAATGGAATGGGATCTCGTTTAGTAAGCGGGATCCCATTTATTAGTAGATTGTGTTTGCTAAATGGGATCCCAATTTATATAGCTCGGGATCACGTTTAGTAAACGGGATCCCGAGTTATTTTTGACCTTTTTTTTAATTTTATTGTCAAAAACGTACATCTCAGGTCTGAGAATTACTTTGTACGTTGACTGCGACATATTCCCTATTTTCTATCACCTCTTGTCTTGTTGAAGCTCTTCAACTTGGGATATTTTTCAATTTTGAAAGGAGGCATTATTGGGATGTTGTTACAAAGGAATTTTGTTGAATTGCTACTTGTTTTCAAAGGAGGAAGAGGAATTTTATTTAATTGATACTTGTTTGAAGGAGGAAGAGAAATTTTGTATTAACCTGAATGGCTCTGAATTGAATTATTACAATGAAATCTTGAAATCATCACTTCATTCATTGAGCCATTATTCACATACCAAGAGCATTTAGTAGAAGAAAATTTTAATTGGTGCTCTCAAAGAAACAACACTTAATTTTGAGTTATCATTTAGGACATTTTCTTGCTTGTTTACTACATACCAATTTTTAGTGCAATCATAAAGGTGGTATTTCCATGAGTTTGACCTCAGAGAACTTACCCTTAGTGATCTAACAACCTCCTTAAGGTAATTTGAAATACCGCCAATCCTTGACAACTAGAAAGAAGTAAATATTCCAATGAATCAAAACATAGAAGTGTGTAACTAGTAAGATTCAATATGTGGCGATCTAGAGTTATGAATTCAACCAAGAAAAGAACACAATTTTGTACAAAAATTATGATAAAGGGTTTTCCAAATTACTTATCTTTCTAGTCCAAAGATAAATTTTAGCATCTTTATCATAAATATTTTATTTGTTATTTCTAAACTTAAGTATAGCCCTCTTTCACATATACTTTCCAAAAATAGAAAATTATAAAATTATTTTGATTTATATCATACTTAGTCACCACTTGTTCAATCTAGGCTAATTTATAAATGATTAAACTTATATTTAATATGTCTAGATTAATATTAAGGAAATTTTGATTTTGTTTTCATCTTTGGTGAGCTTGTTTAATCTTATAGCCCCTAAGGTTTGATCTTAGGGATTATAGCTTCATTAATTATTAAGATTTCAAATTTATAACATATCACATTAATATTTTTCAGATCTTTAGCTTCCTATATTTTATTTACGTCACAATCTGATCATGATATTAATTTCCCATTTAGGAGTAATCATATAAACCCTAACATGGCATCTTAATCTAAAGATGTTAATATGTATTTTTATGCTCATGTTATGAACAACTTAGAGGATAATCAATGTTATGATCATGATACCCATGTGGCATAATAAGAGTTTGTTAATGAACTTGTGAATTTGGCTCATGTAGAGAGTCATGCACAACTACTAAACATGATTCATAACATATTTATCAGTGAACTACAAGGGTTAGAGGCTTTTCAATCTATAAGTGTTAAGATTGAATTGCATATATGATTTGTTGGGTGTGTCTACTTTCTCTCCTCTTCTACTATGATTCCATATTCCATCATTACTCCCTCCACTAACATTTTCCATCCCCATACTACTACCCTTACATATACTATAGTGTCCCAGGTATGTGCAAGATCATGATGGGCAAAAAAGTGGTGATATGATGGGTATGTGTAGGGTATGTGGCTAACGACTTTTTTTTACCCGAAATTGATGAAACGAAAAGGGTTTTTAAAGGAGATTCTCAGCTTTCCACCAATATAAATTATGCTATACTTTGAATTTAATAAATTATTATTATTCATTTTCTATTTGAATTATGACTAAAGTCCTAATTGATAAGCTAATTGAAAAACATCTATAGCTTTCAAACGGTATCACATTTTTTGAATCTGAAATATGTGTCACATTCTATGCTTTGCATACTATAGGATTAAAAAAAAATTGAACTTCATGAAGTTTTGACCAAGTTAAGGTGGTCAGACATACGAGTTTTTATATTTTTTAAAATATGTAATAAAAAAATCATAATTAATTATTTACTCATATTCCCACTTCCCAATGCATCACTCATACTACTTTTTCATCATAGCCTATAATCAATATTTACCATAATTTAATTCATTCATCCATAACTATGACCTCACCCCTTACTTCACTACACATCCTCCATTATTCACATGCTCCCAACACAACCCAAGTCTCTATCACTCTCTTGGATACAATATTACAAGAGGACCAATTTTAAGAAGGAAATCAATGATAACAAGAAGGATTGTATTGCATACAACCCAACCTACCACATGTCATTAAATTTTGAGTTTGTTACATATTCATCGCCAATGGGATTCATGGATCCTTGATTTGAAAATTATATAATGGAAAAGGAGATCCAATTATGCACATATTATTTATTATGACCACTTGTAAAGACTTTGCATATGATAATACGATATTAGAAAAGTGTTTTCCACCAACCTTGAAGGACTATTCTATCTAATGGTTTTATCTTTTCCTCCTAATTTCATTAAATTATTTAATGAAATTGCTACAACCTTCTTACAAAATTTTCATATAAACATGGGTTTGAAGATTACTATGAATAATTTGACTAGATGCACCTAACAAATCAACAAACCAATAAATGATAATGTTGGATCTATTTTCATTTTTTATGTGGTAAACTAACTAATTTAATTATGAGTTAGATATTATGTCTTTCTTGAGAGACTACACCCCTGCCTCCCCCCAACAAAAAAAAAAAAAACTTGAATATTAAAAATAAGGGTGCATTATAGTAGATTCCCCATTTTCAAAATATGTGAACCTATCTAAAAAATGTCAAGGCCAAAATTTTAGCCATTAATATATTGAAATATAGATCATCATATTAATCATCTTACCCTTCCAATTTTCAAAAGCCAAATAAATTTTTGAAGAGTAACAAAATAAAGAAAAATGTTAATTTAGTTGCTAGTACTTATATAGTTTGTTTTATTTAGACAAAATTCCCAATAAGAATTTTACTAAGCTTCAAGAACCCTTGAATAATGTGATACAAAGTTTAGTGAGTTCTAATTTTATTAGATGATCTCTAGTATGTCTTTTGGATCTAGAAAAATCTACCTCCTCGAACATATAATATGAGAAAGTATTTTGTAACTTCCATATATTTAAAGGGCATTATACTCAATCATGCATGGGCCTCAAATATAAAATGCCAAAATTTAATAGAGAGAAAATGATCAACATTGAAGGTATCAATGATAATGGAAGTCCTTTAATTGCACCTAAAAATATTTGATTGGAAATTTACACAAATCCCTTTCTAAATCATAAAATAATTTCATGAAGTACATGGTAATACACATGGGAATAATGTTGAAAATGAAGATATTTCACAAGAACATTATTTTGTGGAGATTATTCAATTTAATGCTTCCTCTTTCCCCTCTTACTATTAGATATTGATTTCATTTTTGGAATAGGATATCCTATAAGATAAATATTATGGTCCACTATTTAACATACCTAAAAAATTTAGATGTTCGCCACTTACCTAATTCCTCATTAATTCCACATGTCAATAGAATTTATGTATTGAGGAGTTGTTATTTGAGAGAGATATTAAATTTTGGATCAATGGAAGAAATCATAGAAGCAAGAATCTAACTAGAAAGACCAAATAGGTTCCACAATGGAGATGTAATAGAAATAATTTCTATATTGCCAAAACATAATGAATACAAAATTATACAAAATAATAAGATGACCTTATCATAAAGATAAGGATTAAAACCTATATGAAACCATATGACAAACTAAGATTATGATAAGTTTCTTAATCCAATGTTATTGAGACAATTATATGACCTAAGTAACATTAATTAACTACACGAATAGATCCTAAAGTGAAACTAGTTAGGTAATATATTATGTTCAAATGAATACCCTCATTAAGTGCAACTTAGTTAGAATGATAAAATATGTAAATATTCAAGGATAGGTCTCTACTACGAGGCTTGGTGAGGTACCCATGTACAAAAAAATCTCTCACTTGTAACAAAGTAAAGCAGAGCATTTTATAAGAAAAACCACTTCTCTAATAGATAGAAAAAAAAGTTAAAAAGTGAAGAAAGGAGGACTCAATGTGATCCCCCAATGAATACTTACATCACTAAGATTTGTAGATACCCCCTCCATACTAGGAAAAAAATAAATACTAAGAAGCATCCAAAATTTGGGCTAGAAAGAGTAGGAACATGAAGACGAACATGAAGAATATCATTGAAGCATGAAAAAGCTAAAAAAAACTATTTTTTTTTTTAGTGTTGAAACTGAAGAACCTCCAATGAAATCAAGATAAATATGATGATCAAAGATACATAATTATGCATCAGTGGCCCCAACAACACTACTTGAATAATGAACAAATGATTTGAAAATAAAAAATAAAGATAGCACATCAATATATATGAGTGACCCTAATTACACTACTAAACCAAGGCATAGATGTTGTATTCACACCAATATACTATAACAAGATTTATTTAATAATCTAGTAATCAAAATATAGGTTCCAATAGTCTCAAGAATAATGATCAACTAGAGATGAAATATTTCCTCCATAAATAAGAATATTTACAAGAGTATCTAATCGTTATATCATATCTATATACTCACATTAAAATGTTTGGATAACTAGCCACTACATATCCTTAGTAAATAGGAACAAAAACTAGATACATAGATCAGTACAAAGTGAAACTAAGGATGCATTAACATTGTAAAGGAGGGGGACGAACCACACGAAGGCTTCAGGTCATAGAGAGTCGAGAGTGGAAGGCTGCCCTAGTCTACCTCAAGTTGGAAAAATGTTTAAGGCCAAGGATAGAGAATGAAGAGCACTCTCAAGTGCTTTTGTCACGTTACTAATCTAAGAATTTTGATGGGGCTAAACGAGCAGGTTTCTAGAACCCAAACTATACCTCTAGATACCTCTCTTCCAGAGGACAATGGTGTGGTCAGGGACAATAGCATAGTGCACTGGCATCTCATAGGGGTGTTGGTGTTCGTACAACCAAAAATGACAAAAGTATAGCAAGAGGTACAAAAACCTACTAACGAATTAGCAGTTAAGGTCTAAAGTACTAACTGAAATGATAACTAACAAAATAACTAAAACAACTAGAAAGATGATGTAGAAGATGACAAGAAGGAAGGTGATAAAGATTAACTTACGAGGAGTCTAGTTCACCAACAAGCTTCACCCAAAATACGTACCTACACATAGTCAAGAGAGGAAAAATATTGGGGTTGTATAGGGGTTTTCCACAATCAAACCTCTAGTTTGGTGTTTCCACCTCCACGAATAGCCAGATAGAGAGATAGGTAGAAATATGATAAAGAAAATAATGCTAGAATAGAAATGGAGCCAAATACTACAAGAGACACAAAGCTACACAAATTCAACAACAAAGTAAACAAAAGAATTACCACCCTCGACCAAAGGCACTCAAGGCCAATGAGAGAGGAATGCAAGTCCACAGCAATGGTAGAGTCAACACAACCGCAAAAACACCAAAAGAAGCCTCACTAGGCACTAAGTTGCAGCTTCTATGGTAGATATGTGTGGGATGTTGTGATGTTGGAGTTGTGATGCCAATAGTGCAATGAGTAGCAAGAGTATGGAGCAAGAATTGTGAAGCAAGCTTAAGCAAGCATGTAGAAATGTGAAGAAGCTCAAGAACTGTCAAGAATATGGATTGAATGAGGAAGATAGCCATTTGAAGATGAAAAGGGAGGGAAAGAGTCATTTAAGTTTGGAAAGAACGCATAGGGGCATTATGTTTCATCGCCAATGGAGAACATAATACCTTTGCAGATTCACAACACACCACATAAACATCCATGTGTCTTGTGTGCATCCCCAACAAAAATTCCCCCACCAACACTAAAAACAAGTGCCAAGTGGATGGGGTGTAGAATAAGGACGTGGAATTATTTGTTTGGATTTTATTTTTCTAAGGTGGAGGATGTAAAAGGGGAATTTGTGAGAGGGATGCAAATCACTCCTATACATTTTTCCCCCACTTTAGTGAACACGAGTGTCCATGAGTGTTCAGTAAAGTAGATCAAAAGAGTTTAGAAAAGTATACCTAAACCATCAAGGAACCATATCACAATCTAGAAAAATTGAAAGTGTAGGGCAGGAAAATAACTCCATAGGTACTCTCTCTGAGGAGGTTTGAAAAAAGTGCACCAAAGGCCCGCAGACCATCGATGGAAAAATCCCATAGGATGCAAGCATTTCACAAGTTCTCAGACCTACAAAGAAAGCACCCACAAGTACTCTCTTCTGAAGGAAGCCCAATGTGGGAGACTCCGCAAAGCTATACTAGAAAGCAGCTTCACAAGTGCACCTACAAAGCAACATGTTAATCCACAGAAAAAACATGTTAGAAAACACAAAGAATTCATGTAGGTGGACAAGTAGTCAGTCACATAGATAGCAAAAATTGTAGGAAAATATTTCAAAGGGCTCCCTGGGGAACCCTTCAATATAAAATGGTTCCACTCAAAGGATGTGCATTTTGAAAGTGTAAGAGTTCAATTCAACATCAAGGAATCCTTTCAAAAGATGTCCACTTCATCAAGGAATTCTAAAGGAAGAAGGTACCCTAGCAAGGTGAAGGTTAGAAATTCACCCACAAGGAAAGGTGCTCCCTCAGAGGAAAGTTTGTCAAATTCTTTCTTTACGAACCCATGATGAAGGAAAAATATTTCGTTAGGGGTCCTTGTTAAGGAATGCGGTTTTTTGAAAAATATTTTCAAGAAAAGATCATTTGGCCACCAAATACATTTCTTGAAAATTGAAGTGACATGATAGTCCCCCCTTAGGATGGTGTGTGTTGAACACAAAGGCATGTGACATCCTAAGGAGAGAAAAGAAAGAATGAAAAATGATGTTGTTACCCGTACAACATAGCGAGATGTAATTGTGGTAATGTTTTCGCACACACGAGCCCGAAAACAAATGAGCACCACAACATCATGAAACAAGCACGAAAAATAAGAGAGTGAAAATGCAAGAAAATACAATAACATTACAAATAAGGAACACAAGGGTGATCTAATATTTTGGGGTCAGAGCTACTCATAAATATAGGTAAATAGGTATAATAATATACATAAATGAACTGTCATCAACCCCCTACTATATCAAACCATATGAAGAAAGGCACAAGAAGAAAAATTAAAAATTAAAAATTGGGTCAACATGGAAGGGACGCCTAAATGCCCCCAACACTTTGCATCATCCCCAATTGTTGAAAATCAATACACAAAAAAGGAAGAATTATATAACAAATAGAGGAAGTTTTACAACACATTAACACTCTTTTATCCAAGCACCTACAAGGGTGACAAGGGTCATCCAGGAACATGTAACACAAGCATGAGGGAACACAAACACACACAATCTACTCTATAGATAAAGAAGAGGTGCCTCCCTAGTCCTCATCAACCAAGAGGTCATCATTTCCCCAGTCTAGATCATTGTATGGGGAGGGAGGAAAAGCCTTGAAGGGTGGAATATCAAGGGGGGAACCCTCGAACCCTCCCACAACAAGGGCCAACGAAGAAGAACCCTTGAGGTCTTCTCTGCTTGGTTCCTGTGGGATGAAAATCAATGACTTTGCAAAAATTGCTAATAGGGTCAGGACCTCATCCACAAAATTAAGCATGCACTTCATAGGAGGGTAAAAGCACAACAGTGTGTCACACTTTTGGCCAAATTTATGGTTCCGAGTGAACAATTTTCGACTGGAAGACATTAGGCCAAGTCACTTTCGGCCGAAACATTGTGGCACCGACGTGGCGAGCACGTTTTCAGCCCAGAGGGTTTCAGCCAAAACCCTCTCGGCCGAATACGGCTAGCCAAAGACATGGAAAAAGTGAGTTGATCAGGTATTTATGGCTTGGAAATATCAAGACATTTTTGGTCGAGAGTGTTTTGACCGAAACTTGCTCGGTTGAAACCCTCTCTGCCAAGAATGTCTAGTTGGCATCCTACATGACAGCCAACTCATCATTTTTTAGAATTTTCTGAAACATTCAACTTTGGTAGAGTATTTCTTTAGTCAGAATGACCTTTCTGCAAAAAATAAAAAGACCCTTTTGTAGAGCTCGGAGTGAAGAATCCAAATATATCATTTTTTTTATATTTTGATTAGGTTTAATATATTTTATTTTTAAAATAATGCAAGTAGGTTTTAAAAATAAAAAAAGAGGTTGATTACAAATTTAAAAAAAGATAGTAAAACTTATTAAATTTTTTAAAATCTTATATGGGGCAAAAGAGGAGAGAGTCTTCTTCAAAAGGGTTTTTTTTTTTTGAAAATGATTAAAAAAATTGAAAATAGTTGACGATCCGTGAAAACTGTCAAATTCTGACATGTTTGACTTTGAAACATTATTACAAGAAAAATATACATCCAAATTTGATTTTTTTTTCCATGCACAAGATATTGAAGTTACCTATTTGGAGTAAAAAACAATAGGGAGAAATGAAGTTTTTTTCAATTTGTTTCTTGACGGTCCATGAAGTCACTCTTTTCTGAAATTTTCAGCATTCCAAAATTTGTCCTTAAATTGATAAAAACATAATGAAAACATTTTTTTTTAAATTTAAAAATTACAGGAATAAACTACATCAAAAGTTCTACATTTCATTAGTTTACACCATTTTGAAATTCAAAACATAAAGACCACTTTTATGTGGTCGATGGTCAGAATTATTTTTGCTATTGGCTGATTCCTTTATAAAGTGTGACACAGGTTTGTGCTTCTACCCAGGAGTTCCATGTGTTAACTCACCAGGAAAGGGAGGTAGCACTCAAGATCCATTGCTAGGCTCACTGAATGACTCAAGAGTAGTGATGAACTTCGAGGATGTCAGGGCTTCCTCCATTACTAGGATGACACAAGCTAATGTAGAACCACCCTCCAAAGAAGGTGAGTCCTTCTTCTAACCCTCATTGCTAGTAGGTTCATCCTCCATCTTCCACTTCATCGGAGGATGCAAGATCCCCACAAAGGAACCAACAGGTGTGGAGGAAGAGGAGAAAATCACAACAGACACCACTGACGTATTTGGCATGTCCACAGGTTTTGAGAATGGTGGGATGTCTAGAAGGGACATTAGAAGGGGAAACTCAATTGAAGGAGGAATAAATATGTGCACCCTCTTTGGGTGAGGGCCATTTCACTCATGGAAAGAGCTAGAAGTAGGATCAAAGCTGAAGGAAATGAAGCAAAGGGGATGGGAGAGGCGGATACAATAGAAGATGTTGAGGAAAAGGCTACCAACTCCTCTTCCTTCCTTTGCAGGGTGGCTTGCTCAGTAACCAAAGCCTTTCTTCGATGCTTGCACTCACACGTAGGGAAGTTCTTGCAACTCTAGGAGCTAGAGGCTAGAGGATGAGATGGAAAGAAAGACTCATATTTGATCATCAAAGTATCCATCATAGTTGTTTTCAGTGGAGGCAAGGACTCCTAGATGGGAAAAAGAGAGAGATATTGAGAGGATGATTAAACACCAACAAGTGAAGTTGGCTCTAACTCCTCAGTGTCAAGCCTCTTCCCTTTCACTTCCTTAGAAGTAGGAGTAATGGGAGCCCACAGAAGGTGATACATAGAGGACTCCCCATGGGGACCCTTCCTCTTACCATATTGAATGGGTCGAGGAACCATCAGTAATATAAGAAGTTCAAACATTGGATGCTTCAACTTTTTCCAAGCGGGCACCATGGAGTTCTCCAAAAAAAACCTAGGAGTAGACAACAATGGCACTACAATAGGGTGAGAGGAAGCAACAAGCAAGAGAACAAAAGAAGAAGAAGAAGAAGAAAAAGGGCCCTGGGCATGCTTCTTTTCTTCTCTTTTTTGAGCCAAGGAATTTTCACACTCTGCCCTGAGGAAAGCCCTATGCAAAATGGCATAGGGAGAAGGAGGGTATCTCACCTTAAGCATTATGCCCCCATTCTTGTACCTCACATAGGTTTGGTACAAGAGGTTTTTCCTAGGAGGAAGCAGACCAATGAGCACGGCCAAAAGTGATCCAATGAGTAGACCCATGCATAGTTGGTGGTTTATACCTGGTGTCATGGACTACATGCACCGTACCCTCATGGGAAAACTTTAGACACTTATGAACCACTAAGGGAACTACATTCATAGCGATAAACCACAGGATACCTAATTTCACTCTAAAGAGCTCAAACCCCCAGATGAAGTCAAAAAGTGCATTTACGAATCTAGGTCCAACTAATACTGACAAGGTGATGTAGCCAATGGGAGGTACAGAAATCCCATTGTGTGTATGAATAGTTCTCATAGATTTGTCATATCCATCTTTATGTGAAAAGCTAATCAACATAATCTCCTCAATGATGACATTCACCTGACACATAAGGTCAATGAGGACACTTGTTACGATGTTTCCATTGATTCAACAAGGATGTATAAGGGAGATGGTTCTCTATTGTAATTCATCAGCAAGTCCTATGAGGTGAAAGTTATGTCAAGATATCCACTCACGAGTTGTGCAAATGGGATGGGTAGATGTAAAAAGGAGGCCATTTCTTCGTACACTAATAGAACTTTTACAAAGCCCCCAATGGTTTCACAACTAGTCGGTGAGCCACTTAAGGCTTCATTTCATGATGCTTATGGAACCTTCTAGCTACACCACTAGGGGTTGTAGGTTGGGTTGCAAGGATAGGCTCCTTGCAACACTCACACCCACAACACTCCTATGATACAAGGAAAGGGTCTTTCAGTACTTCCAAATGGAACCAAAATGGTTCACGTCAGGTTCACCAAAATGTAGTGGAGGGGTACCAACCACACCAAGGCTCTATGTCACAGAAAGCTGAGAGTGCAAGTCTGCCCTAGTCTACCTCAGGTTGGACAAATGTTTTAGCTCAAGGATAGAGAATGAAGAGCACTCTCTTGAGTGCTTCTATCACTGTACTAATCTGAGAGTTTTGATGGGGCTAAACAAGTAGGTTTCTGGAACCCAAACTGTACCTCAGATAACTCTCTACCAAAGGATAGCAATGCAAGTCAGGAATGATAGTACAACACATTGGCATCTCATAGGGGTGTTGGTGTCCATACGACCAGAAAGTATAAAGCACAACAAGAGGTACGAAAAACCTAATAATGACTTAGTAGTTGAGTTCTAAAGTACAAACTGAAATGATAACCAACAAAATAACTAAAACAACTAGAAAGATGATGTAGAAGATGACAAGAATGAAGGTGATAAAGATTAACTTATGAGGAGTTAGTTTTCCAACAAGCTCCACCCGACCACTATAGCCAAGAGAGGAAAAATGTTGGGGCTATATAGCCTAGGTTTGCAGCAATCAAACCCCCGCTTTGGTGTTTCAACCTCCACAAATAGCCAGATAGAGAGATATATAGAAATATGATAAAGAAAATAATGATATAATAGAAATGGAACCGAATACTACAAGAGACACAAAGCTACAAAAATCCAACAACAAAGTAAACAAATGTGTTACCACCCTAGACCAAAGTCACTCAAGGCCAATGAGAGAGGAATGCAAGCCCACAACAATGGTACAACCGATGTAGCCACAACAACGCCAAAAGTAGCTTCACTAGGCACCAAACTGCATCTTTTGTGGTAATATGTGTGGGATGTTGTGATGTTGGAGTTGTGATGCCAATAATGCAACAAGTAACAAGAGTATGGAGCAAGAATTATGAAGCAAGATCAAGCGAGCATGTAAAAACATGAAGAAGCTCAAGAAATATCAAGAAGATGGATTGAATGAGGAAGATAGCCATTTGAAGATTAAAAGGGTGGGAAAGAGTTGTTCAATGTCGATAGGAAGGCACAAGGGCATTACTTTTTGTCGCCAATGGAGAACATAATGCCTCTATAGATTCTAGAGGTAGGAATCCTATCAGGATGGCAATGCATCGCATAGATGTCCATGTGCCACATGCGCGTCCCTGATAGAAATTCCCCCTCTGACACTAAAAACAAGTGCCAAGTGGATGGGGTACAAAATGAGGATGTGGAATTACTTGGTCAAATTTGATTTTTCTAAGGTGGAGGATGTAAAGGTGGAATTTGCGAAAGATGTGCAAATTGGGGAAAACTTTAAGGAACCCTCCCCCTCGGCGAAGGTGTAAAATCCTGGTGAATCTTGTATACTTCTCGATAAAAATATTAATTTTAGTGGCAATTTTTTTTGGTATTTGGGAAAAAAATTAATCTCAATTGGCGAATCTTTTCTAATCAATAGAAGTTTGTGGAAAATCCTAGTGAATTGGAATTTTTTTAAAACAGATAAAATATTTTCATTGGCAATTAAAATCTATTTTCAAACCTAGAAAAAATTTCCATTGGCGAATTAAACCTATTTTCAAAATAGAAAAAAAAATTTGTTGGTAATTAAAACTTTTTTTCAAACCAAAAAAATATATCCATTGGCGAATTAAACTTATTTTCAAATGTATAAGAAAACACATTGGTGAATCAATATAACCTCGACCATTCAATGAATTTTTTATGTACGGTTGTAGTTGCATTTCGGAAGTAATCTCTGTAGCACTAGATTTTTGAATTGAAACCTCTAGAATAACACTAGAATCGTTAGATTTTTAGAAATCAATGGTTGAGATTTTATTAATTATTTAGATATGTTGGTCATCATGCTCTTTTTTACTGTTTAATATTTCCTAAGTCAAACCAAAATATTTTATGACAAAGCCTTAAATCTTAAGTCTTTAATCTTGAGGGTCGAGTGTCGTCAACCTAGCAATGTCCCCATTTTAAATATACACATGCATAAAGTTTGTTTTAAAAGAAGAGTCGTTCAATGAATTTTCAATGGACGGCTATAGTTGCATTCCAGAAGTAAATCCTTGAAGTATTAGACTTGCGAATTGAAACCTCCAAAATAACACTAGAACCGTTAGATTTTCATAAATCAATGGTTGAGATTTTATTAATTATTTAGGTAAGTCGGTCATTGTGCTTTTGTTTACCGTTTAATATTTCCTAAGTTAGACCAAAATATTTTATGACAAATCCTTAAATCTTAAGTCTTTAATCCTGAGGGTCAAGTCTCATCAACCTAGCGATGTCCCCATTTTAAATTATGCACATGCAAAAAGTTTGTTTTAAAAGAGGGACAGTTTGATGAATTTTCAGTGGACAGCTATAGTTGCATTCCAGAAGTAAATCCTTGAAGCACTAGACTTGCGAATTGAAACCTTCGGAATAACACTAGAATCGTTAGATTTTTATTAATCAATGGTTGATATTTTATTAATTATTTAGGTCTTTTGGTCATTATGCTCTTGTTTACCATTTAATATTGCCTAATTCAAACCAAAATATTTTATGACAAAGCCTTAAATCTTAAGTCTTTAATCCTGAGGGTCGAGTCTCATCAACTAGCGATGCCCCCATTTTAAAAATAACTTTATTTGCATGTGCACTATGCAGCCATCTTGTCATCTGTCGTAGGCATACCTTTTAAGCACTTGTTTTTAAGGATTTAAGTGTTGAAATAAATTCTAATTGTCACATCAATGATAGTGGTGAATTTAAAAATGATAAGTGTGATGTCATACTCATTGTGTTCATGCTAACTTCTATATATACTTCACCAACTTGATGTTCTTCATATCATTTATAATTTATTTGGCTTTGATTTATTTCTTATATATTCTCAATTTAATTGAGATATTATGGAGTCTTCATGGTGTGTCATGCTACCCAAATGTTTTTGGGAGAAAAGAAGGGACGATGCATACGACAGACGAAAGTTGGGTATGGTTTTTACAATTCCTTGTGTGGGTATGCTCTATATTCTAAGGTAGCTTTGGCTTTCTTGTCCAATTGCATGGATATTTTGCTCGATAAAGATTTGGTGAAGACAATAGCAATATGTTATTTGCATCCTTTCATCTACTCTATTTCTTCGTTGGAGTTGGCGCTAGAGCATTACAATTTTGAAAGTGGGTTAGCACCTATTGGTGGAATCTTTAGGAAAGTGGAATTGCATGCTTCTACAGCGCTGGCTCTTGCCCTGGTTAATATGAGATGGGGTCTTCTATGTGATACGAAAATTGAATCATTAAAGACTTTGTAGTTTTGGAGGAAGTTTTTGGGTTATTCTCTTTTCTTCTTTGTTGTTAGCTTGTTAAATTTGATTCATGTTCTAATCAACACCCGGTTGAAGGCCTTAGCTAACGTTACAAAAAAAATTAGTAATGAATTGTGTGATGTTTCACATGTCTATATTTTAATTTAATAGTTCTTGTAATATGTACTTTGTGACTGGTTTTTTGCCATAGTTAGTGGCTTTTAGTTTTTTCCTTTTGGCCATGCTAGTTATGTACTAATTACTATGTACTTCAGTCTTTAGCAATAGCTACTTAAATTAAAATAATTTTCGTGGCTCCATTCTTGTAAATCCTTTTTTCTTTGGTCAATATAAAAATGTTAAATGTGGCTTTTAAAACTAATAGTAATTATCAACATATAGTTATGATCATAAGTAAGTGAAATTTATTGTGACTTATTAGTGGACATTGATAATGATTAAGGTAAAATGAGACATTTAATTCTCTCTTTTCAATGTGTCGAATTACTCTACTTTTCACTTATTCTATTGAAATTCTCAATTCAGCTATGATACTATGGGTGGTGGCGCAGATTAATGCCATATGAATAGCCAGAGTGATTAATTGGATAGCTTTATATTGAAAACTACACGATGTACTATAGAATCGTAGATGATGATATCAATAATGCAAAGATTTAGTGAAACAAGTTTTGTAATGATTTCATATTGTTTGTGTGGCACTGGCGATTTTGACAATTAGTAGCTTATCAACTTAAGGTACAGTTTGCATGTAGTCAGGTTGTCGAGTCCAGATGTCAATCAAATCAAACATTTAAATTGCAAATGTTAGGCTTAAGTTACATGAACCGATTAAGTTGGATTTTTGGTTTGTGCGAATCACAATTATGACTATACTCAACCTCACACGTGACACATGTGAGGTGTACAAGGGACCAGGCTGGTAGTGGCACTATTGAAGGCAATTTTGGTGGCACTTTTGGCCCATAAATAAGGATAGTGAGCACAACTGAAATTATTTCTTGAATTGTCATAAGGGTTTTCATTTTGTAGGGTTAATAACTTAATAAGGATTCAAGAAGAAGATGATGTGGTATTATTGGGGATACTCTAAATTCTCATGCCTCTAGTTATGTAGTTACAGAGTAAAAGACAAATTTCCTTTAAGTTCAAAATAGGTGGAATTTAAAAGAAGTTGATTTCATTCACTTGACTTCTCAAATAGGTTTTGAACCAAGATGAGGAGCTCTGATGGAGATAAGTGCTATCCTATTGCATGGAAGTTGCAAGTAGAAGATGGGAGTAGTTTTACTACCCCTTGCATTTATTTTTAGACACCATGGCCTACCAGGCAAGCTCCATGCATTTATTTTTAGTGCTCATCATCTGCATGGGAGAAATTTTACAACCCCCCATCTTTTGCATGAGTCTGGTTTTGAAAGGGGCTAAGTATATTTTGTATCTTCGTAGCTCCCATTTCCCCAGTTGGATTGGCCCTCCTTTCCCCATGCATTTATTTTTAGAGCCCATGGCTAACCCAAAAATTCCCATGTGTTTATTTTTAGAATGCATGGTTGACCTGACAAGTCCCATTTATTTTCATTGCAATGCACCACCCTGTTCTAGGATCCATAGTTCCACTTCCAACAAATCCATTCCAGTAACCTAGTTTCAACTACAAGAATCAAAATTCAAGATCCAGGTAAGTTAAAGAATTCCTATGGCTACGTTTCATCGTTTGACGTTTCTTAAAATCTTATTTTGTCAAACTTTGAAGTTTAGGTTTAGGGTTAAGAGGCTTAAGAATTAAGAAAAATTAAGGACTAATAGGGAATTCAGAAATTTCACATTTTTGATTGTATCAGCATGTCTACCACCAATACCACTAGAGCAATGTCGGATTAAAAATACATTATGAAAAATTGCTTAAAACCCCAAGTTTCACTGATGAATACCATGATATTTATGATCCTGAAACTATGGTAGGCATACCTCGTAACTTAGATTTTCATCTCAGAATAAGGCTTCAAATCAAATGAAAGTTAATAGTATCAGTGCACCATGGGTAACTGGATTAGGGCGCATGATTTTACATGAGGTTTTCCATTGCCCAAAATTTATCATAGTATGTGCCCTAAATTATGATGATAAAAAAGAGCAATTGTCAATAAAGATAGCAAAGAAGAACTGTTATCCATTAATGTAGAAGAACTTGGAAAAGTGTTGGCATTGGGGTTTACAACTGAAGAATTTGGAAATGTCCACATTGACCTAGAAAAGCTTGATAGTGATTATGAAGTAGTGGATGAAATGGAGAAAAATTCTTTCTTAAATAGAATAGTTCAAGATCTAGAAACAAATTGAAAGGTGATCATAATCCTCCTTATGATTTGGATATTTTTAAACCATGGGCGTAGGATACTATTTCCATGCTAGCATTTTTCCTCAGACTAGATAGCAATTTGGAAGTGGGTGCAAGCCTCCTTGAAATGGTATATAATATCCATTATCATGTTCCACATGTCAAATATAATTTTATTGGGCACATTGTAGAATCCATGCATAAACAATTTTTAATGATTAAAGGAGGTTCCACCAAGACATTTAGGTTCACAACCTACTTGTGCTATCTTTTTCTATTCAAATTTAGAGGAATGTTTCAGACCAACAAGCTTTAGATTCAACCCTATAGTAATGTTGAGGAAAAGAAAATGGATCTAGTATATGAATGGACCATTGTTCAATAAGGATGCATGATTCTCGAAAGAACTATCGTCATTTTGTAGACTACTTTTTGGCTCCATTGCATCAAGCAATTACAAATACTCCAATACCTAGATTTCCTATGTCATGTAGAAATTGCATTCAACTAGGAAAAGAAATACAATTGGTTGATTGGTACTTAATGGAAGAATATATTGTGCTAAGATTTTATGGATTGAAAGTACAACCATACAAACTTCCAATACATGTGATAGAAAGGGTTTTTTCTTTGGAATATGTAATCCAGATGTAGAGTACTGATGGACTACACTTTACCAATCAAGGGAAGAAGGCCTTATTTCCTTCTTTACCTTTTTCATGTGGAGGGATCACATTTGAGAGAAAAGTATTTATTGTGGCACATGATCTTTTGAATTTTTTTGATTTTGATGCTATCTGTCACTGGCATTATGATCCATGTGACACCATTAAATCAATGGTTGTGCTCAATAAGAATGTATGAAGTAGAATTCAACATCAAAGTAAACCCTTGCTTGAAAACTTGAGAAACAAGGATTCTTGGGATGAGGTCAAAATGGCAATGGAGAAAAGTGCTACTGAGAATGGTATTTATTTTGAACAATTGTTAGCATAAATTATGGCATTGCATTGAAAGACAATTGGGAGGTACGAAAATTTTTATGAAAAAATTCATAAACCATCTAGTGGAGTAAAAATGCCAAATTCTCTAGAGAAGGAAGTTATAGAAAAAAATTGGTCACGATAAAAAATTACTACCTTTTGGTCTATGAGGAAAGAGCTAGGTGATCCAAGAGCTCTTGCAGAATATGGAGATAATGAAGAAGATTGTGAGTTTAGAAAATTTTGGACTATAGAGCATCTGGATGAACGAGAAGATAAAGAAAGTGATGATGAATCTAATGATGATAGGGAAGAAGAAAGCCATGTCAATTTCAAACTTGGTTTAAGTGAGGCCACAAAAGTAGCATATACTTCAGGAGCAGCCATAGCTAAAAAATGGGTTATGAGGGTGGTGGTTTGGGTTCCCAAGGATAAGGAATTCCTACAGTAATAGATGTACAACATAGAAAACTAGTTGATAAATCTGGACTTCGAGTTGATAAAGTAGACCAAGGGAAAACAAGTAGAGCCAAAACAATTCAATTTGTTTAGAGCTTCAAATCCTCATCATCATGGTCAGACACAATCACAACTAGGACATTCCCATAGTGGAGAGCTTAGTGCAACTAGCACTGCCTTTGGTGGCAATGGTATGGGTAGTAGTACTATAGTGATCAACATGTGCTACAACAACAAATTACACACAAGAGGACAACAACACAATATACCCCAGAAACACCAAGTGCTCAAAGCATACAAAAGAGGAAAAGGATTTTGATAGGTCCAAGTCACACTACCATTGGATCCACCACAAAGGAGTTATTTCTAGGCTCTCCCCCACTGCTAGTTATTTTGGCTACAACATCATTAGCAACTACAAGTACTCCTATTCCTTCATCATTCAAGCATTCCATTGTTCTTGCATCCCCAAGTTTTGATTACATTGAAGAGTTTAAAAAGAAATCAAAATTGAATAAAAAATGAAAAGAAGCAACTGATGGAGAGTGTGTCTACTGTAACTTTAGAGCCTGCAACAACCATGGTATTACCCATATTTGACACAAATAAAGAAATAATGGAGTACATAATTCTTGTTCCCATAGTTCAAAACAAACTAGCAAATTAGATGGCTCCATTTGAATTCCAAGTGAACAATATTCAATTGGATTTTTATGGACTCAAAAATATTGACAAAATTAATGTATCAAAGGTTAAGTGCACCAAGACGGTTCCCAAAAAGGGGGCTTAAGTGGCCACTTTTTTTTTTAAATCAAAAAATACTAACCTTGGACGTGAAATTGAGGATAGTTACATTCAAAATTTTGAGATGGAACAAAAACAAGGATCAAAGTGCTCTGAGTCTACTTTTTACACTAAAAATTTATTTTGAAACTGGTTGAGATTAAGGGGTTCAAAAGAGGGATGTACACAAATTGCTGTTGTTTTTGTCAGAAAAACATAACATAGCAACTCTTGTACAACCCTAGCACGGTGAACTTTTTTGTAGTATTTTTAAAATCACTACGGTTAGAAGCTAGCTAACAGTATGTAATTGATGCATGATTTTTTTGATAATTTTTAAATGAATAGTTGATTTTTTACTAATTTTCTAAGTGGGCACTTCCTAAAAAGTAGAATTTTGGTCATGCTCCCCTTACAAATTTTGGAAAGTAATTAATTTAAAAAATAAAAAATAAAATTTGTAGAATGGAGTCTAGTTTTTAAAAATGTAATTTATTTGAAATTTTGATGAATGTTTTATTTATAACGAAAAAAATACCAAACATTGCTTTTTGGAAAAAAAGAGACATACAAACAAAATAAATTATGGATGAAAGGCTTAACATTGTTAGAAAGTGAAAAAAATTACATCATTGGATAGCTAAGAGAGAACCTAACATTACCCATGTGTTCGATTTTATCGATATTGAACCAAATGCAATCCTAACGATGAGCATGAACCCAATTATGTGAAAAATTGTAGAATTTGCAAAAACACATATTTGGTTGTTGGGAATGCCCTCCAAGCCTTTGGGTTGGTATTCCAAGGAAAATACCAATCCCAAGGCTAAGGGATTCCCAAAGCAAAATAATATAATGTGAGTGCTTTATAACGTGCTAGCGTTATATCTTAGTTTTGACATGGTTTTTTGCTTCTCTAGGAAAACATGTCAAGCAAGAAATAATGCAAGCATATTATAGCACACTCGCATTATGTATTCCTTTATGTTAAATGCTACTCTATTGAATGTATGTTGATATATTTGTATGTCTGTATGTACATGTATGTTGGTGTGTCATGTATGTATGTATGTATGCCTGTATGTATTAGTGCATGTATATTGTATGTATGCCTATATGTATGTATGCTTGTATGGATGTAGTATTCTATGTACATATGAATTATTCTTGTATGTATTTATGTATGTGTTACCAATTTTTTGCCACAGCTCGATTGGCGGAGCTGGCTAAACATTATTATATCATGAGGTGAAATTGCAAATTATGATTAAGTATTGTTCGCATCTTTTATCATTGTTCGTTAAGTGATGTTTGTGCATTTAAAAGAAGAAATCAGAATTTTAGAGTGCTATTCAGATATTCCAGAATTAAATGAAGTACAAAACTAAGCAAATAAGCAACGAAGCATCTTAAATGCTTTCATTTATTTCATGAAAAGATTCATATTTACATAGCTTCATTTGATTGCAAGAATCAAAATGATATTACAACATTTACATTGGAATACATTTTCTTTTCAAATGAAAAGCATAAATTGAAATCAAATGTCCACACAAGCCGTGGATGTGACTGTCATAATGTATCACTAATAGCACACTACACTATTGAAGACATGAGAAAGAAAATCACATAAGTAAACGACATAATCATCATTGCCTGTTTTGGTTGATGGTTGACAATGAATGGTGCACCTTTGTCTTCTCGAATTCCATTGACTTGTAAGAGAAAAGAGGGGATTTCAGTGGCTTCAATTATGAAGTAACCTATATGAGTCACCCACAATAGTGCAGCCTACTATTAATCATACATTGAAGCTATCAGAAGTACCAAAGAAATGGGCTGAAAGGGAAAAACATCAACACGATCATCATATTCTATTTTTATGCTAACATTGTTTGTTTCCTTGTGCAGGTATAGGTAAAGTCACGAAGCTGATCATTATTCAAAGACCAAGCATGTGGAGAAAAATGGGCTCCCACAAGGGTAGAGCTCGACATGCTGCCCTATTCATCAAAGGGGTTGATTTAAAGATTACATAATCATATTCATCAAAAGGAATGAGATACAACTAAAAGAGTAAAGCATAGTTATCTATTGAGCTACTAAACCAACTGTGCATTCATAACGATCAGGTTAATGTTTTTTGAAGGCTGTAGGTGAACAGTGAGTTTAATTCACTCAATTAATTCAGCTGAGTACATTATGTCAAACATTGTTGCATAGTTCATGATTCAGTGTTATTTGTTGATCATAATGATATATGTCATGCAAATTTTGGTTCATCGATGTTCTTTTCATAGCCAAGGATAGTGAACAAGCATACATTATGCCTTAATAAATATTTTTGTTTCAATTTTCATCATGGAAGAGAGCAAATTTAAATAACAATTTATTAAGTGGAACATAAAAATGCATGAAGAGTGCCAGGTTGAAGCCCAATAATGTGAAATAACAGATAATGCATTCAAGCAATAAATAAATAACCAGTTCCAGTTTGATTGGTAATATAAATACAACATCAAGGAATGTAATATGAAATGATTGTTCTAGAACAACAAAGAAATGATAACAGTTTCATTCCAAAAGGTGTTTCTGAGATGTTAGTTGTGCATAGGAGCAAGATGAGTAAATTCAATCCAAAGAATTGCAATGTTCTAATTAAAGTATTTGTATAAATACAAGGGTAGAAAGCCAGAGTTTGTTGTAAGATTAAACATATGAGATCTCATTTAATGCAGTGTGTGGGGAGATACAGTAGGGACATCCAGTTCACTTTGGCTAAGATGGTGCTTCAAACAGAATTATGTATCAGTGTTTGGTGGAAGACATCAATCAAAATACAATGTTCATTCAAAATTATCTTCAAGGAGTTACAAGTGTCAAGCAAAATACATATGAATAGATATGTGCAAGTTTCAGGTAATGGAAAACCAAAAAAATAATAGAGTTTTCAATGCAATGCAGCATTAAGGGATGCAATATGAAATGATCATTTCAGAATGATGAGGAAAGAGAAAGCATAACAAAGGTGTTTTAGAAGGTGTTAATTATGCACTAAGGAAAAATCAAGTAGCATGTAGTCCATGGTGTTGCAATGTTTCAATTTAAAAGCCTCTACATAAAGTCCAAAAGTAGAAAGCAAAAGTTGTTGTGTTAGAGTTAAGGAATTCAAAGGAACAATGTTGTGTGCATAGAGTACAAGCATGGGGATAGTATACATTAAGAGATCCTTCTCTTCTCAATGGACAAACACAGAATCATGCTGAAGGTAAGAAATTTGAATGCTTCAGAAGCCTAGTTTTACATGATTAATTGAAAATGCAGAAATAGGAGGTCAAACCCAGTTTTAATACAAATGCCAAGTATGGGTTTTGCAACTGAAAGTGCAAAAGAAACCATGGTGGTCAAGCTAAGTTGCATGAGAGTATTATAAATAAACAGATGTGTTTCCATCTCACCATGTGAGTTTTCTTTTCAAATAGAATTTCAAAGTGAAGTATCAGTTATAATGAGTCGAACCCATAAGCTAAATACAAATGAATACACAGATTTTGTTACTCTCACTGGGGTTTTCATTTCTGAAGGCAATAAAGACAAACAACAAATACCCACGTTGGGGTTTTAGAATGCCAAGGAGATAAAAATGAATATACAAGGTACCCACATTCAAGGTTCACATTCAAAATACAAAAAATGCAATAACAACGATAACCCATGTGAAGATTTTGTATGACACAGCAGTAAAATACAAACATGCAATTTTTTTGTGGTGGGTCAAGCTTCAGAATGGAGAAAATACAAATTTATTCAAATTCCAATGATACCCACGAAGGGATTCATCCTCAAATGTGGAAAGAGGGGAGTTTCCTATTTTGGGTTGAACCCAAAAAATTTTAAAAATGCTTTCTACAACACATGTATGGTGGCCTGTACATGTCCATATAATCTTAAGTGAGGATGGTCGAGTTTTTTTTAAAAAAAGAGACAATATGTGTTTAGGTGTAACTCACCACTTCAAGTCTGTGGATGAGCACCCTAGTCGCAGCCGAGAACTCCACGGAGCTTCCAGAAACCAAGATTTCAAGCTCTTAAATAATAGCCAAGCTCTTATAGTGGGAATAGAGCACAAAATAGTAAATATGAACACAGAAAATAAAAAACAGAGGCATTAGAAGTTGTGTTAGTCATGGCTATAAGCCCATAGTGAACAAAATATGAAGCCATAGAGGCTATGAACACATAGCTTACCTTGTGCACAGGAAGCGAAAGCAAAATCCCATAAGCAAGCTCTCTCATGGAGTCTCCTGAAAAAGGATGAGTTCGAGCTCATGACGGCCAAAGAAGAGCGAAGCACAAGAGTGTGGAGAAAGTTAGAAGAAATCACCATGAATAGGCCACAACCTTAATGTTTTTCTTGCTCTTTAGAAGGGAATAAAAGAACTTCAATACTAAAAGCCAAGCTTAACCCATGGAGGAGTTCGACTATTGAAGAGCATGGTGAAGTTCTCAAGGCACACAAGTACCAGTCTGAGATCAATCATGGCGACATGCTTACTGGCAGAGCTCATTTTCTTCAACAGTGATCATATGCAAAATGATAATTTAGGGTTTGACCTTGTTTTCCTCATGACCTAATTCAACCCAACATCATAATCGTCCAGAATATTCACAATTGAAAGTAGCACATGGGATTTTGAATTAGGTTAATCCTTGCATCATATGTTAATTAAAGTCTGAAGTCTAATGTATTTAAGGGTAGCCAAAGTTATGTACCTAGGTCGATGGTTAGGTCTTGATTTATTCTTTTGCCTTAGTGAAAAGTGAAGACTTGAATGTGGGTTATGTTATTGTTTTATGAGAAAACGATGAGAATATTATGGTGGGATGCCTTATGACTTAGGGTTAGGTTTTGATGATTATCTATTTAGGGTTTTTTATTTCAATTGATTTTAGAGAAAGCAATTGGAGATTAATGAGAAGATAATGGTATGTGATATTTTTATGATTTTTTTTGAAAAAAATCAAAGCATTGTAATGGAGGGATAAGAAGTTTTTCTTTTTTGCAAAATATTTTTAATCTTTAATTGCAAAAAATAGATAATTGTGAAAATTTGCAATCCTGTAAAGCAGAATCGTAAAGCAATCTCCTATAAATTATTTTATGATTTCTTTCCATTTTTAGCAAATTCTTTGTTGACTTTTCCTTTTGGTCGAATTTGAGTCTTATCTTGGAGAGATAAGATGTTTTTTGGGCTTTTAAAGCAAATCCAGGCTATTTTTAGAGGCTTGGAAATGTGATCATAAAAGCAATATGCTTTTTTCTGCTTTTATGTAGTTTTTGAGACAGTTTGAAGCTTTTTTCCTTGAGCTTTTTTTGAGCTCGAATTAGGGTTTCTTGAGAGTGATATCTTTGAAAAAGACTTAGTTTTTTTTGGGCTCTCCTTATTAGTTCAGATTTTAGTTCTTGCTCTTATGCATTTTTGAGCTTGTGAACCTTTTGTACTCAGTTTTGATAGATTGACACTCTTTCAGTTTCAATAATACAGCAGAGTTCTTTCCATTTTCTTGTCTCAAGACTGGTAATAACAGTTTGATGCTTTGTGTTTTCAGATTTGAAGCCTTAATGTCCTACTTTTATGAGTTTTCTGCACAAGGTTTCATGTTTCAGGTTGTATGATGTATTCAATGTCTCTAAATCTTCATATGAATTATCGATGAGATCATGCATTGGTGAAATTGTAGGAATGATTGTAATAAAGGAATTGTTGTGAGTGGTAAGATCTAATTTTTGTCAAAAGTAGTAAGTTAAGCATCAGTAGTCATAGGTTTTAGTTTTCAAACATCTTTTTATCCCTTTCCTCAGAAATTATTTAGAATAAGATCAATCATTCAAAGAACTAGCTCACTCTAGAGATTCCTTCTTCGCTCAGATCGCCCACATCTAAAGGAGGTTTCCATGTTTTAGTAGGTTATTGAATATTGCATTTAGCAGGGTGCAAATCTATTGACAAAAGTTTTTTGCACGCTCAGTGGGACTCTGAAAATCAATTTTAGAGAAGTTTTCAATGTTCTAAAGTTGTTGTTTGGTGTATGCAGTGATTTTATTTAGCCTTTTGGAGGTTTTTACATATACCTGGCAACTCCGTTCTCAATTTTTGCATGTAGATCAAGTGTTGGTTTGTTTAAAAAGCCTAACTTTGCTTTGTTTTCCAGCTTATGAATGAATAGATGTGTCAATATTTCATGGCCATGCATCATATCATCAGCCATATCAGGAGAGCCCCGCTTGTTCATCTCCATATCAACTATACCAGTACAATCATTCTGTTGGTTTCAATCTCACGACTTCTCAAAATCAACATGCCCAATATAGTTGCCACCCACCCACCCCTACACATTTTTCATCTCAACCCTCATATGTCCAAAATCAGTCCCGAGAGATTCAAAACTTGAGCTTCAGAGATATAAGGTTGAACTATGAAAAGCAAATGAATGAAATAGATTAGCAGGGGGAGATTGCAAGCATAAAGAGCACGCTGCTTGATTACATGAGTCAGCTTGAGGAGATCAAGAAGCAACATGAGTATAGTCAGCACCAGGAGGAGCTAGCTTATGAAGCCTATCTTTATGAGCAGGAATTAGAAATCCAAATAACACAATTTGAGGAGGATTTGGAGAGGGAAGCAACTGCACAAACAAAGCTTCTGCTTGCCTAGTTTCAAAGGCATGAAGCCCATATAGCTCTTACCATTTCAAAACATCCTATTTGGGAGAAGTTTGGTAATTATCAATTTCCAAGCTTTACACAGGGTGAGCTTCCTAGCATATCTAAAGTCGAAATACCAAGTTTTAGGCAAGATAGATCTTTAAACTCCTTGGACCAACCTCTTACACTTGAAATCCCACATTTCCAAAGCTTTTGTTCCTTGCAAGTTGAGGGAAATGATTATAGCCTACCTAGTACAGCTGCGGATCAGCCCCTTGAGCAGCAATCTTCATTGAAGGAAAGCCAAGAATTTCCTAAGGTTTCTTCACTTGAAGAATCCATGAGTGAACCCTCTGATCAAAATACTTTAATCTTCATCGAGGAGATTAGAAAGGTAAACCTGTTGTGTTCAGCTTTGGCAGCTTATCAATTGCAGCAGCAGATTGAACAAGAGAAACCTTCTCCTTAGGAATCTTTGAATGTTCTCACCAATGAGCTGCCTTCTTTCATGAACCAAGTTGAGGAAAGAATGCCCACGTCCGTAGTAGCTACAAATCAAGGCCAAGAGAAAATTTTAGGTAGCAATGACCAGGTACAACAACAAGATATTGACAATTACTTTGAAGTATGTAGCTGGTACAGTGATGAGGAAGAGCTTGAAAGTCAGAAGCAATTAGTTGTCGAGTTGTAGGTTCAAGAATTAGGACAACAATGTGAAGAAGCTAAAAAGGGTGTGGTAAGTCATGATTTCATAGCTTCGTTTGACGACCTTCCATATTTTGTTGAGCATGATGAGGAAAGCATAGATCTGGTCGTAGGTCAACAACATGAGGTTGAGGAGGACAAGACTGATTTGGAGTGTTTTTTCTTTGAGTAATAATGAGGATTATGAGCAGCTTCCTTTCTGGTGTAGGAAAGAGCCAGATGTTGTCACATTGATAGAAAGTGTGCTCGAAGAGGCTGTCTCATTGTTTGGACATTTTCCTTCTCCGTTGAAAAGGAAAATTTTGTTTCGAGTATTCAGGAGATTGAGTTGCATGCAAGCATTGTTCAGGTTGAACAAAAGCAAAGATTAGATACTACTCTTTAAAATCTTCATCAGAAGGTCAATAATAGAAATTCAACCTTTGTCATTTCGAGAGGCTTCCCCATTAGATTCTTAGCCAATTCGGAGGCTACTGAAGTACCAGAGGTCATGCTTGTACCCAAGTATGAGGATGTAATCAAACAAGAGGTTTTTTTTGGAATTGCAGCTAAAGGCGATCAAGTTCAACTCACTTGCCCAATTCATGGCAACGATGTGCATGATCATTTTCGAAGTGCAAGTAGGTTTCTTTGCATATTTTATGAAACAATGCAACAGTCTATTGAACATCTACTTGTGTTTCATGTTTTCTCAGTGATACATAATCATGTAATGCATCAGTTGCTGATTAAAAAGGGGTGTTACTTCACCCAGCCTGTCAATGGTTTTGTTTAACTAGGTACTTTGGCTGGTTAGAGTAGGTTAGAGTTAGTTTTCAGCAAATAAGTGTGTTCCGCACATTTACTTTTAGTAGTTTTTGCTTTCCCTAAGTGCTATTGTGCATGTTATATTGGCCATCAGGGCTTGTTAGTTTTCTTTCAGTTCTGTTTTGTTTCTTTTGCTACTGTTTGGAGTGTTGTTGTTCAAGTTTCTGAGTTTCAAGAAGGGGCTGAATTGACTTTGTGCCCACTGAATTTTTTTAAGGCCACTGATCTATGCCTAGTAGGCAAGCATATAGCGGAAATCACCAAAATGTTTCCAATTTTTTGCCATAGCTCGATTGTTAGAGCTAGCTGAACATTATTATATCATGAGGTGAAATTGTAGATTATGTTTAAGTATTGTTCGCATCTTTTATCATTGTTTGTTAAGTGATGGTTGTGCATTAAAAGGAAGAAATCAGAATTTCAGAGTGCTATTCAGATATTCCATAATTAAATGAAGTACATAACTAAGCAAATAAGCAACGGAGCATCTTAAATGCTTTCATTTATTTCATGAAAAGATTCATATTTACATAGCTTCATTTGATTGTAAGAATCAAAATGATATTACAACATTTGCATTGGAATGCATTTTCTTTTCAAATGAAAAGCATAAATTGAAACCAAATGTCTGCACAAGCCGTGGATGTGACTGTCATAATGTATCACTAATGGCACACTACACTATTGAAGATGCAAGAAAGAAAATCACATAAGTAAACGGCATAATCATCATTGCCTATTTTGGGGGTTGACGATGAATGGTGCACCTTTGTCTTCTCAAATTTCGTCGACCTATAAGAGAAAAGAGGGGATGTCAGTGGCTCCGATTATGAAGTAACCTATATGATTCACCCAAAATAGTGTTGCCTACTATTAATCATACATTGAAGCAATCAGAAGTACCGAAGAAATGGGCTAAAAGGGAAAAACATCAACACGATCATCATTCAAGCAATCAGAAGTAGTGAGAGGGAGTGCGAGAGAGTGGGAGTAGGAGAGAGAGGAGTGTGAGTGAAATACTTAAGAGAGGAAGAAGGTGTGGGAGGGAGTTCAACCTGAGAGTGGGAGAGAAAGAGGGGGTGGAGTGAGAGGGACTTATCTAGGTAGGGTGGGAGTGTCACGTCTCATACTTTGATGCTATTTTGACCATGACTTACTTTGATGCTATTTTGACCATGACTTATTTTGATGATGTTTGACCATGACTTTATGGGATTTAATATACGAATTATGATACGTGTTAGAGCAATATAATATACTACAATGCTTTGGTGTATGGAAATGTAGAAAAATAATTGTTTTCTTTCAGAATTATGAGTGCATTTTATATAAATAGGAATGTTGATTTAATTATTGTTTAAAATTTATATTACTATATTGGTTACTAATACATTTTCATTTTTGCACGCCTGAGTGCATTTGAGTTGCAGGTGATCGAAGGCCAAGAGTGTGATTGAGGAAAAGAAGGTTAGCTTCCCGACAGGGTAAAAGAGGAGAAACTCTCGATTACGCACACACCACTTAAAATCATGTAGCTGCATTAGGTCATGTCTATTTTCAATATGATTGTTTGAAATTGATTAGCATAACAAAATTAAAGTATAGTTTAATTAACCTTAAAAATTGTGAAAAGAATATGGTTTATTCTATTTTAATTTATCCCATTTATATTTGTGCAATAAAAAGGAAAAATCTGATTTTAAAAGAAATATGATATATATAGGAAATTAAATAAATAAAACAAAACAAATAATAAAGTAGAATATTATGTTTGCATATAATGAAATAATTGGTTTGTATAAAGGGGAGATATTTCTATTTGCATATGGTTATTTTTCCAAAATAAAAAGGAATGAACAGCCCGAGAGAACTTTGGGGCTCTAGAAATTTTTTCTTAAAACCAACAATGTTGTTGGCATGTGGCAATCGTTAGAATTTGCATGAGAAATTCATCTGTCATCTGGAAATACTCTACATGATCCTCGAAAAGAGGAATAAAGCTTTAAGAGAGAAATGAGAACATTCATTCAAACATATCCGAGAGCTCTGGAAAAGAGGTGACAAGAAGGTATTACTAAGCATCTGCACTGGAGAAAAATTGCCAGGTTCTTTTCATGCTTTGCCTTCATTTAATTTGAAATTGCAGTAAGGAAATTCAAGAAATGAAATGCATCATTCCATGAAATGATTACAGATAACTGAGAAATCTTTTCCAATTTCGTTTTTGAATCAGGGTAATAGTTTACTTCTCATTGTTGCAATATAGAATACCTAATCTTTTCTTCCAGATTAGGGTTGCATTCTGTTGAAAAAAAAGCTGCAATTTATTAAACTGCTTCCAATTATAACTGGGAATATACATACATATATATATGCATATAATTTTCTGCATAAAACTCTGTCATCTGAAATAAATTCAAAATGCCTTTGAGGTAAATTCGAATGCAGTATATACTGGACAAAATGTCTTCTTTTTGAAATTGTTATACATAGGAATAAGGAAGGGATTTAATCCCTTGTCCTCCCCATGGGAAGGACGCGGCACTGTGGGAGGCTCGCGCCCTCCACAGGCCGCGACCTGTGGAGGAGGTGTGAGCCCCTCATAGCCCGCCCCCTCCCCATGGGAGGGGCAAGGGCTTCCTGCGCCCTTATGTTGCTCAACGCCAATAAGAAAACTCTGAAAAATGTCATATTCTTTGTGCACGGACAGTGAACTTTTGAACAGTTTTAAAAACCAGTATTTCTTTCTTCAAAACTACATGCAGCTGTATATGAATTTTTACACACACACACACACACACACACACATATATATATATACATATACACTTAGCTGTATATGTATACATATATATATAGTATCCATGTACTTGCAAATGCAAGGTAGAAGCAGGAAAGGCATTTTCGAGGAAAGTGACGTGAACTCTATTAATGTCCTAGTATCTGAGAGATAGTTAGGCACGGAACAAGAACAAAATGTCTGCGAAACCATGTAAATTTGAGAAACCTTCTTGGAATTTTGTCATATACTGCTTACATACAGAAGTACAATCCTGAGTAAAGGAATACAACATAAAATTTGAATGCAAGATTATCTTTCAAACCTCTGATATTCTAAATAAATTGCACTGTTTCAGTATATTATTAATACTCGGAAACCTGTATTAAAATTGGGAATTACACTATCAGTCAACCTGAACTTGGAAAGAATAGAAGTACATACTGAAATCAGAAAACACTGTTTCATTCAAACAAATTAATTAAAACTTTCTTTCTATTAGTGCACTGAAAAGTATTATGACATACATGTTCTTCTTTAAAAATAGAGCCTTTATCCAAATCAGAAAAGGATTACTTAAAAAAGAGTAAACGAAATCTTACTACTGAATTTACAATTTTTCTTTCAAAGGATGTTCTGAAATTCACATTTGAAATTCTTTTAGAATTAATTGAATGTATGAAACATGAAAGTAAATGCACAACTTTATGCTTTGGTATTTATTCATACTTTACTTGTGGTAACTTCCGGGACAAGGTGCCGAAGGTGGACCAATAGAGATGGTAGTATTACCTTTTCTAAACTACCATTTACTTGTATTACTTATGCTTGGCCAAGCACTTGTACCATTGAAATAGATGGGTTTGTTTTAAAAGCCTAGAAACATATATGTATTTGAGTCTCTGCCACCTCCTGTTGCAAGAAATGTGTTTATTTCTCATGTTAGAAATGCATATAGGCATCAGGCACGCATCGAGAGTTCCCTCCTATTTTATTGTTTCGGGTTGCTAGGCTCCTTTATGCAGGGCCGGGGATTCCTTCGAGTTAGGAAGGAACCCGAGGAAGTCATGGACTTTGTGGTTGGGTGGAAAAAGCGCCTGAATCACACTCTTGGCCCAAGCTCGCAAGCAGACCGATGGTGTCACAGCGGTTGGTGGTTCCGAGTTTTATTTGCTATTGATGTACTTGTGTATTATTCAGTATTGGCTTGTGAAGTCCATTGTAAATGTATATATGTATTTGACATTCTTTGTTGAAACTTTGAAATAGAAGTATGATTTGAAAGTATCTAATGTAACATTGATTTGGGGAATTAAAGTTTTATAACTTAGTATAGAAAAGATGTTTCTATTGGAATTGTTGATTTCTTCCAAGTATGATTGAATATATGTATATGAGAAAAGTATTTGAAATACTTATGCTTTGTATAATCTTGATACATTACATTGATATTGATATTATACATGAAATGCAATTTAAATTCTCTTTTATTAAGCTCATTTGGAAGTGTTAGGTACAATGTTGATTACTTGGAAATATTTTTATACTGATTTGAACGGATTGAAAACACTCTTAATTTTCCGAGCGCTACATCTTGGTATTAGAGTAGCAAGGTTCAACTCTAGGACCTATGCCTAACTACGTATGACGTTGTGTCTTAATCAGGGTGACATAAAATGGAAAATAGAGTGTACCAGTGAATTGGTGGATCTCATGGAGGTCCCAATGATAAACTAGATCAAATTTTGGCCTTGCTGCAAAGTCAGGGGGCTAGAATTGAAGAATTAGAACAAGGGAGGCGAGATGGCCATCAAGGATTAAACACAAATGAAACTGATGGAGAAACAAATGTTGAACCACCTAGAAAAGAGGAAAATCTAAATAGGGTGGTTGAGGAGTTGGGAAAAGACCTAAAGAAGGTCGCTCCTTCGAAGTTTGATGGGAAAACCTTTGGAGATGGGGAAAAAGCTTGGGTTATAGAAATGGAGAGGTATTTCGCCCTACGAAATTTATCAGATGAAACAAAGGCTGAATGGGGTTCATATCAACTCACCGGTGAGGCTACTACTTGGTGGGAAAATGAAAGGGCAGATAAGCAGTTTATGCATGGGAAGGTAACTTGGGATAAGTTCCTACAACTATTTAGGAAGAGGTGGTTACCACAGTCTCATTTTGATAAGAAAATGATAGAATTTCAGGTACTTATACAGGGTGGCATGACAGTGACTCAATATTGGGAGAAATTCTCTCACTTGCTTAAGTACGCACCCCAATACCAACATGATGAGAGATTTCGAGTTCAAAAATTTATTTTGGGGCTTAGACCTCAAATTGGAAATGAAATAGATCTGCATAATCTAGCCACCATGGATGAAGTTTTTGATTTAGAAATCAAACAGGAACACAAGTTGCAACAAGCTACTATCTACAAGAAGAGCAGGGAAGCCAAGTATGGCAATAAGAAATTCCAAGGGAATCGTCAAGGTAATAGCAATCAGGGTGGTCAGAGCAAACAGGACAGTCAAGGGAATGAAAATAGGCAAATCAGAAATTTGAAGAGGGATGGTAGTCCTCAGGACCGCAACGAAGGAACCAGGAACAATAACAACAAGAGGGGCAACTACAATAAAAGGAATGATAATAACAGGAGAGATTTTTCTGAAAAGCCCAAAGCACCTCATGGAGGCTGTTATACCTGTGGTGGCAAGCATTACGCCAGTGTGTGCCCTCAAAGAAATAACAAACAAAATAACCAGAATCAACATCATATTCATGCAGCGGTTGACAATCGCCAAGCAGATTATCAAGCAACTCCCATCCAGTTATCGAGTAAATTATTTGGATGCCCTGTTTCTATTCTGATTGATACTGGTGCTACTGATAGTTTTATAGATCCTCATATTTTGACTAAGTTATTAGTTAGACCAAGTTTTATGGCAAATTCTTAGAAAGTTCAATATGGAAACCGGGTAGAGAAGAAGGTAGAGCAATGCATGTATTTCAGCAAACTTGAACTCCCTAACCTTCAGACGCAGGTGAACTTGTATGTTGCACCATTAGGGTCTTACGATGTGATATTAGGGATAAATTGGCTCTCTGAACATAAGGCTCTTGTGGATTGTGAAGAGAAGTCAATTAAGTGTCTTGACGATCGAGGAAACCAAGTGGAGCTTTGTGGTATTAAAAAGCCTTTAGAGCTTAGGCAAGTCTTCGCCATGCAGTTGAAAAAGGAAAGTCGAAAGGGATGCACTATCTTTGCAATAAAGGTCAAGGACCTTGATGAGAAAGAATCCTCAATTAATGATCATCCCATTCTGAAAGAATTTGAGGATGTTTTTCCTACTGAGCTGACTGAGCTTCCGCCTAGGCGTGTGTTTGATTTTTCTATTGATCTGATTCCAGGAGCAGAACCTCAGTCTAAGGCTCCTTACAGGATGAATACAACAGAATTATTTGAGCTTAAGGTCCAACTAGAAGAATTATTGAAGCAGGGTCTTATTAGGCCAAGCGTGTCACCTTGGGGAGCACCAGTCATCTTCGTGAAAAAGAAGGATGGTACCTTGAGGTTGTGCATTGACTATAGAATGCTTAACAAGGTCACTATCAAGACTAAATACATGCTCCCCCGCATCAATGATTTGTTTGATCAGCTAAAAGATGCCAAGGTATTCTCAAAAATTGATTTAAGATCAGGATACCACCAGTTGAGACTGAAGGAAGAATACATTCACAAAACTGCCTTCAGAACAAGGTATGGGCACTATGAGTTTACTGTACTACCATTTGGGCTAAGTAATGCTCCTGCAGCTTTTATGAACTTGATGAATAGTGTCTTCCAAGATTGTTTGGATAATTTTGTCCTAATTTTTCTTGACGATATCTTGATCTATTCTAAGTCAGAGGAAGAACATAAGAAGCATTCGAGGATTATGTTGCAGCGTCTGAGGGAACATAAGCTGTATGGGAAGATGTCTAAATGTACTTTCTTCCAATCCAAAGTGCATTATTTAGGTCATGTGATTTCAGCGGAAGGGGTAAGATTGGACCCAGAGAAGATTAAGGCAATTATGGATTGGCTAGCACCGCAAAATGTCTCTGAAGTTCGAAGTTTCATGGGACTTGCAGGATACTATAGGAAGTTTGTTCAGGGGTTCTCAACAATTACAGCACCCATCACTGCACTACAGAAGAAGGAAAAGAAGTTTGAATGGAGTGATAAATGTGAGGAAGCCTTTCAGCTGCTTAAGAAGAAACTCACTACTGCACCCATCCTAGTTATGCCAGATCCGAATGGCCATTTTATAGTTATTACTGATGCATCAGGGGAAGGGGTAGGAGTAGTTCTTATGCAAGAAGGGCAAGTGGTAGCTTATGAATCAAGGAAGTTAAAACAGCATGAATTAAATTATGCACCACATGACTTAGAATTGGCAGCCATAGTCCATGCTTTACAAATGTGGAGACATTATCTCTTGGGAAAGCCTTTCGAACTTAAGATAGACCATGCAGGATTGAGATATATCTTCACTCAACCTAATCTCAATGCCCGACAAAGGCGATGGCTGGAATTCCTGAGTGAGTATGATTTTGGGATTGAATATATTAAAGGTAAGGAAAACAGAGTGGCTGATGCCCTGAGTAGAAGGAGGCAACTTGCAGCCATGGTTACCATAAAATCAGATTTTAGGCAACAAGTAGTGCAATCCTCCTTTGGGGATGAACATTATGAAAAGGTGAAACAAGCCCTCGGGGTAAATCCTTCTGAACGTCGATATGAGGGTTATATATTAGAATCAGATGGACTTTTGAGATACCAGGGACGAATGTACATTCCTAGTTCTGCAAACTTGAGAGAGTTGGTGCTAGATGAGTTCCACAACGCTCCATACTCAGGACATCTCAGTATTACAAAAATGATTGAAGGACTTAGGCCACTGTACTTCTGGCCAGGACTTAAAAGGGATATTTCGTCCCATGTAGCCCGATGCTTGGAATGCCAGCAAGTCAAAGCTGAGCATGTACATCTGGCAGGACTCTTATATCCTCACAGGGTACCAGAGTATAAATGGCAGGTTATCACTATGGATTTTATACAGGGGTTACCAATGTCTAAAAACAGACATGATACCATCTTGGTTGTGGTGGATAAATTGACAAAGGTTTCTCATTTCATTCCTGGAAATCTCAAAGATGGATCAATGGTTTTAGCAAGAAAATTTGTTCAGGAAATCTTTCGGTTGCATGGAGTGCCAGAGACGATCATCTCAGATCGAGACACTCGAATGACTTCTAGCTTTTGGATCACATTAAACTCTTCCCTCAGAACTAAATTAAATTTCAGTTCCGCATATCATCCTCAGACCGATGGTCAGACAGAGAGGGTGAACCAGGTAGTAGAAGATCTCCTCCGCATGTACTGTATGGAACAGCAATATAAGTGGGAGGAGTATTTGCCTTTGGTGGATTTTGCTTACAACAACTCCTACCATTCTTCTTTGGGCATGGCACCTTTTGAAGCCCTTTATGGACGTAAATGTCGAACACCCATTAGTTGTGAGAGATTAGAAGACAGGGTGTTGATTGGCCCTGAGATGCTCAGAGAAATGGAAGACCAAATGAAAATCATTAAGGAAAAATTGAAGCAGGTTGCAGATAGACAGAAAAGTCTAGCAGATAAGAACCGGAGCTTTAGGCAGTTCTTTGCAGGGGATAAGGTCTTTTTGAGGGTTCGGCGGCATAAGAGTTCAATCTCTTTCGGCAAGAACTCTAAGTTGGCTCCTAGGTTTGTTGGCCCTTTTGATGTTTTGGAGGTGGTGAATCCAGTTGCTTACAGGCTTGCTCTGCCACCAGCTCTATCCCGGATACATAATGTATTTCATGTTTCAGTACTTAAGCCTTACCATCCAGATATTGCTCATATCCTTGATTGGCGTGCATTGCAGGTCCAGGACCCAGGGGTGATACAGGTGGAACCCATCAGGATTCTGGAAGAGCGCAACGTTAAGTTGCGTAATAGAGACATTATGCAATACAGGGTCCAATGGGACCAGTATTCGGTGGATAATGCCACCTGGGAAAATGCTGAGGATATAGATAGAATCTTTCCTCATTTGAGACCTTAGCATATTTATATTTTCTTTTATGGAGACTTACGAAGTACTAATATCTCAATTTTGTTATGAAACTTGCTTTTAGACATCGAGACGATGTCTCTTCCCAAGAGGGGAAGGATGTCACGTCTCATACTTTGATGCTATTTTGACCATGACTTACTTTGATGCTATTTTGACCATGACTTATTTTGATAATGTTTGACCATGACTTTATGGGATTTAATATACGAATTATGATACGCGTTAGAGCAATATAATATACTACAATGCTTTGATGTATAGGAATGTAGAAAAATAATTGTTTTCTTTCAGAATTATGAGTGCATTTTATATAAAATAGGAATGTTGATTTAATTATTGTTTAAATTTATATTTCTACATTGGTTACTAATACACTTTTGTTTTTGCACGCCTGAGTGCATTTGAGTTGCCAGGTGATCGAAGGCCAAGGTGATCGAAGGCCAAGAGTGTGATTGAGGAAAGAAGGTTAGCTTCCCGACAGGGTAAAAGAGGAGAAGTTCTCGATTACGCACACACCACTTAAAATCATGTAGCTGCATTAGGTCATGTTTGTTTTCAATATGATTGTTTGAAATTGATTAGCAGAGCAAAATTAAAATATAGTTTAATTAACCTTAAAAATTATGAAAAGAATATGGTTTATTCTATTTTAATTTATCCCATTTATTTTTGTGCATTAAAAAGGAAAGAAAATCTGATTTAAAAAGAAATATAATATATAGGAAATTAAAGAAATAAAACAAAACAAATAATAAAGTAAAAGTATTATGTTTGTATATAATGAAATAATAGGTTTGCATAAAAGGGGATATATTTCTAATTTGTATATGGTTATTTTTCCAAAATAATGAGGAATGAATAGCCCGAGAGAACATTGGGCTCTGGAAATTTTATCTTAAAACCAACAATGCTGTTGGCATGTGGCAATCCTTAGAATTTGCATGAGAATTTTATCTGTCATCTGGAAATACTTTGCATGATCCTCGAAAAGAGGAATAGAGCTTTAAGAGAGAAAAGAGAACTTACATTCAGTCATATCCGAGAGCTCTGGAAAATAGGCGACAAGAAGGTATTACTGGGCATCTGCTCTGAAGAAGAAAATTGCCAGGTTCTTTTCATACTTTGCCTTCATTTAATTTAAAAATTGCAGTAAGGAAATTGAAGGAATGAAATGCATCATTCCATGATATGAGTACAAACAACTGAGAAATCTTTTCCAATTTCATTTCTGCATCTGGGTAATAGTTTACTTTTCATTGTTGCAATATAGAATACCCAATCTTTTCTTCCAGAATTAGGGTTTCATTCTGTTACAAAATCTGCAATTTATTAAACTGCTCTCAATTATAATTGGAAATATATATAAACATATATATATATACATATATATATGCACAGGAATCTGAATTCCCGTGCATATATACATATATATATATGCATATAATGACTGCATAAAAACCATGTCATCTAAAATAAATTCAAAATGCCTTTGAGATAAAT
>VDFB02253227.1:455019-478472 GCA_007258455.2 Sequoia sempervirens | reverse complement strand
TTAGAGGAATGTTTCAGACCAACAAGCTTTAGATTCAACCCTATAGTAATGTTGAGGAAAAGAAAATGGATCTAGTATATGAATGGACCATTGTTCAATAAGGATGCATGATTCTCGAAAGAACTATCGTCATTTTGTAGACTACTTTTTGGCTCCATTGCATCAAGCAATTACAAATACTCCAATACCTAGATTTCCTATGTCATGTAGAAATTGCATTCAACTAGGAAAAGAAATACAATTGGTTGATTGGTACTTAATGGAAGAATATATTGTGCTAAGATTTTATGGATTGAAAGTACAACCATACAAACTTCCAATACATGTGATAGAAAGGGTTTTTTCTTTGGAATATGTAATCCAGATGTAGAGTACTGATGGACTACACTTTACCAATCAAGGGAAGAAGGCCTTATTTCCTTCTTTACCTTTTTCATGTGGAGGGATCACATTTGAGAGAAAAGTATTTATTGTGGCACATGATCTTTTGAATTTTTTTGATTTTGATGCTATCTGTCACTGGCATTATGATCCATGTGACACCATTAAATCAATGGTTGTGCTCAATAAGAATGTATGAAGTAGAATTCAACATCAAAGTAAACCCTTGCTTGAAAACTTGAGAAACAAGGATTCTTGGGATGAGGTCAAAATGGCAATGGAGAAAAGTGCTACTGAGAATGGTATTTATTTTGAACAATTGTTAGCATAAATTATGGCATTGCATTGAAAGACAATTGGGAGGTACGAAAATTTTTATGAAAAAATTCATAAACCATCTAGTGGAGTAAAAATGCCAAATTCTCTAGAGAAGGAAGTTATAGAAAAAAATTGGTCACGATAAAAAATTACTACCTTTTGGTCTATGAGGAAAGAGCTAGGTGATCCAAGAGCTCTTGCAGAATATGGAGATAATGAAGAAGATTGTGAGTTTAGAAAATTTTGGACTATAGAGCATCTGGATGAACGAGAAGATAAAGAAAGTGATGATGAATCTAATGATGATAGGGAAGAAGAAAGCCATGTCAATTTCAAACTTGGTTTAAGTGAGGCCACAAAAGTAGCATATACTTCAGGAGCAGCCATAGCTAAAAAATGGGTTATGAGGGTGGTGGTTTGGGTTCCCAAGGATAAGGAATTCCTACAGTAATAGATGTACAACATAGAAAACTAGTTGATAAATCTGGACTTCGAGTTGATAAAGTAGACCAAGGGAAAACAAGTAGAGCCAAAACAATTCAATTTGTTTAGAGCTTCAAATCCTCATCATCATGGTCAGACACAATCACAACTAGGACATTCCCATAGTGGAGAGCTTAGTGCAACTAGCACTGCCTTTGGTGGCAATGGTATGGGTAGTAGTACTATAGTGATCAACATGTGCTACAACAACAAATTACACACAAGAGGACAACAACACAATATACCCCAGAAACACCAAGTGCTCAAAGCATACAAAAGAGGAAAAGGATTTTGATAGGTCCAAGTCACACTACCATTGGATCCACCACAAAGGAGTTATTTCTAGGCTCTCCCCCACTGCTAGTTATTTTGGCTACAACATCATTAGCAACTACAAGTACTCCTATTCCTTCATCATTCAAGCATTCCATTGTTCTTGCATCCCCAAGTTTTGATTACATTGAAGAGTTTAAAAAGAAATCAAAATTGAATAAAAAATGAAAAGAAGCAACTGATGGAGAGTGTGTCTACTGTAACTTTAGAGCCTGCAACAACCATGGTATTACCCATATTTGACACAAATAAAGAAATAATGGAGTACATAATTCTTGTTCCCATAGTTCAAAACAAACTAGCAAATTAGATGGCTCCATTTGAATTCCAAGTGAACAATATTCAATTGGATTTTTATGGACTCAAAAATATTGACAAAATTAATGTATCAAAGGTTAAGTGCACCAAGACGGTTCCCAAAAAGGGGGCTTAAGTGGCCACTTTTTTTTTTAAATCAAAAAATACTAACCTTGGACGTGAAATTGAGGATAGTTACATTCAAAATTTTGAGATGGAACAAAAACAAGGATCAAAGTGCTCTGAGTCTACTTTTTACACTAAAAATTTATTTTGAAACTGGTTGAGATTAAGGGGTTCAAAAGAGGGATGTACACAAATTGCTGTTGTTTTTGTCAGAAAAACATAACATAGCAACTCTTGTACAACCCTAGCACGGTGAACTTTTTTGTAGTATTTTTAAAATCACTACGGTTAGAAGCTAGCTAACAGTATGTAATTGATGCATGATTTTTTTGATAATTTTTAAATGAATAGTTGATTTTTTACTAATTTTCTAAGTGGGCACTTCCTAAAAAGTAGAATTTTGGTCATGCTCCCCTTACAAATTTTGGAAAGTAATTAATTTAAAAAATAAAAAATAAAATTTGTAGAATGGAGTCTAGTTTTTAAAAATGTAATTTATTTGAAATTTTGATGAATGTTTTATTTATAACGAAAAAAATACCAAACATTGCTTTTTGGAAAAAAAGAGACATACAAACAAAATAAATTATGGATGAAAGGCTTAACATTGTTAGAAAGTGAAAAAAATTACATCATTGGATAGCTAAGAGAGAACCTAACATTACCCATGTGTTCGATTTTATCGATATTGAACCAAATGCAATCCTAACGATGAGCATGAACCCAATTATGTGAAAAATTGTAGAATTTGCAAAAACACATATTTGGTTGTTGGGAATGCCCTCCAAGCCTTTGGGTTGGTATTCCAAGGAAAATACCAATCCCAAGGCTAAGGGATTCCCAAAGCAAAATAATATAATGTGAGTGCTTTATAACGTGCTAGCGTTATATCTTAGTTTTGACATGGTTTTTTGCTTCTCTAGGAAAACATGTCAAGCAAGAAATAATGCAAGCATATTATAGCACACTCGCATTATGTATTCCTTTATGTTAAATGCTACTCTATTGAATGTATGTTGATATATTTGTATGTCTGTATGTACATGTATGTTGGTGTGTCATGTATGTATGTATGTATGCCTGTATGTATTAGTGCATGTATATTGTATGTATGCCTATATGTATGTATGCTTGTATGGATGTAGTATTCTATGTACATATGAATTATTCTTGTATGTATTTATGTATGTGTTACCAATTTTTTGCCACAGCTCGATTGGCGGAGCTGGCTAAACATTATTATATCATGAGGTGAAATTGCAAATTATGATTAAGTATTGTTCGCATCTTTTATCATTGTTCGTTAAGTGATGTTTGTGCATTTAAAAGAAGAAATCAGAATTTTAGAGTGCTATTCAGATATTCCAGAATTAAATGAAGTACAAAACTAAGCAAATAAGCAACGAAGCATCTTAAATGCTTTCATTTATTTCATGAAAAGATTCATATTTACATAGCTTCATTTGATTGCAAGAATCAAAATGATATTACAACATTTACATTGGAATACATTTTCTTTTCAAATGAAAAGCATAAATTGAAATCAAATGTCCACACAAGCCGTGGATGTGACTGTCATAATGTATCACTAATAGCACACTACACTATTGAAGACATGAGAAAGAAAATCACATAAGTAAACGACATAATCATCATTGCCTGTTTTGGTTGATGGTTGACAATGAATGGTGCACCTTTGTCTTCTCGAATTCCATTGACTTGTAAGAGAAAAGAGGGGATTTCAGTGGCTTCAATTATGAAGTAACCTATATGAGTCACCCACAATAGTGCAGCCTACTATTAATCATACATTGAAGCTATCAGAAGTACCAAAGAAATGGGCTGAAAGGGAAAAACATCAACACGATCATCATATTCTATTTTTATGCTAACATTGTTTGTTTCCTTGTGCAGGTATAGGTAAAGTCACGAAGCTGATCATTATTCAAAGACCAAGCATGTGGAGAAAAATGGGCTCCCACAAGGGTAGAGCTCGACATGCTGCCCTATTCATCAAAGGGGTTGATTTAAAGATTACATAATCATATTCATCAAAAGGAATGAGATACAACTAAAAGAGTAAAGCATAGTTATCTATTGAGCTACTAAACCAACTGTGCATTCATAACGATCAGGTTAATGTTTTTTGAAGGCTGTAGGTGAACAGTGAGTTTAATTCACTCAATTAATTCAGCTGAGTACATTATGTCAAACATTGTTGCATAGTTCATGATTCAGTGTTATTTGTTGATCATAATGATATATGTCATGCAAATTTTGGTTCATCGATGTTCTTTTCATAGCCAAGGATAGTGAACAAGCATACATTATGCCTTAATAAATATTTTTGTTTCAATTTTCATCATGGAAGAGAGCAAATTTAAATAACAATTTATTAAGTGGAACATAAAAATGCATGAAGAGTGCCAGGTTGAAGCCCAATAATGTGAAATAACAGATAATGCATTCAAGCAATAAATAAATAACCAGTTCCAGTTTGATTGGTAATATAAATACAACATCAAGGAATGTAATATGAAATGATTGTTCTAGAACAACAAAGAAATGATAACAGTTTCATTCCAAAAGGTGTTTCTGAGATGTTAGTTGTGCATAGGAGCAAGATGAGTAAATTCAATCCAAAGAATTGCAATGTTCTAATTAAAGTATTTGTATAAATACAAGGGTAGAAAGCCAGAGTTTGTTGTAAGATTAAACATATGAGATCTCATTTAATGCAGTGTGTGGGGAGATACAGTAGGGACATCCAGTTCACTTTGGCTAAGATGGTGCTTCAAACAGAATTATGTATCAGTGTTTGGTGGAAGACATCAATCAAAATACAATGTTCATTCAAAATTATCTTCAAGGAGTTACAAGTGTCAAGCAAAATACATATGAATAGATATGTGCAAGTTTCAGGTAATGGAAAACCAAAAAAATAATAGAGTTTTCAATGCAATGCAGCATTAAGGGATGCAATATGAAATGATCATTTCAGAATGATGAGGAAAGAGAAAGCATAACAAAGGTGTTTTAGAAGGTGTTAATTATGCACTAAGGAAAAATCAAGTAGCATGTAGTCCATGGTGTTGCAATGTTTCAATTTAAAAGCCTCTACATAAAGTCCAAAAGTAGAAAGCAAAAGTTGTTGTGTTAGAGTTAAGGAATTCAAAGGAACAATGTTGTGTGCATAGAGTACAAGCATGGGGATAGTATACATTAAGAGATCCTTCTCTTCTCAATGGACAAACACAGAATCATGCTGAAGGTAAGAAATTTGAATGCTTCAGAAGCCTAGTTTTACATGATTAATTGAAAATGCAGAAATAGGAGGTCAAACCCAGTTTTAATACAAATGCCAAGTATGGGTTTTGCAACTGAAAGTGCAAAAGAAACCATGGTGGTCAAGCTAAGTTGCATGAGAGTATTATAAATAAACAGATGTGTTTCCATCTCACCATGTGAGTTTTCTTTTCAAATAGAATTTCAAAGTGAAGTATCAGTTATAATGAGTCGAACCCATAAGCTAAATACAAATGAATACACAGATTTTGTTACTCTCACTGGGGTTTTCATTTCTGAAGGCAATAAAGACAAACAACAAATACCCACGTTGGGGTTTTAGAATGCCAAGGAGATAAAAATGAATATACAAGGTACCCACATTCAAGGTTCACATTCAAAATACAAAAAATGCAATAACAACGATAACCCATGTGAAGATTTTGTATGACACAGCAGTAAAATACAAACATGCAATTTTTTTGTGGTGGGTCAAGCTTCAGAATGGAGAAAATACAAATTTATTCAAATTCCAATGATACCCACGAAGGGATTCATCCTCAAATGTGGAAAGAGGGGAGTTTCCTATTTTGGGTTGAACCCAAAAAATTTTAAAAATGCTTTCTACAACACATGTATGGTGGCCTGTACATGTCCATATAATCTTAAGTGAGGATGGTCGAGTTTTTTTTAAAAAAAGAGACAATATGTGTTTAGGTGTAACTCACCACTTCAAGTCTGTGGATGAGCACCCTAGTCGCAGCCGAGAACTCCACGGAGCTTCCAGAAACCAAGATTTCAAGCTCTTAAATAATAGCCAAGCTCTTATAGTGGGAATAGAGCACAAAATAGTAAATATGAACACAGAAAATAAAAAACAGAGGCATTAGAAGTTGTGTTAGTCATGGCTATAAGCCCATAGTGAACAAAATATGAAGCCATAGAGGCTATGAACACATAGCTTACCTTGTGCACAGGAAGCGAAAGCAAAATCCCATAAGCAAGCTCTCTCATGGAGTCTCCTGAAAAAGGATGAGTTCGAGCTCATGACGGCCAAAGAAGAGCGAAGCACAAGAGTGTGGAGAAAGTTAGAAGAAATCACCATGAATAGGCCACAACCTTAATGTTTTTCTTGCTCTTTAGAAGGGAATAAAAGAACTTCAATACTAAAAGCCAAGCTTAACCCATGGAGGAGTTCGACTATTGAAGAGCATGGTGAAGTTCTCAAGGCACACAAGTACCAGTCTGAGATCAATCATGGCGACATGCTTACTGGCAGAGCTCATTTTCTTCAACAGTGATCATATGCAAAATGATAATTTAGGGTTTGACCTTGTTTTCCTCATGACCTAATTCAACCCAACATCATAATCGTCCAGAATATTCACAATTGAAAGTAGCACATGGGATTTTGAATTAGGTTAATCCTTGCATCATATGTTAATTAAAGTCTGAAGTCTAATGTATTTAAGGGTAGCCAAAGTTATGTACCTAGGTCGATGGTTAGGTCTTGATTTATTCTTTTGCCTTAGTGAAAAGTGAAGACTTGAATGTGGGTTATGTTATTGTTTTATGAGAAAACGATGAGAATATTATGGTGGGATGCCTTATGACTTAGGGTTAGGTTTTGATGATTATCTATTTAGGGTTTTTTATTTCAATTGATTTTAGAGAAAGCAATTGGAGATTAATGAGAAGATAATGGTATGTGATATTTTTATGATTTTTTTTGAAAAAAATCAAAGCATTGTAATGGAGGGATAAGAAGTTTTTCTTTTTTGCAAAATATTTTTAATCTTTAATTGCAAAAAATAGATAATTGTGAAAATTTGCAATCCTGTAAAGCAGAATCGTAAAGCAATCTCCTATAAATTATTTTATGATTTCTTTCCATTTTTAGCAAATTCTTTGTTGACTTTTCCTTTTGGTCGAATTTGAGTCTTATCTTGGAGAGATAAGATGTTTTTTGGGCTTTTAAAGCAAATCCAGGCTATTTTTAGAGGCTTGGAAATGTGATCATAAAAGCAATATGCTTTTTTCTGCTTTTATGTAGTTTTTGAGACAGTTTGAAGCTTTTTTCCTTGAGCTTTTTTTGAGCTCGAATTAGGGTTTCTTGAGAGTGATATCTTTGAAAAAGACTTAGTTTTTTTTGGGCTCTCCTTATTAGTTCAGATTTTAGTTCTTGCTCTTATGCATTTTTGAGCTTGTGAACCTTTTGTACTCAGTTTTGATAGATTGACACTCTTTCAGTTTCAATAATACAGCAGAGTTCTTTCCATTTTCTTGTCTCAAGACTGGTAATAACAGTTTGATGCTTTGTGTTTTCAGATTTGAAGCCTTAATGTCCTACTTTTATGAGTTTTCTGCACAAGGTTTCATGTTTCAGGTTGTATGATGTATTCAATGTCTCTAAATCTTCATATGAATTATCGATGAGATCATGCATTGGTGAAATTGTAGGAATGATTGTAATAAAGGAATTGTTGTGAGTGGTAAGATCTAATTTTTGTCAAAAGTAGTAAGTTAAGCATCAGTAGTCATAGGTTTTAGTTTTCAAACATCTTTTTATCCCTTTCCTCAGAAATTATTTAGAATAAGATCAATCATTCAAAGAACTAGCTCACTCTAGAGATTCCTTCTTCGCTCAGATCGCCCACATCTAAAGGAGGTTTCCATGTTTTAGTAGGTTATTGAATATTGCATTTAGCAGGGTGCAAATCTATTGACAAAAGTTTTTTGCACGCTCAGTGGGACTCTGAAAATCAATTTTAGAGAAGTTTTCAATGTTCTAAAGTTGTTGTTTGGTGTATGCAGTGATTTTATTTAGCCTTTTGGAGGTTTTTACATATACCTGGCAACTCCGTTCTCAATTTTTGCATGTAGATCAAGTGTTGGTTTGTTTAAAAAGCCTAACTTTGCTTTGTTTTCCAGCTTATGAATGAATAGATGTGTCAATATTTCATGGCCATGCATCATATCATCAGCCATATCAGGAGAGCCCCGCTTGTTCATCTCCATATCAACTATACCAGTACAATCATTCTGTTGGTTTCAATCTCACGACTTCTCAAAATCAACATGCCCAATATAGTTGCCACCCACCCACCCCTACACATTTTTCATCTCAACCCTCATATGTCCAAAATCAGTCCCGAGAGATTCAAAACTTGAGCTTCAGAGATATAAGGTTGAACTATGAAAAGCAAATGAATGAAATAGATTAGCAGGGGGAGATTGCAAGCATAAAGAGCACGCTGCTTGATTACATGAGTCAGCTTGAGGAGATCAAGAAGCAACATGAGTATAGTCAGCACCAGGAGGAGCTAGCTTATGAAGCCTATCTTTATGAGCAGGAATTAGAAATCCAAATAACACAATTTGAGGAGGATTTGGAGAGGGAAGCAACTGCACAAACAAAGCTTCTGCTTGCCTAGTTTCAAAGGCATGAAGCCCATATAGCTCTTACCATTTCAAAACATCCTATTTGGGAGAAGTTTGGTAATTATCAATTTCCAAGCTTTACACAGGGTGAGCTTCCTAGCATATCTAAAGTCGAAATACCAAGTTTTAGGCAAGATAGATCTTTAAACTCCTTGGACCAACCTCTTACACTTGAAATCCCACATTTCCAAAGCTTTTGTTCCTTGCAAGTTGAGGGAAATGATTATAGCCTACCTAGTACAGCTGCGGATCAGCCCCTTGAGCAGCAATCTTCATTGAAGGAAAGCCAAGAATTTCCTAAGGTTTCTTCACTTGAAGAATCCATGAGTGAACCCTCTGATCAAAATACTTTAATCTTCATCGAGGAGATTAGAAAGGTAAACCTGTTGTGTTCAGCTTTGGCAGCTTATCAATTGCAGCAGCAGATTGAACAAGAGAAACCTTCTCCTTAGGAATCTTTGAATGTTCTCACCAATGAGCTGCCTTCTTTCATGAACCAAGTTGAGGAAAGAATGCCCACGTCCGTAGTAGCTACAAATCAAGGCCAAGAGAAAATTTTAGGTAGCAATGACCAGGTACAACAACAAGATATTGACAATTACTTTGAAGTATGTAGCTGGTACAGTGATGAGGAAGAGCTTGAAAGTCAGAAGCAATTAGTTGTCGAGTTGTAGGTTCAAGAATTAGGACAACAATGTGAAGAAGCTAAAAAGGGTGTGGTAAGTCATGATTTCATAGCTTCGTTTGACGACCTTCCATATTTTGTTGAGCATGATGAGGAAAGCATAGATCTGGTCGTAGGTCAACAACATGAGGTTGAGGAGGACAAGACTGATTTGGAGTGTTTTTTCTTTGAGTAATAATGAGGATTATGAGCAGCTTCCTTTCTGGTGTAGGAAAGAGCCAGATGTTGTCACATTGATAGAAAGTGTGCTCGAAGAGGCTGTCTCATTGTTTGGACATTTTCCTTCTCCGTTGAAAAGGAAAATTTTGTTTCGAGTATTCAGGAGATTGAGTTGCATGCAAGCATTGTTCAGGTTGAACAAAAGCAAAGATTAGATACTACTCTTTAAAATCTTCATCAGAAGGTCAATAATAGAAATTCAACCTTTGTCATTTCGAGAGGCTTCCCCATTAGATTCTTAGCCAATTCGGAGGCTACTGAAGTACCAGAGGTCATGCTTGTACCCAAGTATGAGGATGTAATCAAACAAGAGGTTTTTTTTGGAATTGCAGCTAAAGGCGATCAAGTTCAACTCACTTGCCCAATTCATGGCAACGATGTGCATGATCATTTTCGAAGTGCAAGTAGGTTTCTTTGCATATTTTATGAAACAATGCAACAGTCTATTGAACATCTACTTGTGTTTCATGTTTTCTCAGTGATACATAATCATGTAATGCATCAGTTGCTGATTAAAAAGGGGTGTTACTTCACCCAGCCTGTCAATGGTTTTGTTTAACTAGGTACTTTGGCTGGTTAGAGTAGGTTAGAGTTAGTTTTCAGCAAATAAGTGTGTTCCGCACATTTACTTTTAGTAGTTTTTGCTTTCCCTAAGTGCTATTGTGCATGTTATATTGGCCATCAGGGCTTGTTAGTTTTCTTTCAGTTCTGTTTTGTTTCTTTTGCTACTGTTTGGAGTGTTGTTGTTCAAGTTTCTGAGTTTCAAGAAGGGGCTGAATTGACTTTGTGCCCACTGAATTTTTTTAAGGCCACTGATCTATGCCTAGTAGGCAAGCATATAGCGGAAATCACCAAAATGTTTCCAATTTTTTGCCATAGCTCGATTGTTAGAGCTAGCTGAACATTATTATATCATGAGGTGAAATTGTAGATTATGTTTAAGTATTGTTCGCATCTTTTATCATTGTTTGTTAAGTGATGGTTGTGCATTAAAAGGAAGAAATCAGAATTTCAGAGTGCTATTCAGATATTCCATAATTAAATGAAGTACATAACTAAGCAAATAAGCAACGGAGCATCTTAAATGCTTTCATTTATTTCATGAAAAGATTCATATTTACATAGCTTCATTTGATTGTAAGAATCAAAATGATATTACAACATTTGCATTGGAATGCATTTTCTTTTCAAATGAAAAGCATAAATTGAAACCAAATGTCTGCACAAGCCGTGGATGTGACTGTCATAATGTATCACTAATGGCACACTACACTATTGAAGATGCAAGAAAGAAAATCACATAAGTAAACGGCATAATCATCATTGCCTATTTTGGGGGTTGACGATGAATGGTGCACCTTTGTCTTCTCAAATTTCGTCGACCTATAAGAGAAAAGAGGGGATGTCAGTGGCTCCGATTATGAAGTAACCTATATGATTCACCCAAAATAGTGTTGCCTACTATTAATCATACATTGAAGCAATCAGAAGTACCGAAGAAATGGGCTAAAAGGGAAAAACATCAACACGATCATCATTCAAGCAATCAGAAGTAGTGAGAGGGAGTGCGAGAGAGTGGGAGTAGGAGAGAGAGGAGTGTGAGTGAAATACTTAAGAGAGGAAGAAGGTGTGGGAGGGAGTTCAACCTGAGAGTGGGAGAGAAAGAGGGGGTGGAGTGAGAGGGACTTATCTAGGTAGGGTGGGAGTGTCACGTCTCATACTTTGATGCTATTTTGACCATGACTTACTTTGATGCTATTTTGACCATGACTTATTTTGATGATGTTTGACCATGACTTTATGGGATTTAATATACGAATTATGATACGTGTTAGAGCAATATAATATACTACAATGCTTTGGTGTATGGAAATGTAGAAAAATAATTGTTTTCTTTCAGAATTATGAGTGCATTTTATATAAATAGGAATGTTGATTTAATTATTGTTTAAAATTTATATTACTATATTGGTTACTAATACATTTTCATTTTTGCACGCCTGAGTGCATTTGAGTTGCAGGTGATCGAAGGCCAAGAGTGTGATTGAGGAAAAGAAGGTTAGCTTCCCGACAGGGTAAAAGAGGAGAAGCTCTCGATTACGCACACACCACTTAAAATCATGTAGCTGCATTAGGTCATGTCTGTTTTTCAATATGATTGTGTGAAATTGATTAGCATAGAAAAATTAAAATATAGTTTAATTAACCTTAAAAATTGTGAAAAGAATATGGTTTATTCTATTTTAATTTATCCCATTTATATTTGTGCAATAAAAAGGAAAAATCTGATTTTAAAAGAAATATGATATATATAGGAAATTAAATAAATAAAACAAAAAAAATAATAAAGTAGAATATTATGTTTGCATATAATGAAATAATTGGTTTGTATAAAGGGGAGATATTTCTATTTGCATATGGTTATTTTTCCAAAATAAAAAGGAATGAACAGCCCGAGAGAACTTTGGGGCTCTAGAAATTTTTTCTTAAAACCAACAATGTTGTTGGCATGTGGCAATCGTTAGAATTTGCATGAGAAATTCATCTGTCATCTGGAAATACTCTACATGATCCTCGAAAAGAGGAATAAAGCTTTAAGAGAGAAATGAGAACATTCATTCAAACATATCCGAGAGCTCTGGAAAAGAGGTGACAAGAAGGTATTACTAAGCATCTGCACTGGAGAAAAATTGCCAGGTTCTTTTCATGCTTTGCCTTCATTTAATTTGAAATTGCAGTAAGGAAATTCAAGAAATGAAATGCATCATTCCATGAAATGATTACAGATAACTGAGAAATCTTTTCCAATTTCGTTTTTGAATCAGGGTAATAGTTTACTTCTCATTGTTGCAATATAGAATACCCAATCTTTTCTTCCAAATTAGGGTTACATTCTGTTGAAAAAAAAGCTGCAATTTATTAAACTGCTTCCAATTATAACTGGGAATATACATAAACATATATATATGCATATAATTTTCTGCATAAAACTCTGTCATCTGAAATAAATTCAAAATGCCTTTGAGGTAAATTCGAATGCAGTATATACTGGACAAAATGTCTTCTTTTTGAAATTGTTATACATAGGAATAAGGAAGGGATTTAATCCCTTGTCCTCCCCATGGGAAGGACGCGGCACTGTGGGAGGCTCGCGCCCTCCACAGGCCGCGACCTGTGGAGGAGGTGTGAGCCCCTCATAGCCCGCCCCCTCCCCATGGGAGGGGCAAGGGCTTCCTGCGCCCTTATGTTGCTCAACGCCAATAAGAAAACTCTGAAAAATGTCATATTCTTTGTGCACGGACAGTGAACTTTTGAACAGTTTTAAAAACCAGTATTTCTTTCTTCAAAACTACATGCAGCTGTATATGAATTTTTACACACACACACACACACACACACATATATATACATATACACTTACCTGTATATGTATACATATATATATATAGATATCCATGCATATATATACCAAAATGCAAGCTGAAACAGGAAAACCATTTCCAGAAAGTGACATGAACTCTATTAAATATACACAAATATCTCAGAAATGTTAAACCTGGAACAAGAACAAAAATGTCTCTGAGAAACCATGTAAACTGAAAACCTTCTTGATTACTTTGTCATATACTTACATACAGAAGTACAATCCTGAGTAAAGGAATACAACATAAAATTTTGAATGCAAGATTATCTTTCAAACCTCTGATATTCTGAATAAATTGCATTGTTTCAGTATAATATTAATACTCTGAAACCTGTATTAAAATTGGGAATTACACTATCAGTCAACCTGAACTTGGAAAGAATAGAAGTACATACTGAAATCAGAAAACACTGTTTCATTCAAACAAATTAATTAAAACTTTCTTTCTATTAGTGCACTGAAAAGTATTATGACATACATGTTCTTCTTTAAAAATAGAGCCTTTATCCAAATCAGAAAAGGATTACTTAAAAAAGAGTAAACGAAATCTTACTACTGAATTTACAATTTTTCTTTCAAAGGATGTTCTGAAATTCACATTTGAAATTCTTTTAGAATTAATTGAATGTATGAAACATGAAAGTAAATGCACAACTTTATGCTTTGGTATTTATTCATACTTTACTTGTGGTAACTTCCGGGACAAGGTGCCGAAGGTGGACCAATAGAGATGGTAGTATTACCTTTTCTAAACTACCATTTACTTGTATTACTTATGCTTGGCCAAGCACTTGTACCATTGAAATAGATGGGTTTGTTTTAAAAGCCTAGAAACATATATGTATTTGAGTCTCTGCCACCTCCTGTTGCAAGAAATGTGTTTATTTCTCATGTTAGAAATGCATATAGGCATCAGGCACGCATCGAGAGTTCCCTCCTATTTTATTGTTTCGGGTTGCTAGGCTCCTTTATGCAGGGCCGGGGATTCCTTCGAGTTAGGAAGGAACCCGAGGAAGTCATGGACTTTGTGGTTGGGTGGAAAAAGCGCCTGAATCACACTCTTGGCCCAAGCTCGCAAGCAGACCGATGGTGTCACAGCGGTTGGTGGTTCCGAGTTTTATTTGCTATTGATGTACTTGTGTATTATTCAGTATTGGCTTGTGAAGTCCATTGTAAATGTATATATGTATTTGACATTCTTTGTTGAAACTTTGAAATAGAAGTATGATTTGAAAGTATCTAATGTAACATTGATTTGGGGAATTAAAGTTTTATAACTTAGTATAGAAAAGATGTTTCTATTGGAATTGTTGATTTCTTCCAAGTATGATTGAATATATGTATATGAGAAAAGTATTTGAAATACTTATGCTTTGTATAATCTTGATACATTACATTGATATTGATATTATACATGAAATGCAATTTAAATTCTCTTTTATTAAGCTCATTTGGAAGTGTTAGGTACAATGTTGATTACTTGGAAATATTTTTATACTGATTTGAACGGATTGAAAACACTCTTAATTTTCCGAGCGCTACATCTTGGTATTAGAGTAGCAAGGTTCAACTCTAGGACCTATGCCTAACTACGTATGACGTTGTGTCTTAATCAGGGTGACATAAAATGGAAAATAGAGTGTACCAGTGAATTGGTGGATCTCATGGAGGTCCCAATGATAAACTAGATCAAATTTTGGCCTTGCTGCAAAGTCAGGGGGCTAGAATTGAAGAATTAGAACAAGGGAGGCGAGATGGCCATCAAGGATTAAACACAAATGAAACTGATGGAGAAACAAATGTTGAACCACCTAGAAAAGAGGAAAATCTAAATAGGGTGGTTGAGGAGTTGGGAAAAGACCTAAAGAAGGTCGCTCCTTCGAAGTTTGATGGGAAAACCTTTGGAGATGGGGAAAAAGCTTGGGTTATAGAAATGGAGAGGTATTTCGCCCTACGAAATTTATCAGATGAAACAAAGGCTGAATGGGGTTCATATCAACTCACCGGTGAGGCTACTACTTGGTGGGAAAATGAAAGGGCAGATAAGCAGTTTATGCATGGGAAGGTAACTTGGGATAAGTTCCTACAACTATTTAGGAAGAGGTGGTTACCACAGTCTCATTTTGATAAGAAAATGATAGAATTTCAGGTACTTATACAGGGTGGCATGACAGTGACTCAATATTGGGAGAAATTCTCTCACTTGCTTAAGTACGCACCCCAATACCAACATGATGAGAGATTTCGAGTTCAAAAATTTATTTTGGGGCTTAGACCTCAAATTGGAAATGAAATAGATCTGCATAATCTAGCCACCATGGATGAAGTTTTTGATTTAGAAATCAAACAGGAACACAAGTTGCAACAAGCTACTATCTACAAGAAGAGCAGGGAAGCCAAGTATGGCAATAAGAAATTCCAAGGGAATCGTCAAGGTAATAGCAATCAGGGTGGTCAGAGCAAACAGGACAGTCAAGGGAATGAAAATAGGCAAATCAGAAATTTGAAGAGGGATGGTAGTCCTCAGGACCGCAACGAAGGAACCAGGAACAATAACAACAAGAGGGGCAACTACAATAAAAGGAATGATAATAACAGGAGAGATTTTTCTGAAAAGCCCAAAGCACCTCATGGAGGCTGTTATACCTGTGGTGGCAAGCATTACGCCAGTGTGTGCCCTCAAAGAAATAACAAACAAAATAACCAGAATCAACATCATATTCATGCAGCGGTTGACAATCGCCAAGCAGATTATCAAGCAACTCCCATCCAGTTATCGAGTAAATTATTTGGATGCCCTGTTTCTATTCTGATTGATACTGGTGCTACTGATAGTTTTATAGATCCTCATATTTTGACTAAGTTATTAGTTAGACCAAGTTTTATGGCAAATTCTTAGAAAGTTCAATATGGAAACCGGGTAGAGAAGAAGGTAGAGCAATGCATGTATTTCAGCAAACTTGAACTCCCTAACCTTCAGACGCAGGTGAACTTGTATGTTGCACCATTAGGGTCTTACGATGTGATATTAGGGATAAATTGGCTCTCTGAACATAAGGCTCTTGTGGATTGTGAAGAGAAGTCAATTAAGTGTCTTGACGATCGAGGAAACCAAGTGGAGCTTTGTGGTATTAAAAAGCCTTTAGAGCTTAGGCAAGTCTTCGCCATGCAGTTGAAAAAGGAAAGTCGAAAGGGATGCACTATCTTTGCAATAAAGGTCAAGGACCTTGATGAGAAAGAATCCTCAATTAATGATCATCCCATTCTGAAAGAATTTGAGGATGTTTTTCCTACTGAGCTGACTGAGCTTCCGCCTAGGCGTGTGTTTGATTTTTCTATTGATCTGATTCCAGGAGCAGAACCTCAGTCTAAGGCTCCTTACAGGATGAATACAACAGAATTATTTGAGCTTAAGGTCCAACTAGAAGAATTATTGAAGCAGGGTCTTATTAGGCCAAGCGTGTCACCTTGGGGAGCACCAGTCATCTTCGTGAAAAAGAAGGATGGTACCTTGAGGTTGTGCATTGACTATAGAATGCTTAACAAGGTCACTATCAAGACTAAATACATGCTCCCCCGCATCAATGATTTGTTTGATCAGCTAAAAGATGCCAAGGTATTCTCAAAAATTGATTTAAGATCAGGATACCACCAGTTGAGACTGAAGGAAGAATACATTCACAAAACTGCCTTCAGAACAAGGTATGGGCACTATGAGTTTACTGTACTACCATTTGGGCTAAGTAATGCTCCTGCAGCTTTTATGAACTTGATGAATAGTGTCTTCCAAGATTGTTTGGATAATTTTGTCCTAATTTTTCTTGACGATATCTTGATCTATTCTAAGTCAGAGGAAGAACATAAGAAGCATTCGAGGATTATGTTGCAGCGTCTGAGGGAACATAAGCTGTATGGGAAGATGTCTAAATGTACTTTCTTCCAATCCAAAGTGCATTATTTAGGTCATGTGATTTCAGCGGAAGGGGTAAGATTGGACCCAGAGAAGATTAAGGCAATTATGGATTGGCTAGCACCGCAAAATGTCTCTGAAGTTCGAAGTTTCATGGGACTTGCAGGATACTATAGGAAGTTTGTTCAGGGGTTCTCAACAATTACAGCACCCATCACTGCACTACAGAAGAAGGAAAAGAAGTTTGAATGGAGTGATAAATGTGAGGAAGCCTTTCAGCTGCTTAAGAAGAAACTCACTACTGCACCCATCCTAGTTATGCCAGATCCGAATGGCCATTTTATAGTTATTACTGATGCATCAGGGGAAGGGGTAGGAGTAGTTCTTATGCAAGAAGGGCAAGTGGTAGCTTATGAATCAAGGAAGTTAAAACAGCATGAATTAAATTATGCACCACATGACTTAGAATTGGCAGCCATAGTCCATGCTTTACAAATGTGGAGACATTATCTCTTGGGAAAGCCTTTCGAACTTAAGATAGACCATGCAGGATTGAGATATATCTTCACTCAACCTAATCTCAATGCCCGACAAAGGCGATGGCTGGAATTCCTGAGTGAGTATGATTTTGGGATTGAATATATTAAAGGTAAGGAAAACAGAGTGGCTGATGCCCTGAGTAGAAGGAGGCAACTTGCAGCCATGGTTACCATAAAATCAGATTTTAGGCAACAAGTAGTGCAATCCTCCTTTGGGGATGAACATTATGAAAAGGTGAAACAAGCCCTCGGGGTAAATCCTTCTGAACGTCGATATGAGGGTTATATATTAGAATCAGATGGACTTTTGAGATACCAGGGACGAATGTACATTCCTAGTTCTGCAAACTTGAGAGAGTTGGTGCTAGATGAGTTCCACAACGCTCCATACTCAGGACATCTCAGTATTACAAAAATGATTGAAGGACTTAGGCCACTGTACTTCTGGCCAGGACTTAAAAGGGATATTTCGTCCCATGTAGCCCGATGCTTGGAATGCCAGCAAGTCAAAGCTGAGCATGTACATCTGGCAGGACTCTTATATCCTCACAGGGTACCAGAGTATAAATGGCAGGTTATCACTATGGATTTTATACAGGGGTTACCAATGTCTAAAAACAGACATGATACCATCTTGGTTGTGGTGGATAAATTGACAAAGGTTTCTCATTTCATTCCTGGAAATCTCAAAGATGGATCAATGGTTTTAGCAAGAAAATTTGTTCAGGAAATCTTTCGGTTGCATGGAGTGCCAGAGACGATCATCTCAGATCGAGACACTCGAATGACTTCTAGCTTTTGGATCACATTAAACTCTTCCCTCAGAACTAAATTAAATTTCAGTTCCGCATATCATCCTCAGACCGATGGTCAGACAGAGAGGGTGAACCAGGTAGTAGAAGATCTCCTCCGCATGTACTGTATGGAACAGCAATATAAGTGGGAGGAGTATTTGCCTTTGGTGGATTTTGCTTACAACAACTCCTACCATTCTTCTTTGGGCATGGCACCTTTTGAAGCCCTTTATGGACGTAAATGTCGAACACCCATTAGTTGTGAGAGATTAGAAGACAGGGTGTTGATTGGCCCTGAGATGCTCAGAGAAATGGAAGACCAAATGAAAATCATTAAGGAAAAATTGAAGCAGGTTGCAGATAGACAGAAAAGTCTAGCAGATAAGAACCGGAGCTTTAGGCAGTTCTTTGCAGGGGATAAGGTCTTTTTGAGGGTTCGGCGGCATAAGAGTTCAATCTCTTTCGGCAAGAACTCTAAGTTGGCTCCTAGGTTTGTTGGCCCTTTTGATGTTTTGGAGGTGGTGAATCCAGTTGCTTACAGGCTTGCTCTGCCACCAGCTCTATCCCGGATACATAATGTATTTCATGTTTCAGTACTTAAGCCTTACCATCCAAATATTGCTCATATCCTTGATTGGCGTGCATTACAGGTCTAGGACCCAGGGATGATACAGGTGGAACCTGTCAGGATTTTGGAAAAATGCAATGTTAAGTTGCGTAATAGAAACATTATGCAATATAGGGTCCAATGGGACCAATATTCGGTGGATAATGCCACCTGGGAAAACGCTGAGGATATAGATAGAATCTTTCCTCATTTGAGACCTTAGCATACTAGTATTTTCTTTTATAGAGACTTACGAAGTACTAATATCTCAATTTTGTTATGTAACTTGCTTTTAGACATCGAGACGATGTCTCTTCCCAAGTAGGGAAGGATGTCACGTCTCATACTTTGATGCTATTTTGACCATGACTTACTTTGATGCTATTTTGACCATGACTTATTTTGATGATGTTTGACCATGACTTTATGGGATTTAATATACAAATTATGATACGTGTTAGAGCAATATAATATACTACAATGCTTTGGCATATGGAAATGTAGAAAAATAATTGTTTTGTTTCAGAATTATGAGTGCATTCTATACAAATAGGAATGTTGATTTAATTATTGTTTAAAATTTATATTACTATATTGGTTACTAATACATTTTTCGTTTTTGCACGCCTGAGTGCATTTGAGTTGCAGGTGATCGAAGGCCAAGAGTGTGATTGAGGAAAAGAAGGTTAGCTTCCCGACAAGGTAAAAGAGGAGAAGCTCTCGATTACGCACACACCACTTAAAATCATGTAGCTGCATTAGGTCATGTTTGTTTTCAATATGATTGTTTGAAATTGATTAGCATAACAAAATTAAAGTATAGTTTAATTAACCTTAAAAATTGTGAAAAGAATATGGTTTATTCTATTTTAATTTATCCCATTTATATTTGTGCAATAAAAAGGAAAAATCTGATTTTAAAAGAAATATGATATATATAGGAAATTAAATAAATAAAACAAAACAAATAATAAAGTAGAATATTATGTTTGCATATAATGAAATAATTGGTTTGTATAAAGTGGAGATATTTCTGTTTGCATATGGTTATTTTTTCCAAAATAAAAAGGAATGAACAGCCCGAGAGAACTTTGGGGCTCTGGAAAATTTTCCTTAAAACCAACAATGTTGTTGGCATGTGGCAATCGTTAGAATTTGCATGAGAAATTCATCTGTCATCTGGAAATACTCTGCATGATCCTCGAAAAGAGCAATATAGCTTTAAGAGAGAAATGAGAACATTCATTCAGACATATCTTAGAGCTCTGGAAAAGAGGCGACAAGAAGGTATTACTAGGCATCTGCACTGGAGAAAAATTGCCAGGTTCTTTTCATTCTTTGCCTTCATTTAATTTGAAATTGCAGTAAGGAAATTCAAGAAATGAAATTCATCATTCCATGAAATGATTACAGATAACTGAGAAATATTTTCCAATTTCGTTTCTGAATCTGGGTAATCGTTTACTTCTCATTATTGCAATATAGAATACCTAATCTTTTCTTCCAGATTAGGGTTGCATTCTGTTGAAAAAAAAGCTGCAATTTATTAAACTGCTTCCAATTATAACTGGGAATATACATAAACATATATATATATACATATATATATGCACAGGAATTTGAATTCCCGTGCATATATACATATATATATATATATATGCATATAATTTTCTGCATAAAACTCTATCATCTGAAATAAATTCAAAATGCCTTTGAGGTAAATTCGAATGCAGTATATACTGGATGAAATGTCTTCTTTTTGAAATTGTTATACATAGGAATAAGGAAGGGATTTAATCCCTTGTCCTCCCCATGGGAAGGACGCGGCACTATGGGAGGCTCGCGCCCTCCACAGGCCGCGGCCTGTGGAGGAGGCGCGAGCCCCTCACAGCCCGCCCCCTCCCCATGGGAGGGGCAAGGGCTTCCTGCGCCCTTGTGTTGCTCAAAGCCAGTAAGAAAACTCTGAAAAATGTCATATTTTGTGTGCACGGACAGTGAAATTTTGAACAGTTTTAGAAACCAGTACTTCTTTCTTCAAAACTACACGCAGCTGTATATGAATTTTTACACACACACACACACACACACACACATATATATATATACATATACACTTAGCTGTATATGTATACATATACACACACACACACACACACATATATATATATATATATATATATGTATACATATATATATATAGATATCCATGCATATATATACCAAAATGCAAGCTGAAACAGGAAAACCATTTCCAGAAAGTGACATGAACTCTGTTAAATATACACAAATATCTCAGAAATGTTAAACCTGGAACAAGAACAGAAATGTCTCTGAGAAACCATGTAAACTGAAAACCTTCTTGATTACTTTGTCATATACTTACATACAGAAGTACAATCCTGAGTAAAGGAATACAACATAAAATTTTGAATGCAAGATTATCTTTCAAACCTCTGATATTCTGAATAAATTGCATTGTTTCAGTATAATATTAATACTCTGAAACCTGTATTAAAATTGGGAATTACACTATCAGTCAGCCTGAACTTGGAAAGAATAGAAGTACATGCTTAAATCAGAAAACACTGTTTCATTCAAACAAATTAATTAAAACTTTCTTTCTATTAGTGCACTGAAAAGTATTATGACATACATGTTCTTCTTTAAAAATAGAGCCTTTATCCAAACCAGAAAAGGATTACTTACAAAAGAGTAAGCGAAATCTTACTACTAAAGTTACAATTTTTCTTTCAAAGGATGTTCTGAAATTCACATTTGAAATTCTTTTAGAATTAATTGAATGTATGAAACATGAAAGTAAATGCACAACTTTCTGCTTTGGTATTTATTCATACTTTACTTGTGGTAACTTCCGGGACAGGGTGCCAAAGGTGGACCAACAGAGACAGTAGTATTACCTTTTCTAAACTACCATTTACTTGTATTACTTATGATTGGCCAAGCACTTGTACCATTGAAATAGATAGGTTTGTTTTAAAAGCCTAGAAACATATATGTATTTGAGTCTCTGCCACCTCCTGTTGCAAGAAATGTGTTTATTTCTCATGTTAGAAATGCATATAGGCATCAGGCATGCATCGAGAGTTCCCTCCTGTTTTACTGTTTCGGGTTGCTAGGCTCCTTTATGCAGGGCCGGGGATTCCTTCGAGTTAGGAAGGAACTCGGGGAAGTCATGGACTTTGTGGTTGGGCAGAAAAGGCGCCTGAACCACACTCTTGGCCCCAGCTCGCAAGCAGACCGATGGTGTCACGGCGGTTGGTGGTTCTGAGTTTTATTTGCTATTGATGTACTTGTGTATTATTCAGTATTGGCTTGTGAAGTCCATTGTAAATGTATATATGTATTTGACATTCTTTGTTGAAACTTTGAAATAGAAGTATGATTTGAAAGTATCTAATGTAACATTGATTTGGGGAATTAAAGTTTTATAACTTAGCATAGAAAAGATGTTTCTATTGGAATTGTTGATTTCTTCCAAGTATGATTGAATATATGTATATGAGAAAAGTCTTTGAAATACTTATGCTTTGTATAATCTTGATACATTACATTGATATTGATATTATACATGAAATGCAATTTAAATTCTCTTTTATTAAGCTCATTTAGAAGTGTTAGGTACAATGTTGATTACTTGGAAATCTTTGTATACTGATTTAAACGGATTAAAAACACTCTTAATTTTCTGAGCGCTACAGGGAGAGATAGATAAAGAGAGATAGTTACCTAGGTAGGTTTCCAGAGGGAGAGACCTGAGAGAGAGAGAGAGAGAGAGATTCTGGAGAGAGGGAGAGGGGGTGGAAGTGAGAGCTTAAGAGAGAGGGAGTGGGAGAGAATAGGTTGGAGTGAGAGGCACTTAGCTAGGTAGGGTGGGAGGGATAGAGGGAGGGAGAGAGAGAGGGGGGAGAGAGATAGGGGTGAGTGATTGAGTGAGTGATTGAGTGAGTGAGTGAGAGAGAGAGAGAGAATTGAGGGTATAGGGTTGAGGACCTATAGGGTTGAGGGTAGAGGGTAGAGGGTTTAAGGGTTTTTGGTTGATGGTTTATGGTTGAGGGTAGAGGGTTTAGGGTTTAGGGTTGAGTGTTTAAGGGTTTAGGGTTGAGGTATTAGGGTAGAGAGGGAGGGATGAATGGATAGAGAGATGGAGGGAGATCTAAGATAAAGAGAAGGAGAGAAGAGGATGGATGGATAAAGATATATGAAGGTTGAGGATCCAATGTATAGGGTAGAGGGTTGAGAATTGAGGGTATAGGGTTGGCGACCTATAGGGTTGATGGTTTATGGTATTGGGTTGAGGGTAGAGGGTTTAAGGGTTTAGGGTGCAAGGGTTTAGGGTTGATGGTTTAGGGTGTAGGGTAGAGGGTATAAGGTTTAAGGGTAGAGAGTAGAGGGGAGAGAGATAGGATTGAGTGAGTGAGCGAGAGAGAGTTGAGAGAGGGAGAGGGGGTAGGAGGGAGAGAATTGAGAGAGAGAGAGAGGGAGGCAATGGGAGAGAGATAGAGGGTAGAGGATAGATGGTATAAGTGTTAAGGATAAAGGGTAGAGGGAGAGAGATATAGGGAGTGAGAGAGATGGTTGAGAGAGGGAGAG
>VDFB02253227.1:413142-454919 GCA_007258455.2 Sequoia sempervirens | reverse complement strand
TAATGGTTAAGGGTAGAGGGTAGAGAGACATAATTAGGGTATAAGGGGAGAGGGGAGAGATAGAATTAGAGTAGAGGGTATAGACAAAGAGAAAATAAATCTATAAAAAAAACCAACTTTCTCATAATGGGAGCGCATTTTAAAGAAGTAAAGACATGATTGTTTTAGGAAGAAATAACACGCTCACATTATAACCCAAGCATGTTATAACAAGAGCACATTATAATGTGAGTGCATTTTGTCTTGCTCTAAAAACAGTAAAAATACTCAATATACCCATGATCTCATCCCACATTCTACATATTCTCCTAGTTTTGCGCATGCTCCAACAAAAAGTAGCTTTTTGATGATGTTGTGAAGTGTGCATGCATGCTTTTTAGATTCCACCACCTTTTTCATGATCTTTCCACCACCTTTGCATGAAATAGCAGAGTTTTCATGTTGAAAGGCATATAATATCAATTCAAGTTTGAATTCCAATGATAACTAATATACAATTGAAGTTTGGAGGGGAACAAACTTTTGAAAAAGTTAAATTGTTGAGAAGTTTGAGGAAATAAGAAGAAAAGGCTACATAATTGGGTAGAACTCCTCCATTTGAAACTCTAATTTTTTAGGTATGTGAAGTCTTTACACATTTTCTTTCATTCTATTATGGCTTGCTTTCATTTTTGTTGTTTTGCATATTCCATGTTGATCATTGTTTGTTTGTCATGTGAGAACCTTAGGTTGTCAATGGACATTTTAAATTACACAATTCTATACACTTTCCAATTACATTTTTAAACCACATCTCTTTGAGGCATTTTTTTATTTAACAATTGAAATACTTTGTGTATGCTTCCAAAGCTTTCATTGAGGTATTTTTTCAAACAATTATACAAAACAGCTGATTGCCTTGTCTATGCTACCAAATTTTCCATACATGTCTCTAAGAAATTGGAATATGCTCCTGATGCAATAGGGGGGGGGCATAACACACAAACACACAACTCTAATCTGCAAACACAATTTTCAATTTATAATTTCATCAAGACCTCTTCATTCAGCAAATTCACACTGTTCCTTGTAGCATATCAAAGTCACTCAATCGAGTATAATTCCACTCACACAACCTTTCAACTCACAACACAACACACATCAGGGACCCATTACAAACCTTTCAACTTATCCAACAATCACCAATGCTTGTTTTGTACCAAATTGCACAAATCAGATTTTCTACGCTTTTAAGGTTCCAAATTAACCCACTTTTACAAAGGGACCACCTTCAAAACTTGTCCAAATCTCTTCAAACCTTGGGGAAGAACTTTATATCTGTCAAAACTTCAAATTCTAGCATTATACTATAGAGATTCAATCATTTACCACCCAAACCATAAAACCCTCTCCCTAGGCTTAGAAACCCTAGGTTTTATTGAAAGTAGCACTTGCCAAACACTCAAAACTTGACAACTATTCAAACAAGCCTAAAATTCCCTGATCATGCTCAATCTAACATAAAATAATGTTTCCCAACTCAGAAACTCAATTTCACTCACCAAAACCTCATTTTTCTTAAGGAAAACTTAACATTTCCTCATAGGGTTTCACACCCAATCCACTTCTAGACCTCCCTTGCTCTAGTTCAATATTCCTCAACCAAAAACATATTTTTTCCTGTACATTCCACTAAGTTACAAGCCTTATAGTAGGTGGGATGGAGTTAATACATGTTTGAGGTTTACAAACTTACAAGAAACCCTATTTCAGCCAGTTAGAGAAATCTAAAGATAAATGACACAAAACTTAATGGAAGAAACTCAAAAAAGATTAAAATGAGAGAAGAAACAATATACTATGCTATTCCACAATAAAATGAATCAAAAATATGTTGTATGGCCTGTACCAACTACTGCTATACTAGGAAATACAAAAAAAAGGAGAAATTCTTAGTTTTATTGTTCAAATTCTTCTTTCCAATCCAAGGATCATCCTCCATTCGAGTTTCTCATGGCCTTTTATAATTTTTCCCTCTAAAAAAAACCACTTCAATGTCCAAAATTAACATTTGAATGAGGTGACCATTGGTCTCCCTCTTTAATACACTTTTACAACCCTTCACTATTTGACAATTTGGCAACTTAGCACTTTTTGCACATTTTAAAAATTCTACTACCTAGACCCCTAAATACTATAAAAAAATGACCAATTACGTCACCACATGGTCTTATAGACCTTATTAATACAAAATTCCTCCAAAACTATAATCTAGACCTTATGACCTTTAATGGATTAACAACTTTAAATGGTGCTCCTGCACCAAAACCTCCCACATTGATAGCACTGATTTAAACTATTTTTGTTTTCATCTCTATTTCTAAATTACCTCATCAGTAAAGCTACCTCATCACCTTTGTTTTCATATATTTTAAATGTTTCCTTGATTAGTCTACCTACAAGGGATTCTAACCCTTCTCTCCATTGTTCTAAGACTCTTTATTCAAGGATAAGTTAGCAAAATGGGAAACTGCTGCACAACCAAGGCTTCTAACATCTTGATTTCAATCTACACAAACTCAAAAGAACAAAAAATGTTATTTCCTCCAAATTTTATATACATTTCCCCTGTCAAACCTCACCATTTCACTCAAAAAAGCATATTTTCACCACTAGGGCATCATGCCCAAATGCTCAAACAACTTCCCCTGCTTTTGGGACTCATTCAAACATCTATCCCTAACATTTCAGACCTATCCCACCTAGTTACAGAAATTATAGAGGGTGGGATAGGTTTTATTTCATTGTGGACAACTAAAAACCGTTAAAACAAATACTTTTTGAAATGACAACCACAAACACTTTTTGAAATGACAATTTTTCATATTTTGTAAAAAAAATCAATTTTTAACTCTCCAACCTCCTACAGGATGATTGTAAGTATTTTTTATGAAGCATTGAATGAAATATATTTCATTTATTTTAATGGATACATTTTTGAGGAAATAATATTCATCTCATTACCATGCTACAGGTAAAATTATCCGTCATGCCAAAGAAACAAACAAGGAAAAAACTAATAGACGAACAACTCCAAACCTTCAAAGAAAAGGAGAAAGAATGGTTGAGGGAATTATTGTGAAAAGAAGAAATTGGAAACGATTGAAAAAAAAAGCCAACTGAAGAGGAAACTCAAGCGTAAAAAAGAGAACACAAATTGGTAGAACAAAGGGCACGAATGCGAAAGTGTCATGCTAGGATAGATTCAGATATCGTAGTTGGAGACACACCCTCTACCACAAGTGAATATGAAGGGACACCATTAAGCACAAGCGAATATGGAGGGACACCATCTACCACAAGTGAATATGGTCAGACACCATCCATCGCATCTCAAGTTGAGAGTACATCATCACTCGAATTTGATGAAGAAGGTATGGCATCATCCCCACGTGAACCTCAAGGTATGTCTTCTACTCCACCCTCAATCAAAGGTACGCAATCTAGCCCACCTCAATTAAATATTGATGAAATTGCTAATGTTGAGATGTATGTACCTAGGAGAAAACCTCCAATAATTTTGCATAGAAAGCCAAAGTATTTGATTAATATTGATGAGGATATTGTGTAGCACATGGAAGGTAAGATTCCAAAACACACTTGTAGAAGATATGTTTATAAGATTTGGCAAATATTCTTTGAAAGGATAAATGAGACCACAAGATGTCAACTATTTGTTGAAACGATGCGGGGTTTAAAGTATAGAAACATTATGAAGACTCTAGGGTTGAGAACATCAAATGCATCAAGTAAAAATACTATTGTGAAGAATCTAATGAATGCTTATGAGAGTGTGGGTAAGACCTCATGCTCAAAGGATAGTAATATCACCAAATGTGTCATTACATCGACTTTGGTAAGCTATCAAACAAAGAGAGCTCATCTCATTAAAAACACAAGTGAAGAAATGAGAATTAGTAGAAAAACTTTATCAAAATCTATTCAAAGGTGGCAAAGAATTGAGGGCACCGATTCAAAAGAATTATGACCATTCTCGAGGAGATTGCCACAAAAAGATAAAAAAGTTGTTGAAGCATTGAGAAAACTAATTGAAGAGTATTGGAAGAATAATACAAGGCCATCTTTGAATAAAAAGTATGTCGTAAGAAGGAGAATCAGTAGTCTGAACCGTGAGCCACATCCAAAGCATTTTTTGGATACAACTCAAACCCAATTTTTCCATAAATTTCAAAATGATTATCCTCAAATTAGTATTTCTCAAAGATTTTTGAAATGCTTAAACCTTTTTATGTCAAGATAAATCACACACGCACTACTTGTTGTTATAGACTACATATTGAATTTTCTAACCATTATGATGTTTATCATTCTATATGTTTAGATTTGCATACTAACGATGTTTTGCAGGATTGTGGCATAGAAGCCCTACCAAAATCTTCAAGAGAATTCTTATCAAAAAATTTATGTGAAATAGAGGATGGCCAAATATTCTACAGGACAACATGCTTGGATGGTTCATGTGAGTGTTGCGGTGGCTTGCAATGAATGCCAACATGTCAACATATGGAAAGCACAGATGAGGTGGGACATAAACTAGTAGAGTCCAAGAAGTATAAAATAGTGGAATATGTTACAAAAGATGAGTCTAAATAAAAAAGGTGTGATTTGGTTATTCAGAAGATTCTAGTACATCAGTTTATGTTCATTTTTTGTGAAAATATAGTGTATGAGTATGTAAGGCATACCCATAGAGCTTGATGGCTGGACATGCAATTCAAGCTATGCAAGGACATCTTTTCAATTGGAAACATAGTATTAGTGGTTGACTTTGCAGAGAACTACACTCTATAACCACAACGTGAGGTGCAGTCACAGTATTACAACTCCACATAGGTTTTGATATTTGTGCACATAGAATTCATTCATGTAGCTAATAGTATAGAGGACCAAAGGAAGGTATTGAGGGAGTATCACTTTTATATTAGTGATGATCACACGCATTCTCCAAAGTTCATGCAAGGTTTCTTCCAGATGTTTGAAAGTGATTTGGCTCAGAGGGGCAGAACATACGGTCGACATATAATTGGTTAGATAACTGTGCAACACAGTTCAAGAACACACGCATATTCTATTGGTTGTGTAAGATGCATCTCACTACAGATGTTCAACATATGTGGAAACTTTTTGAGGTCGGGCATGCAAAGGGGGTGCATGATGGTGCAAGAGCATGCGTGGAAAGAGCATTAGCACGAGAAGAGTTAAAATATAAAGATAGTGCAAAGTTGATAGATGCAAGATCAATCATCGAGTAGTGTAATGCTTCGATGGGTCCAAGTAATGAAGGTACGTCTTCAGTTTGTAGATTTTTTTGGTTGATGGATGATACTAACATTGCACCATATGAGGATTGTTGTACACTAACAGGTGATCAGCTCGAAATATGCTCATAATTTTAGTATCATGATGTATTTTTAATACTAATGGTTGTTTTAACTCTTTGATTAAAGATTTTTTATCTAAATTCAGGTAGTATCATGTAGCAATACATTCCTATATTCCTGTAGCTTAACATCTCTATGTGTTTGTATTAATTACCCTGTTTGACCTCTCGAATGACTGATATAATGCATGTGGTTTTTGGATAATGAAATGGATTTAATATGTGATTGATGAATGTGTATCGTGTTATTTGCAATGTGTGCTTTGTTTCGCTTTTGTCACCATTTGCATCGCAGGTTGTTGAAGGGAGCCTGAACAAGTCAAGCACAGTGGATCTCGGCCCTGCAGTAAAGTCCATTTCCAGCACAACATCGAAGAAGTTGTTCCAGCAAACACTCTCTGACCAGGTCGTTGGGAGGAAATCTAAATGATCATTAATCTAGGAAGAGTGGAATACTAAATTCTTTCTAAATCATGTTGAATAAATATGTATTCATTTATGAGAAGTTTGTTCCTCAGTTTCTGGATGCACTTATGTCCATGTCTTTCTCTGTTAGAGTTAGGTAGTTAGTTGCTTTTCTAATATAAATAAGTGTTCCTCCTGCATGAGTGAGTGACAGAGAGTGTAAAATTTAGTATTATAATGAGAAACAATTTTTTGTGTTAGTTTTCTTATAAGTAGAGCAATCAATGTATAAGATTCCAAGTTTATGAATAAAAGCTGATGAAGTTTTGAGTTCAATTCTTGCATAACTGGTTGATGCTTTCTAAGGGGGCCCACTTAATAAGTATATGTAGTTAGTTAGTTGTTTATCTTCTGTTGATTACAAGTTAGATTTCATTCTGTAGTTAGTTAGTTGTTTATCGAGTAGTATCCTGTAGCAATACATTCCTATATTCCTGCAGCTTAACATCTCTATGTGTCTGTATTAATTACCTTGTTTGACCTCCCAAATGACTAATATAATGCATGTGGTTTTTGGATAATGAAATGGATTTAATATGTGATTAATGAATGTGTATCGTGTTATTTGCCACGTGTGCTTTCTTTTGATTTTGTTGCCATGTGCATCACAGGTTGTTGAAAGGAGCATGAACGAGTCAAGCATAGCGGATCTCGGCCCTACAATAAAGTCTATTTCCAGCATGGCATCAAGGAAGTTGTTATAGTAAAGACTCTCTGACCAGGTCATTGGGAGGAAATCTAAATGATCATTAATCTAGGAAGAGTGGAATACTAAATTCTCTTTGAATCATGTTGAACAGATATGTCTTCATTTATGAGAAGTCTTTTTCTCAGTTTCTGGATGCACTTATGTCCACGTCTTTCTCTGTTAGAGTTAGGTAGTTATTTTCTTTTCTAATATAAATAAATGTTCCTCCTGCATGAGTGAGCAACAAAGTGTGTAAAAGTTAGTATTATAATGAGAAACAGTGTTTTGTGTTAGTTTTCTTATACACAAAGCAATTAATGTATATGATTCCAAGTTTATGAATAAAAGTTGATGAAGTTTTGAGTTTAATTCTTGCATAACTGGTTGATGCTTGCTAAGGGGGCCCACTTAGTAAGTATCTATAGTTAGTTAGTTGTTTATCTTCTGTTGATTATAAGTTAGATTTCATTCATGAAAGTTTCAACGCAAACTCAGTCTTATATTGTTGCTGCAACATCGGGAATTCATCCCTGTGTTTGTTCCTGTAGCATAAGGCCAATTCATAGTTTGTCTCTTAGTAACAGTCATTATGATTTCTGCTTTGATTAAGTTATGCTTAAGTTAAGAAGACTTTACGTTACATTCTTGCAACATAAGTAGAATTCCTTCAAAGCATTTATTTCTTATAAATTATGACTGAAACTGGTTCTTAGTGCACATACAGTGCCGCTCCATTTCAAGTATACGTTCCCTGTTTTGACAATGTAAATGAATGACCATAAGAAGATGTTAATCAGCTGCTAGAATGTCCAATTCCCAGGTTAGGATTTTCTATGACTTTTATATCCTTTTGTGGAATTGATCATTTTTGGCATCATTGCCGGGGATGGTGTCAAGATAAGAATCTATCATAGTCATTGTTAGTGGTAGTTTAGTGTGTTTATTCAAAAAAATTCAAATTCTGTTAATTCTATTGCATGCATAGAAGAAGAGACGCTCTGGGAAGATTCCTCCCTAACTTTCCATTCATTGACAACAATTTTGAACCAGCCTATAATCTATTTGAGGAAGGAGGAGACCAAGATATCAATCCATTTGTTGAAAACCTACTTGTTGAATTTCCATTTGACCCAACTAATAAAGAACCTCAAGAAAATCCATTTACTTTGATACTCCATCAAGCAACTATGGAACGTAATCCACCTAATCGACCTCCTTCTTTTGAATTCCCCATCATTGCTCAGCAAGATAATGATAACCTTAAAAATATTCCTTCTTCATTACTTCCCAAGTTCTATGGACTAGTTACAGAGGACCCAAAAACTTTCTTATTTGAGCTTGATATCCTCTGTCATAGCTATGATTATACTTCAAATACTTACAAGCTGAAGTTGTTTCATGCTACTTTGAAGGAGGAAGCTCTTAGATGGTTTATGAGTTTGGGAAGAGGTACTGTTGATAGTTGGGCAGCCATGCAAATAAAATTTCTTGAGAAATACAAGGAATATTGTAAGAGTGGTAGTAAGGGTGATGATATATTCAGAATTCAACAAAAGGAGGATGAAAGCCTAAAAGAGTATATCTCAAGATTTTTGTTTTTCCCTGAAAAATAATTCAGACCATACTCTCAATGAAGAATCTCAGAAAATACTTTTTCTAAGGGGAATCAGTTATACCTATATAGATGCCCTAGATCTGATGGGAGGAGGAGATATAACCCAACTTCCTTGGGATGATATCAAGAAAATATGTCTCAACTACTCTAGAACAATTGTTAAGAAGGGTAGAGGTCATCAAGCCATAGTGGGAAAGTCTTCTACTAATGGAGTTTCACGAATGGAGATCACACATTTGCTATTTGATTTCAAGCAGGATATCATAAACAATGTGGCTACACAGTTAGATACTATGCAAGCTCAGAAGAAACGTGAAGAAGCTGAAGCAATCTTGGCTGAGTTCTGTCCACATTGCAAACAAAATAAATGTGACTACAAATGTAAGATCATGGCTAACCTGGAGGCTAAGTAATTACCTACTGATTTTAAGATGGTAGAGAGTGATGATGACCAAGTATTCTTCGTCCCACAAAGGCGACTATGAGCTCAAAGACAAGGTATGCCTCAAGACCCTCTAACTTTTGGTAATCCTTATTCTAATTACAATAACCAATGGCAACCTACATATGGGCCATCACCACCTTGAAATACTTCTCAAACACACTGGCCTAACTATCAGAGTCCTCAATGGAAAACTCCTCAAGGAGGTTGGCAGCAGCCACAAGGACAATGGACTCCACCTGAAGGTAATTGGCAGCAGAATCCTCAATGGAGAGGCTCTCAACAATGGCAGAACCAATCCCCTGGATCCCTACAGCCACAGCAGCCACAACCTTCGGCCCTCATGCCACCTCCTGTAGCACCTGCAGCAAATACTGGCCCTCCAAAAAAAATGCCTATGCCTACTCAAACATTGTCAAATCCTAATAATAATAAGCAGCAGTAACAATAGCCTATGTATTTTGCAAAAGCCAATCAGTATCCAGCTTATGCCCTAAATATTCATGATATCTATCTCAGGTCTGGAACCACTCTCCCTACTCCACAACTACCTATTGTATATACCTAAAAATGGTCACATCACATAGTTTGGTAATTAATTAAATATTTTTAATATTTAATTAAATCTTTGAATTCCATCTGCATATAAATAAATTTAAATATTTTATTTATATTGTTCATTCTTTCATTTCGATTAAATAAATAAGTTTATTTAATCATCTTTTTATATTCATTTCTTAATTAATTAAATAAACATTACGATTTAGTTATATTAATTATCAATAATCTTGGCTTTAATATTTTATTCAAATAAAGATTAAGTATTCTAATATTCTTCTAATGTCCATTCATCATTAAATATTCTAAATATTTAATCTTCTAAATTCCATTCGCAAATAAATATCTCAAAATATTTAATTAATTCTTCTAAAGTCTATTTACAAATTAATTGAGTCTTCTATAGTTCTAAAATTAAATATTTTAAAAATATTTAATTTCTTCAAATTCACATGAAATTAAATAAATTTATTTATTTAATTTGCATTATCTTCAACAACCGTGAAACAAACTGCCAAAACAAAAAATTAAATTTCTTTGTTCCTGTGCGAGCTTGTTCCCGTGGGTTGAAGACAGGAATCCATTCTTCTCTCCAACATCCCAACCTCTTCCATTTTCCTCTCAACCTCTCCATCTCTCACCATTCAAACTTACCAGACAATCTCACAGCCGTTGATCCTTGCCAGCCAGGATTTTACCTGCAAAAAGCTATAAATAGGACTGTCGGGTCTTTGAAATTATATAGAAGCTTTCAATAGATAAACTATAGCCAAATTGTAAATAGCATAATCCTTTTAGCATTCTCATTTCATAGCATAGCATAATATCATAGCATATCATGGCCAATCATCCACATAGTTTAGTTTCAATTTACAGCCCCTGTGCATATTCGTCAACATTCTCATCTTCACCAGCATATAGGATAGAGAAGCTTTATCACTTTGCATACTCATTCTACAGATTGCCATTTGGAGAAGCCAAGCTTACACAATCTGAGAGTAGCAGCTTCGAACAAATTTCTGGAGATAGAGGAAGATGGAACGTCTCTGAAGAAGCTTCATTTGTTACTCTTTCAAATTAATTAGCTTTCCTTCAGTTTAAAGTTCTATTATTTGTGTTTAATGATTTCATTTTGATAACATATATTCTACTGCACATTTTTGGCGCCCACCATGGGGCCCTTGCCCCCAATTCTCACATCTTTTTGTAGGTTTTTCTGATAGTTTACGGTCAAAACCAGCGGATTAGTGCAAGAAACACACTTCAGCCATATTCATACCCAGTTCAGCGCCCTTGAAGATTATTGCAGCACCTTTGAGCCATCCTGCAATGCTCGTGAGCATTCCTGCAGTGCCCGTGAGAATTCCTGCAGCGCCCGTGAGAATTCCTGCAATGCTCATGATAATTCATGCAGTGCCTGTAATAATTCTTGCAGTGCCCCTGATAATTCTTGCAGCGCCCGTAAGAATTCCTGCAATGCCCGTGATCAATCCTGTAGCACCTATAAGGTCTGTTATAGCGCATGTTTCAAAAACCTGCAAACTATAAATTGTAATATAAATACATCTTGATTGAATCTGACGCAACCACAGATAGCCAATAACTTTAATTAAAATGAAGCAATCCTAGGGTAGACACATAAATAAAATGAAACAATCCTAGGGTAGACACATAAATGGAATTAAGCAATCCTAGGATAGTCACTTCACATTTGATTTTGGGCTAAAAAGAGTTTTGTGTTTTTGTGAAGCAACATCTTCACCTAGCATAGTAAATTTCTATTTTGGGCTTAAAATTGAATCCTTGTTTGCTTTGTTTTAAACGGTGATAGGCCTATGCTCTCCCCTTAACTGGGTGATCAAAATTCCAAACTCATCTATTTCCCTTTATGCAATTTCAAGCTTTATTAAATCCTTTTAGAAGGCCTGCCGTAGAGGGAAAAAGTACTCACCCTATGGGAACGACCTAAGTGGGAACAACTAAAGCCAAGTTTTCCAACCCACTTTAATCAAATGCAGATGGTTGATGAAAATCCCATTCGATGGTAGTGTGCATTGATAACCATCCCCAAAGCCTTTGTTCTAAAGGTAGGGAGGTCACTCGAGGAAGTCTATCATTTGCTGCACCGAATGGAAACCCTTACTACGAACTTAGTGTAGTATCTTACCGAGTCAGTTTCCGAACGTCATAATAATCACAGTGCAGGAAAGGGAAAAATCTACCCCCAAGATACTCACCATATAACTACCAAGTATTGTTTGCTCAGGGGATCCGGTATCCACTTCCGTCACTCTGAGTACGCACCTAGAAAAGACAAAAATACGGACACCCTTTCGAGGGTGACATGGCTGTGTGAGTCGACGCGGTTTTAAGATGTGGGCTGTTGATTACTATGATGACCTACTTGTGAATTAAGAGTGAGTCTGTTTGAAATGCTTATCATGTGTAAAACCTGTTAAAACAATTTTTGAAAAACATTTTGATCATACACTCAATGTTTAGCATAGTACTCAAAACAACTACTCTACAAATTGCTTGATGTGTTTTCAATACATTAATTCAATTAAGATCATCCAACACTTGCAATCACATTGATTACTCTCATGTTACGAGATTGGAAATCTACAACTTTTGTTAAGAAATCCATTTTTAAAAGGATTAAAAAGCCAAAGAAACCCCTTAGTTACAAGAAACTATTGAAGAAAAGACGATTCTGGTATCAAAGCCAAAAAATTTTACTCAAATATAGAACCTTTCTTCATAGGTATCATGATTGTGTTAGAGGTTTCACTGATGATTATGCTATAGAACCTTTGTACTCACAAGCTTTCTTTCAAAGAAGATCCCTTTCTCAAAGGCATAACCATAGTCAACGTATTCGTTTCTGTTATATTCCCCAACCTGCAATTGAATATTCTACTCGTCCAAATCAAATTTTGCAATAAACTCATATCATATTAGGCATCCATCACAAAATCCATCTTTTTACAAAGCTATGATCAAAACTTCATAAAGTGCAAAATCATCATTTTCTTGATCTTTTGCTTAAATTCCCATCAACAGGATTTTCATCCTTTCAATTAGGGAACAACACAAGCTAAAGATTAGAAACTTTTGTAAGTCATAGAATCTTCATTCTATCCTGACTTTCATATCTATCACACAATTTCACTATTTCATTCTTTTGATCAAAAGTGAGTAGAATTTGGAACAAAACCTATGCCTATCTTCACGAGATCCCAAAAACACATGGAAAAGGACGAGGGACAAACCACTACAAGAAAAATGGGTGACCGTAATGAGAAAGAAGAGGAAACATTTAATGTGGACGAATTAACAGAAGAAAAGCTTCAAGAAGCATAACAAGATCCCCAATTCCATACTCTTATGGAAAGGATTTTAGAACAAAACAAAGAAAGATATTTTCTTTCATTAGCTAATCAAGGAGCTAAGTTACCTCACAATTTCGACATAGAAGGGATTAAACAGAATCCTGAAACTCCTCCTAATGACTTTAGTACCCTTACTCAATAGATAAAAGAATTACAAGGGAAAATAAAAGAGATGCAAGGGGGTACAACAAAGAAGTATCCTTTGGAAGACATATCTCCTTATCCATTTGATAGGAGTCTTCAAATGATCCCATTTCCAAAACATTGCAAAATCCCTAAATATGATAGGTACAATGGAAAAACTAATCCCATTGACCATGTGAGGGATTTTTGAAATATGAGTCTAGAATTTGCCTATGACGATACCTACTTAATGTGATTATTTCCATGAAGTCTAGGTGTACAATCTATGGAGTGGCTTTCAAAGATCACTCCACCCATCAAAACTTTTGGGGAGTTAATAAATCAGTTTGTATCACAATACTCCTACAACATCCAACACCAGATAGCAATGCTTGATCTTTGTAAAGTGAAACAAAAAGTAGGAGAACCCTTCACTACGTTCTTTCAAAGATGGAGAAGGTTATTCGCATGACATTCCCGTCCTATTCCTGAAAAGGAAAAGATGGATATCTTCATCAATAGCCTAGATCAAGAATTAAGCTATAGGCTTAACCTTCATTGTCCTCATAACTTTGAAAAATTGATTGAAAATGCAATCACCATTGAAGGGGCCTTGGTTAAATGAGGAGTGATAAAACTTGATAATCCAAGTACATCCAACCAAAACAACAACGATAAAACAAGGTTTTGGAACAAAAATAAAAATGTTGTCAATGATGGTATAGTAGATGCAAATAATCTATGAACACGACCATCTATCTTTAATCTATCAAGTGCTCCACGAAACAATCAACAAGCAAATACCAACCAACAAGGAAGCATCAATCAATAAGGACAAACCTCCAAGCAAGAAAGCATGACCAATCAAAACACCAAGGATAATCGTACTAATTTCAATAACAATCTTGGAATACCCAAACATCAAATCCATCTAGACCTTCATTCTTCTCAAATCGGTGGAATTTTACCACTTTGGGTCAATCTCTTGAGTCTGCTCTCAAGGAGCTTCTTGATAATAAGGTTATCACCTTACCACCACAAAGAGATTATGAGCCTCGAGTCAAACCACCATCATGGAATGACTCATATTATTGCAATTATCATCAATGTAAGGGTCATAGAACGAATAATTGTCAAGCTTTGTGAAATCTAGTACAAGATTTAATTGACAATGGCACTATTACAATTGAAGGACACCATACCAATGACGATCATCAAGCATTCAAAGATCCTTTACCGAATTATCAAAAGGGGGAAACATCAGATGCAAAAGCCAAAAGCATAAATAATGTTGAAAACAATATAATCCGTCACATCTATGTTGATGATCAATGGGTTAATGTTATCAAAATCAAGGGAAAACAAGAATATCAATAGGTTAATGTGACTACGAGAGGACAAGCAAAGGTTGTTTTAAAAGGAAGTTCATCTAAAACAACTATTTCCCCTCCAAGTCAATATAATCTAGTTGATCAATTGAGAAAAACATCAGCTCAAATCTCCATCCTTGAACTTCTCAAAATATCCCCCATACACAAGAATATTTTAGAAGAAGCTCTTGTAAACACAACTGTCGACACTGATTTGGATGTAAACAAATTTCAAGCCATGGTGGGACATTTTTCTTCCCCCACTTGTCTTTCATTTTTCAAAAAAGATGATGCCTCCATGACACATCCACATAATTAATTGCTCTATCTTGAAGTCATGATCCATAAACACCGAATTAGACGTGTCTTAATAGATGGAGGAGCTGGTTTAAACATTTGTACTTTAAAGCTAATAAATGCCTTGGGAATATCAGAAAATTCTATTGATCCATGAAGGAAAATAACTATCAAGGCATATGATGATGAAGAAAGAGCTTCTAAAGGACTAATAATGCTACCTATCAAAGTGGGACCTGTTGTGAAAAATACTTTTTGTCAGGTTCTAGATCGGGATCTTTCCTATAACATACTTTTGGTTCATCCATGGATTTATGATATGCAAGTTGTACCATCAACGTATCATCAATGCCTCAAGTTTCCATATGATGGACAAGAAATAACCATACAAGCTAATTACAATAGCACACAAACTTGTTCAAATATCCGAGCAACTCAAGATGCCTTTGTGCCACATAATAGAGAGGCTCTTGTTGTTTCTTCTTCCAATCTACAAGTCCAATTGCAAGAAATGACAAATAATCTTGACACTAAGCTAAATTTTAAAGACAAAGGGGTAGGTGAATATTCACTATCTCTTTCTACTTTACCTCCTTCTCCGAGGTCACATGGTCAGCCAACCTTATCAAACCAAAAGATTGCAACAACCTCTACATCCCAAGCTTCTGTGCCAATCACAAAGTTTGATGGAAAATTCATTAAAGCCAACACCACTGAAGAAGAAGCTGAAGATAGGGACATCCTAAGTTGGCTATACAAAGATGAAGATGAATCTCTCTTACACATTAAGTTACCTACAGAACAATATGGTAAGGGGTATGCTATCATGCAGAAAATGGGCTATGAAGGAAATGGTCCTATAGGAAAAAGAAGAGAAGGAATTGTGGAACCAATTCAACCTATTTCAATACATCCCAGTGATAAAACAGGACTTGGATATGGTAAAGATAAAGAAGAATCTACTTCACAGCAAGCACAATCAACTCATGAAGGAGGATCAATGTCAAATAAACCTCATGAATCAGTTTTCCAATTGTAGAATAGTTTAGATACCGATTCTAATGAATATGAATGGGACACCATTTATAATGATGAATTTTGGAGAGAAAAACAAGTTGATACCATACACAAATATGCACCTGTTCTTATACAAGGAGAAGGTTCAAGGCCTCCACTTGATTATGTTTTACAAAGCGATCATGACTCAAGTGAGGACGAATCAGATTTTAATGAGATTGACAATCAACAAGAGAATACCATCATAGACCTTGCCTACCATGAAGATGATAGCCACATCATGACTTTGACAATTCAAGACCTTAACCAACCTAATGATCCCATGTCGTTAGTTTATCTGGAACTTGTTGATTGGGAAAATGGTGCACCTATCCACATCCCTACATTTCATGATGATGAGGACATTATAAATTTCCTTTGTTCCTCTAATGAGGAAAACAATTATTTCATCCAAGAATTTCATACTCATGATTTTGATGAGGGTGTCAAGTTTCTTAGCTGCAAAATAAATGAAATGAAAAATGGATCTATTGGTGAAAACCAAAAAATGGCAGTGATAGATCACAAAAAGAGAAAAACAAAGAGTGAATCTGACAATGAAAACCTCTTTGAGGCACTAAAGGATGAGAAACTTGACACTCTTCCCAAGAATTATCATGAGAGATCTTCTATTTTGATCAAACCGACAGAATCAATTAACATAAGTACAGCAGAGAAACCAAAATTTTTGCAAATTGCAGTGTCATTGACAGTTGAAGAAGTCTTGAAATTCATGGAGTTCTTGAAGGAGAGTCAAATCAATTTTGCTTGGTTGTATGCTGATATGCCAGGGTTAGATCCTAATCTGATAATGTATCATTTATCTATAAATGCAGGGGAAAAACCTGTAAAGCAAAAACTCAGAAAAATGCATCCACATGTTGCATTATTGGTCAAAGAAGAATTAAAGAAGCTTTTAGATGTTGGGTTCATTCGGAATATTGATTATGCCGAATGGATTTCCAATATTGTACCTGTTTCAAAGCCAGATGGAAGGATTAGAGTTTGTACAGATTTTAGAGATTTGAACAAAGCTTGTCCCAAAGATGACTTTCCTTTTCCCAACATAGATATGATTGTTGATTTAACTGCTAGCCATGCAATGTATTCATTAATGGATGGATTTTTAGGATACAACCAAATAAAAATTGCACCAGAGGATCAAGATAAAACAGCATTCACATGCCCTTGGGGTACCTATTGCTAGAATGTAATGCCATTTGGGTTAAAGAATGCCAGAGCTACTTATCAAAGAGCAATGACAACCATTTTTCATGACATGATGCATACATTCATGGAAGATTACATTGATGATTTACTTGCCAAATCTCACACACGAGAAGAACATCTAGAAATCCTGTGAAAAATCTTTACCAAAATTGAGAAGTTCAATGTTCGACTCAATCCAAAGAAATGTGTCTTCAGCGTTACATCTAGAAAACTCCTAGGATACATTGTTTCAGAAAAAGGGCATAGAGGTTGATCCAGAAAAAGTGCAAGCTCTAATGGACATGCCGCCACCACAAAATATCAGTCAGCTTCGATCATTGCAAGGATGACTACAGTCCATCAAAAGGTTTATAGCTGAACTGGCAGACAAAATCTTACCATTTACACATTTATTGCATAAGAATGTCCCATTCAAATGGGAAGACAAATGTGAAGCAGCATTCAATCAGATCAAGAAATATCTTATGCACCCACCAGTTTTAATTCCACCCATTCTAGGAAAGCCACTCATACTCTATATTTCAGCCACAGAAGTGTCCTTGGGAGCATTACTTGCATAAGAGGATTCTATAGGTAAAGAAAGGGCCATATACTATATCCGCAGAACATTAACAAGTCATGAATTAAACTACACGTTCATTGAAAAAGCTTGCCTCGCAGTGGTATTTTCTTCTCAAAATTTGTGACACTATATGTTGGCTCATATAGTTAAGCTGATAACCAAGATTGATCCACTGAAATACCTATTAAGCAGAGCTACTTTAACAGGGATACTTGCAAAATGGGTAATGATCTTAAGTGAGTTTGACATTCACTATGTAGATCGAAAAGCTATTAAAGGACAGGTCGTTGCAGATCAATTGGCTGAAGCACATTTACAAGAAGAAAATCCAATGCACATTGAGTTTCCTGATGCAGAAGTCCTCACAGCAATGATTAAGAACTCATGGACATTGTATTTCGATGGATCCTATATGCAACAAGGCTCGGGGGCAGGAATTCTCTTTGTCACACTTGAAGGAGATAACATACCAAAATCCTATCGATTGATGTTTCCTTGCACAAATAATATAGTTGAATATGAGGCATTGCTCATAGGGATAAAGATAGCTTTGGAACGGCGGATTATAGAGCTACAAGTCTACAGTGATTCACAACTTGTCATTAATCAAATTAATGATGATTATCAGACTAAAGATGATAAGTTGCTACCTTACAAGAATATGGTGGATGATTTCAAAAAGTATTTTGTGTCAATCAAATTTTCACAAATCTCAAGGATTGATAATAAAACTGCAGATGCAATGGCTACAATTGATTCTTTGTTACAATTGTCAGAAGATCAAAAACAGTATGAATTCTTAGTGGAACAATTGTTTTCTCCCGCCTATGATAATCCTGAGATCCAATTCATATATCATCTAACCGATTCCGATTCCCCTTTATATGGCAAGACTTATACCTACCTGAAAGACAACATTTTACCTCTGGATTTATCCCGAAATCAAAAAAGGAATTTCATACGCCAATCATCCGATTATACCTTGATCGCTGACATCCTTTAACGACATGGTCTTTATGGTACACTCCTTAGATGTCTTGAACGTGACGAATCTGAAAAAGCCTTACAAGAGGTTCATGGTGGTATTTGTGGGACTCATTCAAGTGGTTTAACCTTAGCCAAGAAACTTGTCAAGATGGGATATTACTGGCCTACCATGGAGAAAGATTCTTTTACTTTTGTCAAGAAGTGTTCTAAATGCTAGATCCACGGGAATCTTATTCATGCACTTGCACAGGAATTGCAACCTTTCACTCTTACATGGCCTTTTTCTCAGTGGGGACTAGATCTTGTTGGAAAAATTCATCCTTCATCATCAAATGGGCATAAATTCATTATCACAGCTATGAAGTATTTTACGAAATGGATTGAAGCTATTCCTTTGACGACTATGACTGGTAAACAAATCTCTTCATTCATCTTGAATTACATCATTTGTCGATATGGAATTCCAAATTCTATCATTACTGATAATGGGAGGCCTTTCAAGAATTAGGATGTGGATGAACTTTGTGAAATATTTCACATCCAACACCGGTTCTCTACGCCTTACTATCCACAAGGTAATGGTCAAGTAGAAGCTTCCAACAAAACAATCTTGAAGATCTTGAAGAAAATAGTAAATGATGTCGGTTGTGATTGGCATGTCCAATTAAATCCAGCTTTGTGGGCATACAGAACCAGCATTCGCACACCAATAGGAGCTACACCATATGCCTTGGTCTATGGAGCAAAAGCAATTTTACCACTAGAGGTTGAAATACCTTCATTGAGGGTCTCACTCAAGGGATTGATAAACGATGAAGACTACAAAGTATCTCACCTGCAAGAGCTAGGACTGTTAGATGAAAGACATCAACATGCAGCTGACCATTTGAAGGGTTATCAACAAGTTATGTCTTTTAGTTATAATCATAGAGTTAAACCACATACATTTCAAGTAGGTGACTTAGTCTTGAGAGAAAATCCACGTAATCAGCAAGACAAAGAAAAGAAAGGGAAATTTGAACCTAACTGGCTTGGTCCATTTGTCATCATTGTAGCATACGGTTCTGGTGCATATCAGTTATCCACGTCAGAAGGGGACCTATTTGAAGAGCTGATCAATAGCATTCATTTGAAGAAATTCTATGTCTAAATCAAAAAAAGTCCTGAAAAAATTCAAAAAAATTAGAAAAAGTCCTAAAAAAATATAAAGAAAAAAAAATTGAAAAAGTCTTAAAAATATCATAAACATTAGAAAAATCCTGAAAAAGTGCAATAAAAAAAACAAGTGGTGAAAACCTGGAAAACAGGTGCTACTTGTGATCAAAATAGGCTCCTCCATCTATTAGCTTTTGTCTTACATTCACTTTAGGTATCATCCATTCATATCTATCATCTGTACATATCTTTCATATCCACATCATATGGCGGGAGTCCTTATGTTTCATCATGGCTTGATGAAATTTGTACATATTCATACTCCTTAGGTTGTGTTTACACTGGCGGAAAAAAGTAAAAACATAGATTGAACAAGAGAGGGGCAACAAGCTTTTTGAACATCACAAATAGACACAAAACAATTTTCCAAAACACAAAAAATATTGCCATATCAAATCAATCACAACATGCTTATTCAATTCCAATTGACATCAAAACAACATGATCCAAACAACTATCAAAACGAGAACATCAATGATGATAACCAAGCTGGATGATCTTAATTTGAATAATGTTTGAAATATTTTAGGCAAGATTTGAATGGTTGTTTGATTTTTCTATCATATCTCTGGAGCAATTCAATGATGTACTGAACTAGAAAAGCAAGGAAGGAGTATGATTTTTCTTTGTCTGATGTTTGTGAGGAAATCATTAGTACTGTGCAAATTGGTCACGAGACATGCTCTACTACGTATCATTGATGACATTTCAGAATTTGAATGGGAAATTGGTTAACTCTTATCTGTTTATGCAAGCAATACTCAGGTCATCTCGGTTCAATTATACCTAGATGCTTGTATTAACTTGCTATATCAAAAATCATGAAAGCAATACTCAGGTCATCACTGGTGCTAACATACCCTTTGATGCTTGTATTAACTTTCAACATTTCAATGCTCTATGATGATACAAAAAGCACAAATAATCTCTCCAAATGGAAATATTGTACGAATATCCTGCATGGTTAGTATAGATTGCATTCATCTTAAAATCTGTGTTTTTGCATTTATAGGATTTTCCCAAAAGCTGGAAAAGTATCAAATGGTTCATATCTTTCCGAATACATGACTGAGTATATTTTGACATTCACAAAAACATTATTTCATACATTTTTCATACATATTTGCATCAGAAAATCATAAAATCAAAAGTGTACATCATAATCAAAACATTTATAAGCATTCATAAATTTTATCATCCATCATATTCATATAATCATTCATCAATAGATTTCATTCATCTTATAAATCATGCATACATATACATCATAAGCATAAAATTTGAGAAACCATCATATCATAACACATCATGCATATAGAAAATAGACACATTTATCTCATCATAAATCATCGCTACATTTCATATATCTCAAAAATGAATGTCAAAATGTACAAGGATATCAACTACATATGATATAACATCATCAAAAATGAGATCATCTCAAGGTGTATACAAATGTCTCAATAGAGTATCACTAAAACAACATGTACAATGCACTAGGCAGTGCTATCCTCTGACGGAGCTGGTCTGGGACTTGTACCACCTGCACCTGATGGACCTGCTCTGCCTATCCCTGATGGCCCTCTTGGAGGTAAGGGTTGTGTCACACCCCTACTGGTAGTTTGAGAGTGACTATGGGTAGACTGTGACTATGTATAACTCTCCCTCCGCTTCGGTGGAACAGCATCATGATATCTAGTCCTGTAAAACTCAGCCTCCCGAGTGGCTCTAGTCATCTCTCTCATCATGTCACTAGGTAGGGCGCTAGCTACTACTCTCTGTAGACTATCCGCCAAAGCAATGGCATGCTCACCCCGCTGTCTAGCTGTATCCCTCTCAGCAGTAACTGAAGTCAACTGTCCCTGAAGCTGTGTAATAAGGGTCTGTGCCTATGCTAGCTAACTCTATAAGCTCTGCACTGTACTCTGTAGAGAGGATATCTGACCTGACACCACTGGATCTATTGAAGGTGATGGATCCGTATGTCTCATCCATGGTCCACCTTTGCCACCTCTCCTACCACCTCTCCTGCCACCTCTATCACCACCCCTACACCACCACCCCTACCTCCACCCTCCTCCTCATCATCTCCCTCTGAATCATCATCACTATCTCCACTCTCATCATTATCCCCTCCCTCTAAATTGTCACCCTCTGAAGTTGAATCTCTCTGTCATCTCTGACCACCTCTTTGTGGTCTCTGTATAGTAACAGGAGCAATAGGCTCATCGGGATCAAACATGTGTGGTGCAGGATGCTCTAACACATACTGGCTATACTCTGGTGTCGTCCCTGCGTCAAGGACATCAACTTGGTAATCCCACATCACCACTCCTAAACTGGTGAACTCTGCCACTGCTGCCTCATAGGAAATTTTTTGACCCCATACTGCAAGCTCTAGCTATCGCTGTGCATAAATAGAGGAACCCATAGGCATACCCTGAATCTGACCAAACTGCTGACATACTCATCCAGCAAGAAATCTCTCAATAATCCATGAAGTACGGCCAATCAGATATCTGGATGTACAGACATAGGCATCTCCCTCGCATCCTCTAGCCATGCCTCACAATCTAAATATTGCCCCCAGCATACTATATCAAGATCATCTAAAAGATGTTACCAATGCTTTAGTTTGCCTAGTCTCGGCTGAGCAATAATATCACTATATCTCCATTTTTATGATCGACCAGCTGGTCGTTGTCCTCGATTCAACAGTCGCATGACGGCAAAGTGCTCCCATGCCCATGTCTGTAGTAACGAGCAACCGATAGCAAAACTCTGACCTCTGCCATATACAATATGATGTAACTCATCATATAAGTGAGCAAGCATGCATGTCCTCCACGCATACCGTGTCCCCTGCATCACCATACTCTCCAACACACGGCCCCACCCGACTGCGAACCCCTTCGACCTATGGTCGGGGCACAATACACCTTCAATGAAGCCTGTGAGTATGGACAGTAAAGGTGGATATGTATCTATCATCTTGCCCCATGGGATGAAGTATCCAGCAATAAGATCATCTCTGAAAATTCTCCTCAAAGCATCAGTGCCTCCAGCCTCTCGGCTATCAAAGACTACTATCTCTCCCATCAATAGGATCCTCAAGATGTGATATACGTCCTCAGGGGTCACTGTAATCTCTTCGATCGGTAAATAAAATGTGTTGGTATCACTATGCCATCGCTCTGCAAGTGCTGTCAATAAAGCCCTGTTGAGGCACACCTCAAGCATGTCAAGCAATGAACTCAATCCACAGGCCTCAATCACATCCCGATCTGACTGTAACAGATGTGGAATCAATGTCCAAGTACTCGGGAATGTCTCCCATAACTGCAAAACGCCCAATCTCTCCTGTTGCAACATCATCATGACAAATCAAAATCAATATCAAATCATCATGATTAATCAATCAAATTTGAAATATCAAACTATTTGTTATTCATTTTCCTGGAAAGCAGATTATCAAAATCACGTTTGTTTTTAACAACCTTAGAAGTAAACAAATCAATCAAACTATTTATTTTTCATTATCATGGAAAGTAGATAATCAACAATACGTTTGTTTTTAACAACCTTAGAGACAAACAAATCAATCAAAATATTTATTTTTCATCATCATGGAAAGCAGATAATCAAAATCACGTTAGTTTTTAACAACTTTAAAAGCAAATTTATCAGCTATTATTTGTTTTCCAACAACTTTGGGAACAAATTTATTTATCACAGCACAATTCAATCATGGGCACTATGAAAATGGTCAAGGGCGCTACAGAAATCCTTATACGCAATATAAGATCATGGGCACTACAGAACTAATCAAGGGCACTATAGAATTCTTCAAAGGCGCTACAGGATTATATGCGCTACAAAAAACATTAAGGGCGCTATAGAATTTATCAAATGCACTACAGAAATTATTAATAGCGCTATGAAAACTATTAATGGTGCTAAAATACATAATTTCACAATCAAAACATCAAAAAATGTGCAACAAACAGAAAATTTTTAAAAAGCAGGAGTTTCACAGGGTACATACCGGGGGTCCATAGTGAGCTGGCCACTGATGTCATCGGATGTGCTCAAAACGGTGTTGGTGAATCAGAAGTGCCATAATTATCAAACCAGAGGTCAAAATTTACAAATTTTACTAAGTTAAAATGGAAAATGACATGGAAAATGACATTTTTAACCTATTTAATGGTAAAATTGGGGCATTTTAACACATTTTATCATAGCAGGGGCAATTTTAGTCATCAATTTTTCATATTGCATCTTTTTAAGTCATCTTCTTCACATCATAATTTTCAAACGATGAATCGACACCATCAAAATCATAAAAATCTAAAAATTTCAAAAAAAAATCACAAAAATCAAAATCTTATTGATTCATCGTTCGAGGGGGCATATACCTATCAACATTCGACATTCAAATTTCTGGGGCAAATTTCAAAATTCTTTGAAGCAATGCGTGAAAACACATCACTTCAAAGAGGGGCAAAATGTATACACCTACAAATGGTCACATCACATAGTTTGGTAATTAAAAATTTAATATTTAATTAAATCTCTGAATTCCATTTGCATATAAATAAATTTAAATAATTTATTTATATTGTTCATTCTTTCATTTCAATTAAATAAATAAGTTTATTTAATCATCTTTTTATATTCATTTCTTAATTAATTAAATAAACATTACGATTTATTTATATTAATTATCAATAATCTTGGCTTGAATATTTTATTCAAATAAAGATTAAGTATTCTAATATTCTTCTAATGTCCATTCATCATTAAATATTCTAAATATTTAATCTTCTAAATTCCATTTGCAAATAAATATCTCAAAATATTTAATTAATTCTTCTAAAGTCTATTTGCAAATTAAATATTCAAAATATTTAATTAAGTCTTCTATAGCTCTAAAATTAAATATTTTAAAAATATTTAATTTCTTCAAATTCACATGAAATTAAATAAATTTATTTATTTAATTTGCATTATCTTCAACAGCCGTGAAACAAACTGCCAAAACAAAAAATTAAATTTCTCTGTTTCTGTGCGAGCTTGTTCCCGTGGGTTGAAGACATGCGTCCATTCTTCTCTCCAACCTCCCAACCTCTTCCATTTTCCTCTCAACCTCTCCATCTCTCACCATTCAAACTTACCAAACAATCTCACAGTCGTTGATCCTTGCCAGCCAGGATTTTGCCTGCAAAAAGCTATAAATATGACTGCCAGGTCTTTGAAATTATATAGAAGCTTTCAACAGATAAACTATAGCCAAATTGCAAATAGCATAAGCCTTTTAGAATTCTCATTTAATAGCATAGCATAATATCATGGCATATCATGGCCAATCATCCACATAGTTTAGTTTCAATTTACAGCCCCTATGCATATCCATCAGCATTCTCATCTTCACCAACATATAGGATAGAGAAGCTTTATCACTTTGCATACTCATTCTGCAGATTGCCATTGGAGAATCCAAGCTTACACAATCTGAGAGTAGCAGCTTCGAACAAATCTCTGGAGATAGAGGAAGATGGAACGTCTCCGAAGAAGCTTCATTTGTTACTCTTTCAAATTAATTAGCTTTCCTTTAGTTTAAAGTTCTATTATTTGTGTTTAATGTTTTCATTTTGATAACATATATTCTACTGCACACCTGTAATTATAGAGATTCCAGATTCTGCCTCTAAACAACCTATTGATCCTACAAAACATATACCTATATCATATATTGTATCTAAGGATCATGTCCTGCAACATCAGGCCAAACCGCCTTTTCCTTAGAGATTGCAAATTACTACATCCAAGTATATGGAAGAGCCTACCTTTGATATTTTTGATCAGCTAAAGAATGTACACATTCAAATTCCCCTTTTTCAAGCCATTAAAGATGTCCCAATTTATGAAAAATTCATTAAGAAGGCATGTTTGAAGAAACCAGGAAGAAAGAAAAAGGATCCCCAAACTATCCATGTTTTAGGACAGTTGGCAGATATTATGTTAGGGAAGGTAGTCATTCCAAAATATACTGACCCTGGGAGTCCTGTGGTACAAATAAATATTAATTGCCAGATAGTAAAGAATGTTTTGATTGACCTTGGTGCAGCCATCAATGTAATGACGAAGCATACTATGGAGTATTTGAATATTCTAACCATTCGATCTACACCTACCATCCTGCAGCTTGCTGATAGTTCCATAGTAACCCCTAATGGAGTGGTAGAAGATGTCATTGTCATCCTTGAGTCTTGCGAATACCCAGCAGATTTCACCATATTGTCCACTAAGGAAATTTTGGGAGGATATCCCATCATCCTAGGTAGACCATGGTTAGCCACAGCTGAAGCTTTTATAGAATGTCTTTCATGAGACATGACAATTTCTGATGGTCAGTCAAGAAAGAAATTGGCTTTATACCCACCTGTCCAGCCTCAGCCAGACTTGTCTCAACCAATTTGGCCAGATTTAGGTGAGGAAACTGAAGAATTCAATTCATTAGCTCAGCTAATGATGCTCCAAACTAATCTGTTTTCATAGCTTCAAAGTGAGGATGACCTGCCTTTACACATTTTGCAATCCAACTCTAATCTGAGTAGCCCATCTATTCCAAATAGCTGTCTTCAATAGTGTTTCTTCCAGCAATTGAATTCTGAGAGTCTGCCACCTGAATTTCCTGCAGTTTATCACAATTTTCTTCCACATGAAATACAGACACCACCTTTATTAGCAACCTCCATGAATGATCTTACTAAGAAAGTAGAAGTCTCTCCAGGCCGTTGTCTGAACATCAATAATAAGTTGTCTCAATCTCAACAAACTGCCCTAGTCACAATGCTACAAAATCAACACAGATCTTTTGTATAGGACTATGGGGATATGAAAGGAATAGATCCTCAACTCTGTACTCATAGGATCTACATTAAGGAAAAATGTTCACCTATTAGGCAGCCTCAAAGAAGGATAAACCCAGCACTCAGAGAAATAGTTAAAAATGAGATCCAAAAATTGTTTGATGTTGGTTTTGTCTACCCCATTTTAGATAGTCAATGGGTATCTCCATTAGTGATTGTTCCTAAAAAGGGTGGAAAATGGAGAGTTTGTGTAGACTACAGGGAGCTGAACACAACAACTAAAAAAGATCACTTTCCACTGCCATTTATTGACCAAGTACTAGACTCATTGTCTGGTAAAAAGTATTTCTCCTTTTTAGATGGATATAGTGGGTATAATCAAATTAGAATTTCCCTTGAGGATCAAAACAAAACAACTTTTATCAGTCCATGGGGCACTTTTTCCTACTTTGTCTTACCTTTTGGCCTGTGTAATGCACCTGCAACATTTCAAAGGGTAGTGATCAGTATTTTTGCTGACATTTCTCATGATTCTATGGAGATCTACATGGATGAATTCACCACTTATGGAGCTACTTATGAAGAAGCATTAACAAATTTGGAGAAAGTGTTGAAAAGATGTAAGGAGCAAAAATTTTCTTTGAATAGTGAGAAGTGTTTTATGATGATGCAAGAGGGAATTGTTTTAGGCCATCGTATCTCTCAAGCAGGAATTCAGGTTGATCCTGCAAAAATAGAAGTTATTCTAACTTTGCAAACACCTATGAAACAAAAGGATGTTAGAAGCTTCCTAGGACATGCTAGCTATTATAGAAGATTTATCAAAAATTTCAGCAAAATAGTCAGTCCATTATATGCCTTATTAACTAAGGATTATGAATTTAACTAGACTGAGGCCTGTGACAAATCTTTCCTGCAGCTTAAGAACTTACTTACTCAGGCACCTATTTTTCAAGGACCGAAGTGGAGTCTTCCCTTTCATATACACACAAATGCTTTTGATTATACCATAGGGGTTGTTTTAGGACAGAAAGAGAATTCCATAGAGCATGCCATATATTTCATTAGCAAAAACCTTCAAGGACCTAAATTAAATTATATTGTCATAGAAAAAGAATTGCTAGCAATTGTGTATGCCCTAAACAAGTTTTGACATTATGTCATTGGTTACCAAATATTTGTTCATACAGATCATGCAGCAATAAAGTACCTCATGAATAAGCCTGACATATCTGGCAAATTAACAAGATGGCTCCTATTGTTGCAGGAATTTGATATCACAATTATTGATAAGCCAGGTCAGGCTAATGTCATGGCTGATTTCTTGTCAAGACTTCAAACAACTACACTTGCCACCCCTGAGGTAATTGATGATAGCTTTCTCGATGAACATCTATTTTCTATTGCTGCTCGAAATCCATGGTATGCAGATATTGCAAATTATTTAGCAACCAACAAGATCCCAGTTCACTTCTCACCAAAGGAAAGGTAATTTTTGGTTGAGAAAAGTTTTAACTTTTCATGGGTTGCAGACTGTTTATTTTACATAGGACTTGGCCAATTCATGAGAAGGTGTGTTAGGGAAGATGAGACCTATGACATTTTGCATGCCTGTCATGATGAGCCATGTGGTGGGAAATTTGCAGCCAAGAGAACATCTATGAAAGTGCTAACTACAGGATACTATTAGCCCACACTACATAAATATGTTGTAGCCTACAGCAGAAAATGTGACAGATGTCAATGCATGGGGAGACCAACAAAGTCTGATGAAATGCCCCTGTATCCTCAAGTGGTAGTCAGTCCCTTTGACAAATGGGGCATGGATTTTGTTGGGCCTATTGATCCTCCATCTAATGGGAAATCATACATTTTGGTTTGCACTGATTATGTAACCAAGTGGATGGAAGTGAAAGCAATGACACATGCCTGTGACAATAAAGTTGTTGATTTCCTGTATGAACAGATTTTTACTCCGTTTGGAGTCCCAAGGGAACTTGTTACTAATCAAAGAGCTCAGTTTACATCAAACTTAATCACTATATTGATGAATGATTACAAGATTAGGCACAGAAGGTCTAGCCCTTATTACCCTTAAGCCAATGGTCAGGAAGAGGTTACCAATAGAGTAATTGAGACAATCCTTACTAAGACAGTACAAGTATACAAGAAGGATTGCAACAATTGCCTTCCTGAAGCAATCTGGGCCTATAGGACAACATGGAAAACAACTATAGGGTTCACTCCTTTTGAGTTACTCTATGGAAAAACTGCCATGTTGTCAATAGAATTTGAGCATAAGACCTTAAGGACTTCTCTCCAGCTTAACATTGATATTTCAGAAGCACAAAAGGAACACCTTCTGCAGCTGAATGCATTGGATGAGATAAGGAAAGTTGCCCTGCAGCATACTGAAGCTATCCAATAGCAAAGAAAAAAATAGCATGACCACCATATCAGAACTAAGCAATTCTCTGCTGGTGATTGGGTGTTGCTCTATGACTCTAGGTACAAAGAAAATCAAGATAATCTCACCACAAGATGGCTTGGTCCTTATGAAATAGAAAATGTGTTTGATAATGGTTCAGTTCAGTTAGCTATAATAGATCTTGTCTGATTCAAGCTACTGGTTAATGGACACCATCTTAGGTTGTATTATAAGCTAGCATCCAAAGAAGAATTTATGAAGCAGTTTGTTTCGGATGCAGCCACTGATCCTCCTACAGCAAAAGGTTTCGACCTTTCTCCTGCAGCATCTCTTTAAAATTCTATGTTGCATGCCCATAATAAAGGTTTCATTTTTAAGGATGCCACTTTCTTCATTTTTCATCCATCACCACCATCCATTCACTCTTCTTCCACGTCACCCATCCATGTCATCCATCTTGCCGTACTGCCCTCATTTATTGTTTCAATTCCAGCCCTCATTTCATGCTGAGTTGCGATCTTTCCCAACACGTACGTGCATTTATTATAAGGTACGTGATATCTTTTATTGTCACATCATTTATTTATTTCATTTATTCATTAATTGCTATGTACATATCAGTCATTATTGCCTAATCTTCGCCTATCGTTTCGTACATGTGTGGACACATGTCAAATTTTTAGTAGGGGGCGGGATAATCCATTTCAAACTTTTTCTTATGTCACTGTCACAACTGTTAAGATATTTTTTATTTTCTTGTACTTTCCAAATATGGTTGCGTGTTTCCATCTTAAACAACAATTAACTACTTGATTTGAGTAGTTCTTAACAATCATTTCATGCAATTATTTTTTGAGTCATTCTTGAAAAAGTAAAGAAAAGTGATGGCAAGGAAGAAAGAAGCAGAGCAGAAAATTTTTTTTGAATTTTTAGAAAAAGTTGGAATTTTAGGAATCTCAGCTGGGATAATTTGTGAATATGGGTGGCCAGTTAGTAAGACATGAGCCTGTAACTCATGAAATCTTGACACAAAATCCTCAAACGGTTTAGGCATTCAGCAATTGCAGTTGGCTAAATTATTTTCTAAGGTTAGATTCCTTTAATGAGGAAGCTACAGGTGAGTTTTTGAGAACTCTTTTAGAGGGAGAAGCTACAGTGTGGGGTTTGATAGTAGCTGTTACAGAAGAGTAGATTGCTGAAGTACCTAAGCTTCCGGCAGTAGAAGAAATTTTTTCTTCAGATGTTGTCTCAGCTAGGGAAGAATTCACAATACCAACAGATGGACCCTTGGAGGTTTCCAAACAAGGATACAAATGAGTGCCATTGCCTCCTCCATACTCAGAATATGCCACCTTCATAATCAGGTACTTGACTTGTGAGGGATGTTTTTCCTATTTTCATTCCTATCATTTTAAACTGTTGAGTCATATGAGGCATGGTTTAGCTGTCAATGTTCCAATTTTTTTGTTAAACCTTTTAAAACAATGTTCCCATGAAAGCCAGAGGGGTAGGGACAACTCTATCGCCCATCATGCCCTCATTAAACTCTTGATCGAGCATTCCCTGAGGCATGTATCACCCCTTTCTTGGCAAGAATTTGTTTCCCAAAAGGGTCTACAACCTCCAGAGCCTCCTAGAGCACTCCCTGTGCAGCTCAAGAAAAAGAAAAAGAGAAAGAGAGTAGAATCTACAAGTAGGAAAGCAAAGCAAGAATCATCTGCTCCTACAACACTTAGTCTTGCAGCCTCCACACCAGAGCCCTCTACCCAAGTAAAAACCAGGTCTACTGTTAGAAAAGAAAAAGGGAAAATGAAGGTTGGAGAGTTCTATAGGGCAAAACAAACCCCAAAATCTAACCCTCATGTTCAAAAGGAAAAATGCTCTACTCCTACAACATCTTCCCTTGTAGTAGTTTTTCTTGCAGCAATGTCTGTTGCCACTACAGTATCACTATCATCTTCTCCTGCTGAGTCTGAACCCTCTAGGCAGGTTAGAAAGAGGAAGGCCACGAAAGTGTCTCCTACAACTGTTACTTTTGAAACATTGCCAAAAGGAGCTTCATCAAGGAAACATCGTAAAATTACCTCAACCCCTACTCAACCTGAAATTATAGTCATTTCTGAGGAATATGAAGAGTTCAGTCATGATGTTTCTCAGAATGTATCTAAGAATGTTCCACAAAGTCCATCTGTTATTCTTGGGGAAGTGCAAACTGAGACAGTGGAAGTTGATGAAGCACAACATGGTAATGGTAATGAAAGGGGATGCCAAGTCTCGATGACTTGGCTGAAGCAACTAGACAAGTTTCAGAGAAAACACAATCTCCTTCTGAGCAACCACAGGAATCCATCCTGTAGCAAGAGGAAGAACAACTTGAACAATCAGAAGCATCCAATGAAACCCAGTTATCTCCTAAAACTTGTTGGGCATTAGTTGTTTATAAAAGGACATTGTTGATTGAATATTTGGAATATCTCAGGACTACATGGAGGCCTATTACATTTCAAACTTTGAGTTTCCGCCACTTAGCTAAAACTGAAATTCAACAAAGTCTTTGGGAGGAAGAAAAAAAGCAATTGAAAAGAGAAATTGAAAGGTAAAAACAGGAAATTCAAAAAATGAAAGAGAAAATGGATGAAATGATGAAGATAACTGGTAAAATTATGGAATGTAGACCATCACCTAGGGTATATGCTATGTTCTTTAAAGAGAAATTTCTTTGGTTTCAATTGATGAGAATTTAAAAAAATTTAGACCCTATCATTCACACAGCCAAGGAATTTTATGATGCATATCAGGTAGCACCTAGCTGGATGCACTTATGTCCACATCTTTCTCTGTTAGAGTTAGGTAGTTAGTTTCTTTTCTAATATAAATAAGTGTTCCTCCTGCGCGAGTGAGCAACAAAGTGTGTAAAAGTTAGTATTATAATTAGAAACAGTGTTTTGTGTTAGTTTTCTTATAAGAAGAGCAATCAATGTATATGATTCCAAGTTTATGAATAAAAGCTGATGAAGTTTTGAGTTCAATTCTTGCATAACTAGTTGATGCTTGCTAAGGGGGCCCACTTAGTAAGTATCTATAGTTAGTTGTTTATCTTCTGTTGATTATAAGTTAGATTTCACTTTGTAGTTAGTTGTTTATCAGGTAGTATCCTGTAGCAATACATTCCTATATTCCTACAGCTTAACATCTCTATGGGTCTGTATTAATTACCCTATTTGACCTCTCGAGTGACTGATATAATGCATGTGGTTTTTGGATAATGAAATGGATGTAATATGTGATTAATGAATGTGTATCGTGTTATTTGCCACACGTGCTTTCTTTCGTTTCTATCACCATGTGCATCGCAGGTTGTTGAAGGGAGCATGAATGAGTCAAGGGCAATGGATCTCGGCCCTGCAGTAAAGTCCATTTCCAACACGACATCAAGGAAGTTGTTCCAGCAAAGACTCTCTGACCGGGTCATTGGGAGGAAATCTAAATGATCATTAATCTAGGAAGAGTGGAATACTAAATTCTCTCTAAATCGTGTTGAATAGATATGTCTTCATTTATGAGAAGTCTGTTCCTCAATTTTTGGATGCACTTATGTCCATGTCTTTCTCTGTTAGAGTTAGGTAGTTAGTTTCTTTTCTAATATAAATAAGTGTTCCTCCTGCGTGAGTGAGCAACAGAGTGTGTAAAAGTTAGTATTATAATGAGAAACAATGTTTTGTGTTAGTTTTCTTATAAGCAGAGCAATCAATGTATATGATTCCAAGTTTATGAACAAAAGCTGATGAAGTTTTGAGTTTAACTCTTGCATAACTGGTTGATGCTTGCTAAGGGGGCCCACTTAGTAAGTATCTATAGTTAGTTAGTTGTTTATCTTCTGTTGATTATAAGTTAGATTTCATTCATGAAAGTTTCAACGCAAACTCAGTCTTATATTGTTGCTGCAACATCGGGAATCCATCCCTGTGTTTGTTCCTGTAGCATAAGGCCAGTTCATAGTTTGTCTCTTAGTAACAGTCATTATGATTTCTGCTTTGATTAAGTTACGCTTAAGTTAAGAAGACTTTACGTTACATTCTTGCAGCATAAGTAGAATTCTTTCCAAGCATTTATTTATGGTAAATTGTGACTAAAACTGGTTCTAAGTGCACATACAATGCCGCTCCATTTTAAGTATGTGTTCCCTAGTTTGACAATGTAAATGAATGACCATAAGAAGATGTTAGTCACTTGTTGGAATGTCCAATTCCCAAGTTAGGATTTTCCATGACTTTTATATCCTTTTGTGGAATTGATCAACAGGATCGAGTGAGCTACACTCTTTCCTTAGCTCAAATGCAGGTTCATGGAGTATTGATACACGTAAGATGGTATGCTTTTGTTCTTCATGTACAGTGCAATCTTGGAATGATTGTGAGTCAGGGGAGTGGGTTGAAAAATGGTTGACAAGTTATCTTAGCCCACTTCACACATATCACCCTCTGACAACATTAGAACTAACACAGATGGAATCATTGGTCGACTTTGACCACGTACCAGATCTAATTCAACCAAGTAATATATCTACTTGCTTAGTTTTTTTAAATTCCATATTGTTATCTTACTTTGTACTGTATTCATAATGTTGACTAATTTCAAGAGATTTGATGCCAATATCAATGCAGGGAATGTTTATGTAGTTATTGCAGATGAAGACAATGAAGAGGGAACAAACTATTACTTGTGTCATTGTGTTAAGGCCAAAAAGAAATTGGAAGCCCTAGTTATAGATGGAGAAAACATCGAATAACCTATAGGCTCAGTTGTTGTTACTGGAACGTGGCTTAGAAGGTACCCACATAAGAGTGTTAAACATTGGTTGTTTCAAGACTTTGACATGCATCATAAGATTCTTCATTACTCAAACCTTGTCATGGAATCCAATGTTCATTTGACCAAATATGGGGGTAGACCTTTGAACAAGACCTTGTGGAAGGTCCATGAGTCTGACCATGAGGCAATACTTGACATAATAAAGAGTAGAGTAGACCCAGATGGTTCATTGGATTAATTTGTAAGTATATGCACATTGATTCTTATTAATTTATACTTGTATCCACATTAATTCATTTGATGCCAATGGTATAATATATTTTTACTTTGTGTATCTATAAGTAACTTGGTAAACATTGATTGGTGTCCCCTTGCAAAAAATGTAAATTTATGAGCCATCCAAGAGAATCTCAGCCAAAAAAGCAATGCAACATCCTTATTTTGATGATCTTGACAAATCTCAATGATGATTTTAAGCCATTACAAAAGTGTGTGTGAAGCTTGGTGAGGTAATTTCAAGTTATTCATTTGAATTTAACCTTATCATGAGCACATATGATGTAGACATTATAAGAGCATCACAAATTTCAAGATATTTTATTCTTGAGAGGTGTTGTGTGCAATAGGTATCTTGGAACTCCAAGTGAAGATGTATGACCAAGATTGGCTAAGTTGAGAGACTACCATGCCCATCTGTAAGTTCCTTCCATATATTTTCATTTCATTTCCATTTTGGATGTTTCTTTTTCTTCTTTTACTTTGTGTATCTGTAACTAAACTACTAAAAATTGATTGGTCTCTCCTCATAGAAAATGTTGATTTATGAGCCATCAAAGAGAATCTCAGCCAAAAAAGAAATGCAACATCCTTATTTTGATGATCTTGACAAATCTCAATTCTAATTTCAAGCCATTATAAAAGAGCATGTCAAGCTTTGCGAGGGAATCTCAAGTTACTCATTTGAAGTTAACCTCATAATGAGCACCTATGATGTAGACATTATAAGATAATCTCAAATGTATGAGTGACATTGTAAAAGATCTATGAGAACAGAGTGAATAAGGCATTGTAATGAGATTTATTGAAATATTGAAATTTGGTGCAGGGGCACCAAGGTTATTGAGAAAATTTGATTCATGGAAGTCTTAAGTTAGTTTTGTGTTTTGAGTTTTGTCAGTTGAATAAGGTCATATTAGACCAATTGATTTATAATGTAATAAGTCATGTTAGTTACAAAAACAATAGTTAGGTGCAATTGGAAAGATGTAGAATCATTTGTAAAAGCTATTTAAAGCCTCTTGAAGGCTCAGACACAATGTAATTTTGTTGATAGAAGAAATTCAAAACTAAAAACAACGTTTTCTCAGTATTTTGTTGAGTTTTCTAAACTTTATTTCCCTTGTATGGACCCATACAAGCCCTTGCTCTAAAACCTTTTACATTGTGCAGTAGTGTGAAGTAGCTTTAGTTTTCATCATTTTGGAGGTTCTAAGACAAAATATTGAGTGAGTTCTCTTCAGTACTTTGTTGCTCCCCTAATTTAACACCATTTGCTTATTGAGGGTCTTCTAAAATGTCGATTTGACCCATTCCACATTATGTTTCCATTTTTTTTTGTGGAATGGGTCATGAAAAGTGTAATCTAACTATACAGGGGATTTGGAAGGCTGAGAGGTCATTTTGGTTAGTTTTGAGTGATGCCTTAGGGCTAGGCAGAGCAAAATGCATGTGAAAATAGAGGTTTTATAAATGGTTTTAGTGAAATGTTGATGGATTTGGCTTCGTAATGGCATAGAATGTCTATGCAGACCTAAATAGGTGTATTGGAAACAATTTCAAAGTTTGGAAAACCTGGTTTATGGTAGATCTAGTAAAACCCTAGTTTTATGCATGAAAAGGGAGGGTTTGTTGGGACAACACCCTAGAAAACTTGTGTTGGTGTAATGATTAGTGAATTTTATGTTTTGAGTCACAATTAGTAACTGTCCAAGGGATTGTGTGATTACAAGAAGTTTAAAAGGTACTTTGTTTGAAAAAGTGGGCTAATTCTAGTAGCCTTTTAGTAGGTCAGTTTGTTGGTTCTCCATGATGGCACAAAGAAACTTATGGAGATCTTTTGTGAATCTTGTAGTAGGACTGTGGTAAGTCTCTAGTGATGATTTGTTGGCCTTTGTATGGCCTTAGCAATAGGATAACTTCATTTGTTGAATATTGAAGGCTAGAAGCCCTTTGAGTGTGTTTTGAGATACTGGGTGTTTTAGTGATCAAAGATTGGGTTCATTGTTTGAGAATTGATTAGTTGATGTTGAAAAGAGTTCCTCCACCTTTAATTCCATCAATAAGCCCTCTAACATAACAAACCTCAAAACCCTCTTCTTTCACAAGTTAGGTAAGGGTTAATTGAAAACCCATACTCCAAACCTTCCCACAACCAACCAAAGCTTGAAACACCTTCAAAAAGGTCTGAAAAAGCTTAAAGTTCAAGATATATTGCTTCCCCCAAATATTTCTTCAAACTCAAGCACTAAACCACCATTTTCCACTCAAAAATGCAACATTTGACATCTGGGGCATCACCTAAAAACCCTCTATTTACCTCCCTTGCACACAAAAATTTGCACACATTTTTTATAACCCTAACTAAGCCTTTCCATTGAGTTATAGAAGCATACAATGGGTGGAAGGCTTAATATGACATTTTAATGCACTCAAAACCCTTTAAACAAGGTATAGAGACCAACCCTCAGTAATTGGTTTCTAAAATATACAAAATCACTTGAAATCCAACCAAACCAAAACTAAAATGGATTTAAGTCTGCTGCTCACAAAATTTCATCAAAAATATAGCACAATCACCCTATACAAAACCGTACAGTTCAAGGAAACATCAGATCCCAAAGTGTAAAAGGGTAGCAATCTTTGACGGGGTATTACTCAGAAACCATGGTGCTTAGAAAATCTTCATCTAAACCTATGAGATCACGTCAGGCTCCTCTACAATAACCTCTCTCTATTTTTGTTATCTCAGAATGGTTTTTCTGTTGTGTCTAGTTTCCACTTGATGGAAAAAGTGTCAAATGCAAGCAATGGAAAGTTGCAAAGTGGTGTAACTTTCATTATGCAACTCATGTGACCAAAAAGACTGTTCCAACATCTCCGAATAGGTATTTTTATGCTAGGCATGGTGCTCTTTTGCAACCAAACACGCGGAATCACTTCGAGCTACATTCAACTGGATCAATCACTTAAGGGTCCAAAGTGCAAAATGGCTACAAATTTCAGCATATTGCTACTCGGCTAACATGATGCTTAGAAACTTCTCGTCTAATCCTATGAGATCATATTGGGCCCCTCTACAATAACCTCTCTTAGTTTTTGTTATCTCATAGTGGTTTTCCTGTGGTGTCCAGTTTTCACTTAATGGAAAAAGTGTCAAATGCAAGTAGTGTAAAGTTGCAAAGTGGTGCAACTTTTATTTTGCAACTCGTGTGACCAAACAGAATATTCCAACACATATGAATAGGTATGTTTATGCTAGGCATAACCTTCTTTCACACTCAAACATGAGGAATTGCTCTGAGCTATGTTCAACCGAATCGATCCCTTAAGGGTCCAAAGTGCAAAATGGCTGCAAACTTCAGCATGTTGTTGCTCAAATACCATGATGCTTAGCAACTTAACATCTAATCCTATGGGATTACATTGGGCTCCTCTACAATAACCTCTCTCGGTTTTCGTTATCTTGGAGTGTTTTTCCCATGGTGTCCAATTTTCACTTGATGGAAAAAAGTGTCAAATGTAAGCAGTGCAAAGTTGCAAAGTAGTGCAACTTTCATTCTACAACTCATGTGACCAAACACACTATTTCAACATATATAAATAGGTATTTTTACACTAGGCATGGTTCTCTTTCACACCCAAACATGTGGAATCGCTCTGAGCTACATTCAACTGGATTGATCCCTTAAGGGTCCAAAGTGCAAAATGGATGCAAGCTTCAGCATGTTGTTACTTGGATACTGTGATGCTTAAAAACTTCTCGTCTAATCCTATGGGATCATGTTGGACCTCTCTATAATAACCTCTCTCAGTTTTTTTATCTTAAAGTGGTTTTCCTGTGGTGTCTAGTTTTCACTTGATGGAAAAAGTGTCAAATATAAGCAGTGCAAAGTTACAAAGTGGTGCAACTTTTGTTCTGCAACTCGTGTGACCGAACGGATTGTTTCAATGCATCTGAATATGTATTTTTATGCTAGGAATGGTCCTATTTTGCACCCAAACATTCAGAATCACTTTGAGCTACATTCAACCAAATTGATCCCTTAAGGGTCCAAAGTGCAAAATGGTTGCAAACTTCAACATGTTGTTACTTGGATACCGTGATACTTAGAAACTTCTCATCTGATCTTATGGGATTGTGTTGGTCCCCTCTACAATAAATTTTCTTGATCTTTGCTATCTCAGAGGTATTTTCCCATGGTGGCAAATTTTCACTTGGGGAAAAAGTTGTTAAATGCAAGTAGTTGAAAGTTGCAAAGTGGTGAAACTTTCATTCTACAGCTCGTGTGACCAAACGAACTATTCCAATGCATTCGAATAGGTATTTTTATATTGGTAATGGTCCTCTTTCATACCCAAACATGCAGAATCGCTCTGATCTACATTCAACCAAATCGATCCTTAAGGGTCCAAAGTACAAAATGACTGCAAACTTTAACATGTTACTCAGATATCGTGATGCTTAGAAACTTCTCATCTGATCCTATGGGATCATGTTGGGCCCCTCTACAATAACCTCTCCTAGTTTTCCCTATCTCGAAAGTATTTTCCTGTAGTGGTGAATTTTCACTTGAAGAAAAAGTTGTCAAATGTAAGTAGTTGAAAGTTGTAGAGTGATGCAACTTTTGTTTTGTAGCTCGTATGACCAAACGGATTGTTCCAATGCATCTAAATAGGTATTTTTATACTAGGCATGGTCCTCTTTCACACCCAAATACGCAGAATTGCTCTGAGCTACATTCAACCGGATTGATCTCTCAAGGGCCCAAAGTGCAAAATGGTTGCAAACTTCAGCATATTGTTACTCAAATACCATGATGCTTAGAAACTTCTCATTTGATCATATGGGATTGTATTGGACCCCTCTAATATAACCTCTCAGTTTTTTCTATATCGGATGCATTTTCCCGTGGTGGAAATTTTTCACTTGGAAAAAAAATTGTCAAATGCAAGTAGTTGAAAGTTGCAAAGTGGTGCAACCTTTGTTTTGCAACATGTGTGACCAAACAGACTATTCCAACATATCCAAATAGGTATTTTTACACTAGGAATGGTCATCTTTCACACCCAAACACGCCAAATCACTCTGAGCTACGTTCAATCAAATCAATTCTTTAAGGGTTCAAAGTGCAAAATCGTTGCAAACTTCAACACGTTACTCGGATACTGTGACACTTAGAAAATTTTCATCTGATCTTCTAAGATCGTGTTGGGATCCTCTACAATAACCTCTCTCTGTTTTTGCTATCTCAGAGGCATTTTTGTGTGGTGGCGAATTTTCTATTGGGGAAAAAGTTGTCAAATGCAAGTAGTTGAAAGTTGCAAAGTGGTGCAACTTTCATTCTATAACTCATGTGACCAAACAGACTATTTTAATGTATTTGAATGGGTACTTTTACATTATACATGGTCCTTTTTCAAACCCAAACATGCGGAATCACTCCAAGCTACGTTCAAACGATCAATCCCTTAAGGGTCCAAAGTGTAAAAGGGAAGGAATCTTTGACAGGCTATTACTCGGAAACTGTGATGCTTACAAACTCTTCTTCTGAGCCTATGAGATCGCGTTGGCCCCTCTACAATAACCTCTCTCAATTTTTTTCATCTCGAAGTCATTTTCATGTGGTGTCCAATTTTCACTTGATAGAAAAAAGTCAAATGTAAGCAGTGTAAAGTTGCAAAGTGGTGCAACTTTCGTTTTGTAATTTGTGTGACCAAAAAAATTATTCCAATGTGTCCCAATAGGTACGTTTATACTAGGCATAGTCCTCTTTCACACCTAAACACATAGAATTGGTTTGAGCTATGTTCGATTGGTTTGATCCCTTATGATGGCATGCAAAACAATCAAAAAAGAAACATACGCACGACAGTTGATTAGAATCCATTCTTGTAGAATGGTTTTAGATTTGATTAAAATCCATTATTGTGGAATTCTATCAAGTTCCAAGAAACTTAGAAGTAGATTTCTGAAACAGTTCTAAACTTGCTCATACAAGGGTTTGAGTGTAATATGTTGAAACAGGCCATTCCACCTATTGTTCAAGTTGTGTCTCAATGGAATGGGCCTAATGTAAGTAGGATAGGGAGTAGGAATAAGAAAATAGTATTGGTAAAGGCATTGGAATAGATTACTAATGTTGCCTCTATTCAAAATTTAGAATTGAGGCCCCTTAAAAGCAAGGCTAAAAGAGGTGAAAAGAAGAAATTGCTTGAAAATAAGTTAGAATAGGTTGGAAATAGGGTGAGGTTGTGGAGTTTGATGTGTTCATAAGATCTACAAGGATAGGGGAGGTCAAAATTATGTTATGGAATGATGCCCTAGTTGGGAAAATAGGAGTTTTGAATGAAAAAGACAGGCTTGAGGGAGTAAAAGTGGGTAAAGTCAAGGGGTAGCATAATTTGGTGGTCAATTAAGTTTGTGCAGGAAGAATGAAGAGTGTTGGAAGAGGTTTTGAGGTTGTATGAGGTTCAAGTTTGGGTTCAAGGGTTCGATCGCCAATTCAACCAAAATTTTTTGGAGGGGGGTTCGGTTCATTTTGGGTTCATTGGTACAAAAAACATGTAAAAATAATATATATATATATGCAGCCTAAAAGCATGAATTACGATTAGAATATCACATAACATCATATAAACAACAAAAACACCATAAACTTGAATGTCATTTAAAACATGCATGATAAATATTCATTGTTGAAACTTGAATTATGGTAGCTTGATATACAAATTCTATTGATGCTAGGGTTCAATTTGTATGATTTTGAAGAAAGAAGCCAATTGAGTAGAGTTATCAGCGTTCTTTAGAAATCATACAAATTTTTTTAGTACACTTGCCATTTTGATGTCTTCTTGTAGTCTCAAACATTATTTTGTATCATTGTTACATTGGTCTTGAGAGTGGTAGCTTATAAAAGCTCCACAATACAAAATTGGGTTTACCTATGCAATGTGACAGTGGCATAGGCAGATTTTTCTTTCAAAGAACCAAAGGGTGACTACACAATTGAAGTACATAAACACATATTTTTGCAATATTAAGGATACTTTTTGAAACTTCCATGCATTATTAATCTAAAAGGAAAAGTCTTGCCTAATCTGTATGCATCCATGCTTTTGACATTGTCAAAAAGAGAAAAACTTCTTTAATGATGCAAAGGCATGGCCAAACAGTTCTAACTCTTCACATGAGAGAAAAGAGATGTTGGAGAGTACATCAAGTCAGTGAGAACAAAAGTGTAATGTGTTTTAGTTTGTAGTATTCCTTTGTTTCTCTATAGATGTGTGATAAATTCTTAGTTCAATGATGCAGAAGAATTTTTGAAAAAAGAAAGTTGTGTCACAATCTGCTTTCAATCTAATAAGAAAAAATGAAAACTTAGCCTCTTGGAATGAAAATGCTTGTTTGAAAAAAAAAAGAATAAGAATGAGGTAGTTAAGGTATTTGAAGTGATTTAGAGGTCACTTTTAGGGTTCCCTTGGGTGTGGGTCAAAGTCAAACTCCATAAAACATTAAAAAAGTGTTAAAAAAAACACCTTTTGGATGCCTAGGCATGCAGGTTTTGTCTTGGTTTTCCTGGGTTTTGTATTGGTTCTACCTAGGTTCTCTTGGGTTTTGCTTGGGTGAACCAGACCCAAAAATGAAGGCCCCTAGTCAAACCCACAGGCAAACCAAGCCAGGACCCGCACCAGGAGTGAACTAGTACCAGAACCAGGGCTAAAATAAAACCTGGTAACATAGATAATTTGTCAAGAAGTTGACTACTTCATCTAATCTAAATATTATTTTTTGCAAGTGTTGTGAACATTATGTATCCTTTGCTTAATTGAGTTGTTCCAATCAAAGGATTAAATATATTAGAATCTTTTTATGAATCATTTCATGGAATACCAATTGAAAATGTGTTTTTTTTCTTTTAGATAAAGTTGTTTAGCATCAATCA